>VKOC01000001.1:19271617-19302383 GCA_009364415.1 Spea multiplicata | reverse complement strand
AATTTACACTGTTATACAGGCTGTACACCCTCTACATTGTAGCAGAGTCATTTCATCAGTGTTGTCACACGAAAAGATATAATAAAATATTTACAAAAATGTGGGCGGTGTACTCACTTTTGTGACATACTCTATATCCAGGGTCAGAGGGTTTTAAATGCCCCCACGCATCAATGATAACATTTCTAAGCTGGCGAGAAGTTCTATCTACCTTCTGGTTCTCATCACCTCCAACTATTAGAGGGGAAGAACCTGTGGCAAAGGAGGAGATACGCTCTAAAATTTCTATTCTTTCATTCTTAACTGGTGAGGCATATATGGCATCAATACACAAGGGTTGGCTGGGGCATCACATAAATCAATGCACAAGGGTGTGAGGGGATAAATGCACAAAGGGGGGGCAATACACAAAGTTGTGGGGGGCATTAATCAATGCTAAAGGGGGCAGAGCCTGTCCTGGTGTATGTGTGTGTGTTGGTGTGGAAAAGCCTGTGTGTGTTTTGGTGTCGACGCTGTGACATTTGACGAGACCCGGTCCTGGTGGTGTGGTGTGTTCTGTGTGTCGATGTGGGCAACGCACTCGGTGTGTGTTTGGGTGTCGGTGTGGAAGACCTGTCCTGGGTGGGTGTCTTGGGTTTGCGTGTGGCGAGAAGCCGCGCGGGTGTTTGGGCGGGTGGGAGAGGCTGGCGTGTGGTGTGTGTGTTCTTGGTGTCGGTTGTGGCGGGAGGGGAGAGAAGGGGGAGGAGAAGAAGCCTATCCTGGTGTGTGTGTCTGGGTTCGTATGGCAGAGGCGCGAGTGTGTGTTTGGCTGTTCGGTGTGGCAGAGGCCTGCCCGGTGTGTGTGTGTGTTTGGCATCTGGTGTGGGCACGAGCCTGGGTGCGGTGTCTGGGGTGTTGTTTGGGCATATGTGTGGCAGAGCTTGTTCATGGTGTGTGTGTTTTGGGCATCTGTTTGGTGCAGAGCTTGTCCTGGTTGTGTGTGTTAGGTATCGGTGTGGCAGAGCCTTACCGCTGGTGTGTGTGTTTGGGCATATGTGTGGCAGAAGCTTGTCCTGGTGTGTGGTGAGTGTTGGGGGGCCCGTGTGGCACAGGCTTGTCCTCGCGCTTAGGTGTTGTGCTTTGGGTGTCGGTGTTGGCAAGAGCTTGTCTTGGTGTGTGTGTTTGGTGTCGTGTGGGCCGAGCGCTGTGCCAGTGTGTGTCTAGGTGTCAGTGTGGCATAGCCTGTCTTGGTGTCGGTGTGGCAGAGCCTGTCCTAGTGTGTGTCTAGGTGTCAGTGTGGCATAGCCTGTCTTTGTGTCGGTGTAGCAGAGCCTGTCCTGGTGTGTTTGGGTGTTGGCGTGGCAGAGCCTGTCCTCGTGTTTTTGTATGGGTGTCGGTGTGGCAGAGCCTGTCCTGGTGTGTGTGTGCCTGGGTTTCGGTGTGGTAGAGCCTGTCTTGGTGTGTGTGTCTGAGTGTTGGTGTGGCAGAGCCTGTCCTGGTGTGTGTGTTCGGGGGTCGGTGTGGCACACTGTCCTTGGTGTGTGTTTTTGGGGGTCGGTCTGGCAGAGCCTGTCCTGGTGTGTATTTGGTCTTCTGTTTCCTGGTACCTTACTTTCTGTAGGAATAAATAGAACTATTTAATTTTCCGTTATTCAGAGATAACACCCTCCTGAATTTGTAGTCACTTCAGAGGAACAAACTTTCTTGGCCCAGAAATCAGTAAGGGGAAAAGTAAAGGTTTTGTGTTATTTACTCTGTTTCAATCTGCATGTTAAGAAGGATTAGTGGCACTAAATTGTAGCGTCAGGCATCCCGTGTATGATGACTTTTTTTAGTGTACTGATCACTCCCGATCCCATCACATAAGATTCTATCTTGAATTATCTGCCGAGCACTGATGTCATCTTTATCCAGTACACATCAATGCCGACAAAATTTTATTTTTTTTTTCAAACAAATGCACCAAAATCCTCAGCCCCAGGCCCGTGATTCTCTTAATCCAGCCCTGCCTTCAGTGTGCATCAGCCATCTTAAATCCAGCTTGTACCTACACTTGTACTCTCTTTACTATAAACCAAGTGAAATTGTATTTAATTAATGAGATGAATGAGTAATATATACTTTAACTTTCTAAGGCTTTACCATTATGTACTGCAAAATAAAGTTTGTACTGCAAATGGTTTCCATCTGAGAAGCTATCAAACACTAGCATGTATCGTGTTTAATGTTTTATGCTTCCATAGTTGTACACAGAGAAAGAGTGCTTCCTGATTCCATAAATTCCATTATTTCAATTTACTTTTAACTGCAATCAAGAAATACAAATAGTAAAAAAGACATGAAACAAAATTAAACATTCATTGACACACTCTAGATGCAGAAGTATTTATCAATTTCAGTGTGATCTGGATGTGAGCTCATTCTTTGACAGTTCCAAAATCACAAGGAATGCAGTGGGCAGCAACTGCTTGTATATGTACCACATATTGTAACACCGTTGGCTCACTATAACACTGTACAGGTAATGCCTGGTGCCCCCAATAAAAAACATATAAATAGTTCCAAAAAATTCTCTAATAGCAACAGTTCATTGTTCACTCTTTGAATCCGATTCTCAAAGTCTTTAAATTCAAGTGTTTATAAAAAAATAAATCATTTGATTCTTGAGTATTTAAGAAACAGAAAGTGAAAAGTCTATATAACTTTAAGGAGTCTATGTGTTTCATAATCGTAGATAATTCTTCCTGGAGGCTCTTCTTAATTTATCTTGATTTCTCCAGCATAGAGTGTTATCATCAGTATGATAACAAATCCAGAGAGCAGGCCAGCGTTCTGAATACTGAAATAGATTAAGTCTGACTTCCTTCCTTTAATTTTGTGTTTCAGCATGTCGTTCATCTCTGGAAACTAAAAGAGAAAAGCTGTTCATTTTTAGAAAAAAAAATGTTAATTGTTGAAGATGGTAGCTGGAAATATCTAGAGGGATCAAGTTGGTCTGTAGGAACGAGGCCATTTAGCCCAGCTATTCTGCCTAATCAGGTAGGGGCAAGTAAGCTAGCAAATTCCAGTGAATTCCTGGGTCAGCATGATATTCTGGGTTTATACAGCTGGCGAGACTACTTAAGTCTGGCGTAGCTGGCATCACTATTTCTGATCTTGAAAGTTATGTTATTAGTGGAATATTTAATATTTCCAGCAAACTGAAAATGATTACAGTATACATAGTATAGGTATTGTTAATGATATGTTACACATATTTTTAGAAGTAGTAAAAGAGAATTACATTATTTTCTAAATATCTCAAAATTGGTTTAACTTTACTAATATCATCTAGTGGCAACAAAAGGGTGTCCTCACCAACTCTATGTACTAATTAAAGGTGACCTTACCATATCTGCCAATCCAATATATAGGAACATGCCTCCGGCCAAAGCAAATATAATATCGGGCTCAAAGTTGTTGCCTACTAAAATCCCAAAAATTAAGCCAACGTAACATGAGCATGCAGATGTGAAATTGAAGAACAAAGCTTGGGGAATACTCATTCCAGCATTGAGCAAGATTGCAAAGTCACCTGAAACACAAGAAGATTGTTATTCAATTTTTTGAATTGTGCATTTAGCTGACAATTCACAATATACATCTGGCCCCCAAGCATGGCTCCTTCTGACTGTGACACCTGTGGCTCTAAAGAGGACAATGACTTGGTACGAGTGATAAAAAAGACCCATCTCTCACTGGCTATAGACTATAAAATGATAACACACACTAGTGTCACGCCTGTTTAACAGGACCAGTCTTAAAATAAATTACTGGCTTGCATTAAAAATGGTAGGGACATGCACAGGGAAGCTGGCCTTCTCTAGTAACAAGTCATCCTAGAAATCTATAAACTTGTTGCCAGAGCCTCTTCTGCCCCGAGTGCCGCTCATCAGGGGGTGCCGTGACGGCCGCCTAACTGTGAGTGCTGCAGTGAGCTGCAGACCCGCATTAGGCAGCCATCGCTGCATCACACAGTGATGATCGGCCGGCCCCTGGACCAGTTACACATGCAAGAGAGGTAAGGGGGTGCGGCAGAGTGAATTAATTGAGTAAGTGTTTAGGGGTAGAAATGGTACAGGCAGGTTGCTTCAGGGACACAGGTGGCACAGGCAGGCTGCTTCAGGGGGGCTGCGGCACGGGCAGTCTGCTTCAGGGGCAGCTGCGGCACAGGCAGGCTGCTTCAGGGACAGCTACGGCACAGGCAGGCTGCTTCAGAGGCAGCTACGGCACCGGCAGGCTGCTTCAGGGACAGCTACGGCATAGGCAGGCTGCTTCAGAGGCAGCTACGGCACCGGCAGGCTGCTTCAGGGGCAGTTGCGGCACGGGCGGGCTGCTTCTGGGGCAGCTGCGGCACGGGCACCCTTTTGAGTGGCCCCAGTGATGATCGGCCGGCCCCTGGACCAGTTACATGTGCAAGACAGGCAAGGGGGTGCGGCAGAATGAATTAATTGAGCAAGTGTTTAGGGGTAGAAATGGTACAGGCAGGCTATTTAGGGGGGAAATGGGACATGTGGGCTGTTTAGAGGGGCAGAGACAGGTTGCTTCAGGCAAAGGAGGTAAAGCAGCCTGGTTATGCCACCTCTGTCCCTGAAACAGCCTGCCAGTGCCAACTCTGCCCCCCCCCTTTCTGTCCCCACTGATGTGTTTATGGGCAGAAATGTGACAGGCAGGCTGTTTAGAGGGGCAGAGGCGGCACAACCAGGCTGTTTTAGGGGCAGCGGTGCAACAGGCAGGCTGTTTTAGGGGCAGATGCAGCACGGGGAGGCTCTTTTAGGGGAAGCTGCGGTACGACATCACATCTACACTATTACCAAAAGTATGTTGGTGCCCCTCGCACAGATGATGTAGACAATATACCAATTTATAGCAAAAACAAATGTCATTAATGATAAGGACATTAATGATGAAGACAAGTGCTCATTGGCTATGTTACTACAACTTACCAAACTCATGGGGAAATTCTTCACAGAGGATTGCAACTGATGTACTCAATCCTTGCAAAGGGGACAGGGTAAATGAAGCCCCGATAGCAAGCCCATCAATGAAGTTGTGCAGGCCATCACTCAATGTAATCATCCAAGCCAAAGTTCCGATCTTTTTCAGGGGTGTCCACCTGCATGACTTGCAGCAGCGAGATGACTCATCTGACTCCTGTACAAGTAAAATATGGTTCATTGCGTGAGATTAGAAAATACAAATCAACGTGGATTGTTGTCTGAGAATAACTTCTAGTATGAAATTGTCTTTTTTTGACAATTATCCCTTTGGACCTCAATTCTAGATGGGATTACACTTTTTTAACCAGAATATTGATAGTTATGCGGGACTGCAAACTATTATGTAAGAATTTTAACTTTTTTCTATTGAATTAAAGATATATATATTTTAATTGCTGGTTCATCTCTTATCTTATAGGTGATACTATTAACAATAATAGTGACCAAAGGGTCTAGGAGCAACACAAACAAGCAGTAAGTTGCTCTAAAAATAGTGACTTTCCTTATACACAGATATTATTGATACTTATATTATGTCATTAGATTTTTGTTTAACATATATATTACTGAACTGCATTGGATACTCTGCTGCTGTGTAGATGAGATTTAAGTATAATGCACATTTAGTGTGATTATAAGGTACAATTTGGTAGCGCACCCTTACCTGTTTGCTAAATATATTTTATGGACAACCCAATTTTATTACAGACATCCTGGCAGGGGAGCATTAAGTGCATCACTGTCCCACTTTGAGATACAACAATCAGACATAACATTATGGCCATTTGCCTAATATTGTGCAGGTCCACCTTTTGCCACCAAAATAGCCCTGACCCGTCGAGGCACGGACTCCACTAGACCTCTGAAGGTGTACTGTGGTGATGTCACCCAGGCGTTAGCAGCAGATCCTTTTAGTCCTGTAAATTGCGAGGTGGGGCGTCCATGGATCAGACTTATTTGTCCCGCACATCCAATTTGGAGGCCAACGCCTTGAAGCATTCCTGAACCATTTATGCTTTGCGGCAGGGCGCACTATCCTGCTGAAAGACGCCAATACCACCAGGGAATAATGTATCCATGAAAGGGTGTACACAGTCTGCAACAATGTTTAGGTAGGTGGTACATGTCAAATTAACATCCACATGAATGGCAGGACTCAAGGTTTCACAGCAGAACATTGGCCAAATCATCACACTGCTTCCGCCGGCTTGCTTTCTTCCCATAGTGCATCCTGGTGCCATGTGTTCTTCAGGTAAGCGATGCACACGCACATGGCCATCCACATGATGTAAAAGATGTGGTGCACTGTGTGTTCAGACACCTTTCTATCAGAACCAGCTTTTTCAACAATTTGAGCTACAGTAACCCGTCTGTTGGATTTGACCACACGGGACAGCCTTTGTCCCCACTAACATCAATGAGCCTTGGTCACCCATGACGCTGTCACTGGTTCACTCCTTTTCCTTCCTTGGACCACTTTTGATAGATACTGACCACTGCAGACTGGACACCCCTCACAAGAGCTGCAGTTTTGGAGATGCTCTGACCCAGTCGTCTAGCCATCACAATTTGGCCCTTGTCAATGTCGCTCAGATTCTTACAGTTGCCCCCTTTTTTCTGCTTCTAATACAACGTTTTTGAGGATGAAATGTTTACTTGCTGTGTAATACATTCCACCCACTGACAGGTGCCATGTCAGTGGTCATTATGGTCATTATGTTATGGCTGATCGATGTATGTGTGCTCGTAAGAATGCATCAGACCACAATCAACAAAAAGAAATCAGCAAGCAAAAGTGGCACCTAAGCTGTGGATTAAAATCATGTGACCTGGTTCTAGTCAAAACATAGACTTGTATGTAATTATGAATTAAATGAAAATGGAATACTGCACCTTAATTGAAACCACGCTAATTTGATCATTGTGTTGAGCTCCATTAACCTCTGTTACTGCTGAATTTACCAATACTGTTGTTCCGTTCGCAATTTTACTTGTTTCAGGTTCTTTGTGAGCATCATGATGAGGGGGACCAATTTCTAAGTGATTGTGAACACCCTGAAATGAAAACCAATACACGTATTATTAAATTGAAATATCACCTTACTCCTGGATTCAAATCACTTATATTCCCTATACAGAACCTACATAGGATGCCGCCCTGCTACAATAGGGCCAGAGTGACTTGAGATTGCAAATTAACAGAATTCCATTGTTGCATTTAACCTCCTAATCTCTACACAGGGTTCTGTATCGCTCAAGATAAAGTTCCTTATTGACCCCCTTTCAACTTATCTGGAGACAGTTAACATACACTTGGAGATGTTTGTGAAAAAATTAGGGAGGATCAGTGGGCTTGCTGCTTCAACAAAAAAGACCCATCTCTCACTGGCTATAGACTATTAAATAATAACACACACTTGTGCCACACCTGTTTAACAGGACCAGTCTTAAAATAAAGCACTGCATAGCTTTTGTGCCTTCCGTTTCTATATGTTTGGGTTTGTCACAGGGGGCTCCAGTATCTGCTGAACTAAATGTTTTAATAGTATTTGGTAGCAAACAGTTACTACTGTGATAGGCCTGACACAGGGCAGCGGTATGACATCATCTACTGGCACTACTTCTTTTGGATGCATGGCACTGGATGCAGTACTTTAGAGGATAGTAAGGGGGGTCAGAGATCTCTTTTGTAGCTGAACCAGTGAGCACCAGTAGATTACCAACATCTTATCATCTTAAATATTGTCTGAGTACATTTACAAATATAATGAATAAACCTGAATTTTCAACTAAAGAGATATGTAAATATGAAGAAAGTTACCCCATTTACTCAACAAACCAAAAGAAAAGAGACAGCTAAACTTGGTATTTAATTATAAAAACAAATCTTTTGTTAAGACTTCATTCAATAAAGTTCTTCAGCACATGTGTAAAAGCAAAATGGGCTGCTGGCCTTATGTGTTTTATGCCACATGGCCCCTAATCTACTAGATGGCAAACTCTTAACACTCTTGATGTGGATAAATTGTTCACTGGACACACATTATGTCCATAACACACAACACTTAATATATTAGATCCACTGTTTTTTAATTAGATCTAAATGATAATACACCCGGGCTAGTGTAGTAATTGATGATATTGTTTTTAATCCAGCCTTAACTCATGTGAGTCCGGCTCATGCATTTTGATTATTCCAGATCTGAAATCTTACCTCTCCATAGATCTTCAGAATCATTTTCAGCACTCTCTCAACAAACAGCAAAACATAGAAACCTCCAAAAATGGCCACTGCTTTGGGAACATAGTTGTCCACCTTTGGATCAAATCCAAATGCCTGTATTGGAACTCACAAGTGTTAGTTGTAAATCAACACAATACGAATGGTTTAAAAGACACAAACTATACTGCCATTCTAATATCAAACTACAATCAAACTCTTACCTCTGGAATAAGTTGAAAAATCGCATTTGAAAACAACGTTCCAATGGCCAAACCAACAAAATATGTTAATATTTTTTGAAAATATGGCTTGTTTATCAATGGTGTTATGAACAGTCCAAGCAGTGAAGTCAAATTGATGATGCTTACAGTTAGGAAGCTGTACCCCCACACTGCAAAGAGACAGAAATTCAGTGAGTTCTACACTTGCTATTCAGAAAGGTTATCTAAATTACCTAGATTATTTCATGTGTAACAAAATGCAATATTTGAAATAACAAGTTAAAGAGTATCACAGCTCAACATAGCATTAAGAGTGTCAGGTTTAATAAAAATAACTAAGCATTACCGTGGAGTGATTTATGTCCAGATAATGAAAAGTCGATACACCCAATTCATGAACACAAACTTTAAATTAAAAAAAGCTGGTCTTGGAAAGACATCAACAAGCACCTGTTTAGGCTGACATCACTGATCCAAAGACCTTTGACACATTGGGGAAATGTAGTGTGTCCGTGTCATAGAACACAAGAGTCATCATAAGTTGAATGTGCCATAATTAGGTCACGTCCACTGTACTGTAAAGAACATGAAGCTGTCAAGGATACATTTTATTGCCTATCAATGCCAAAAGATTTTTTTTTACTAGAATTATCACACGTTTTATTATTGTTAACATAAAACCTATATTTCTTTTCATGCAAATATGTTTTATTTTACTGTCATGTAACAACAGTTAATTTACGGTTATACTATTACAGAAAAAGGACGAAGAACGAAGACTCAGCAAAACTGCAGTTTGTTCTTGGTAAGCCACATAAAGTACCAGGGGAATACTGCCGAGCTGCAATTTCTCCTCATGTACGAAACGTATTCCTCTGGTACTTTATGTGGCTTACATGGAAGACATTCCAACTTTGCAGAGTTTGCACTTTGCTTGGTTACCTTTGGTATACTGTGACAAATGTGTTCTTCACAGGGAATATCTTAAATCAATTTTTTTTTTCAAATAATTTAGGCCCTGTATACACTGGAAACCTTACTGAGTTTATTATTATTTATATTATTATTATAAGCAGTAATACATAAATTTATACTCAGTTATGCAGAGGCCAGAGACAAGATTTGAATGTTAGAAATGATGTGTGCCCTGTGGCTATGATGACCACATGGGCCATGTTTTCATGAACACATATATATATATATACCGGTATATATATATACATATACATTTTTTATATTACTAACCAGTACATGGTAATGTATAAAGTAACAGAAATGAATCGGTTACTCTGCACACAATGCAGAGTAGCACTTAAATTCTAAGGAAAAATATACTTTCTGCATTAAATTTAGTACTATATACAGTAATTTAGGGTAGAATTGAGACAAAACCTGGTTTCTCCTCCTTTTGTTCCTATAAACTTCCTCTATCTGCAACCTGGGGCTTTCAATGTTGCCAGTCATGAGATATTTTGGGGGACTCTCCCAATACCACATTGAGCTGTTTCTTTACGAAAATGCTAATGAAGTCAGGGTGTTTGTCTAGCAGATTGGGCTAAGATAAGAAAGCTAGAACACATACAAATGGCTAATAAGCAGCTTTCTAACAGCATGATATCATATGATAAAAAATAGAACTGTTTTTTTTTAAAAAAAAGTACAATATTTGTGAAAACCCATTAAGAAATGGTGGCAATAGACCTTTCAAAGTATTTTGTACTCTAAACAAACATGTGTCTGGCGCCCAGCTTAGTGACCTATTGTCATCTGCATAGTAAGGCAGGTTCAGAGCATATTGAACCATTTGAACGTAAATAACGAAAATATCAAAAAAGAGCTGACTTTAAAAAATGTATTCTAATTACCGTATCATTAATAAGCCTACATACAATCTTAATTAGTATTTAGCTGCATTTCTTTAAACGTGTGGCAGACTGATTTTTAGGAGCCAGGAAAATTGCCAAAAACATATAAGATAACAAAAAGGTGACAACATTTGCCTAACTGGAATGATCTAGCAGTGCATTAAATTATTCTAAACTTGTTAATGAGTAGAAAAAAAACGTGCTTATATGCAAACCTCGTCACATTCCATGTTCATCGGAGTGGTTTGCATTACTTTGATATTTTTGAATAAAAAAGTTAAAATATGTCATGTTTTTTTATAATTACTACTTATTCCTTATTATAAGCTGCTCTTTTGACAATGCCTTTTATTGTTTTAACCTATTTAGCTTGCCTTATCTTAGATTAAAAGTGTTCAATATGGGATCCAATATATACAAAGCTTTCGGCACAAATGGTTGTTAACTGGCCTGTAAACATGAAATTGTCATGTTATGAAGCACATAATAAAACCAAACTATGCTGCCATCAGCAAGGATTCTACATTAATGACAGATTTCACTCGCAAGGTGTAGTTGATGCCAAGAACTCAAGCTGCAAACATACTTTTTATTGGAGCAATTCAGCCTTTAAGTTACAGTATTGTAAAAAAAAAACCCAGTAGCGCTTAGCTTGTACGCGACTCTTTGCACATATGCCATGATCATGTCAAGATGTAATCACAGGCTTAAAAAAAAACAAAAGGCTTGTGACCCCTAAACACACCAATGAATAGAAATAAAAAAATATTGAACTATGTAACATGCAAACATGGCATTTACCTCTGCAATACTTTTTTTTGCTGCATTAAACCTTTTGTTTTCTTTATCATGGTTTCTGACCTTGGCATAGTTTAGACAAGTACTGACCAAGAAAAAGACAGCGGGAATACCCCACTGTAGATTAAACCTCAATTTTTCATCATTTCCCCATTATTTTTATCAGTACTTTTTACCCTCTGGTTCTTCTATTTTATCCTCATTTTTCCTCCTGTTCCAGCCAAACCCCTTCTCCTCCAGTCCCTTAATCCCTCTCTTATCTAGAGTATTTATTCCATTTTCTTCCTCTCCCTCTTTCTCTGTTTCGCTCCCTTTCTTTTGGATCTATTTGTAACATGGCTCTGGTTCAGTTAGTCAATAGGAGACTCAACTGATCACCGTATTCATTTTATGCTTTTCAAAGCGTTTGGCAACAAAACATTTTCCACTTGAATTGGATGACCTGCCTGGTTTCTCCAACTGTAGCAATAATCAGCTTTACAGGGCACCCGGCTTCAAAAAATTATAGTGTTACATCTATACAGCGGTAGGTAGCAAGCTACTATCCTTGTAGCAGCACATGCTTCTGCCATAACAATAAAATCCCTAAATATGGCTACTGAGTTGTCCAAGAGCTTCTCTCGGTTCTGTGAAAAGCATTCTGTACCAGGAAGGAAAGGCTAGTGGGGCTGGACACAGCCTACTCTGTATCGAGATCAGTAAGTTTCACATAGGTATAACTTGCAGCAGACCAAGTCATCCTTACATCTGTGGATTCACATTCTATTTGCTGCTCCGTATACATATCCTATTCCTTCTCTCAATTCTGCGCTCATTTTTTTTACTTTCAGAATTAATATGATTTTATCCCCAAACATTATTTTGTCTCAACTCTAATAAAACTCTAATTTGAACAATAACTGCAGAATCCATACAACACTTCTTCTGTACCAGTACCATATGTCTTATGCGTGTTCATGTTATTGGTAATTTTACACACCGTCAACAATAATGTTAATATTATCTCTAATGCAACATAGTAATCACACTCTTATAAGAGTGGTCCTTACCTTCTGCAGGACTTGGTCTTTTACTGCTGGGATCAGATTCGCCAGGTATACACGGGTGAGCAAATATTTGGTATAACATGGCAGGACAAATACTCTGAAAGCTATCATTTGTAATGTGACTTTCATTTTGAAGACCATACATAGTAAAGATCTCCTCACCGGATAAGCACTGTGAAATGAAACCATATATAAATGATATATCGTCAAAATCGATCATATATATATAGACAAAATCAACAAAAAATACCGGTACATACGCGTGTATGGTAAACAATTATCGACATGAAGAAAGAAAACCTTTGCATAAATTATAGCTTCAGTCGTTGTTACTTTTCATCCTATATGTGGAATTGACCTGAAGTTTTACACAGCACATAGGAATACAATGAATAAACAGTACCGTGTGAGACATTGTTCTAATCTTACAGCATAAAAGCTAGCTCTGAAAAAAGGTAAATTTACTTAATTTACCGGGCAGGGGAGGGTTGGCACCTTTTCCGTGTGCGTAGAACCGAGTAGCCCCATGGCCCATTGCTGCCCCAGTAACAAAATAGTACACACACTTACTATGACATATACACACATATTAAATGTTAAATGAACATATTATATGTTCCTCCATTGCTGTACATTGCTTATAACCAAACAGTTCATCTGTAAAGCCATTATCACAAATAATAAGGCTAAGTAATGCAATACATGTGATGTTACAGCGTTCACATATAGCATCGCAGAAAATAACAATAATAGAATGAATGTTGTGATCGTTCCTATTTTAATATTACTTTTCATGACAGCACTTTTCTTTTTCAAACTATTCTTCAGCTGTTTCTTAAGTCATTCATGGCTGGAAAGTTCAATTATTTCATACTGAGTCTCTGGGTTTTAGTTGCACTCTTGGGGTGCTTGGAAAGAGTTCCTCGCTCTAGACCTGGACCTTCTCTGCTCTCCACTGATTTGATTGACTTATTACTGTTTTTGCTTTAATTAATGGCAGGAAGGTCCTGTACGGGAAACACAAGGATGAAGAATAAAATAAAATCCATCTAGCTTTCTTCTTCCCACTATCTTAATGTGTAGTTGGTGGCATACACTGCAACCTTTGCCTAACCATGAATAATCAGCAATGACTCCAATCCATGATCAACCACACATGTTTATTCTAGTATACACATTGATTATGGATCATGATATTGAAGCCAAACCATGGTATTTTTAACTAAACAAAATGAAAGGCCCAATTCAAGCAAAGATGTTGGCCTATTACAGGAACCTGTCTAGAAACTGTCTATATTTAAGGAGCGCTGCCTATCTATTGACTGAAAACAAGTGTTTTGAAAGTGTTCTTGTGTGTTGGATGAGATAACAAAGTTCTCCGAAGTGCCGCCCCACAAAAGATAGGAATGGATGACTCCTAACAAATAATGATGACTGCAACTATTTAATAGATAGCAGGTTTCACTTAGAAGAAACAACGTTAAAATTACTTAATAGACAAGGAGAATCTTCCCTTCCACTCATGGGAACAAACTGTACATTTTTTCATATATTCATAGGAAAGATAGAGTAACGTGAACATCTAAGAATAGTTTTTAGTAAATCATGTTCCTCGTCACCTTCAGTAAACAATCCTATATTTGATAATTATGACCTGTTCCTAAAAATGTTCTTTGCAATGTAGCTTAAGGCTGCCATAGAAAATCCCAGGGATATATGTTTAATGTCAACAGTATTAAAAGGTAGAGAAGAAAGCTAAAGTCACAATGATTAGATGATCTCTTTTTAACCACTCCTGTTTTCATTAACCACTAACACAAAGAGCAACCGTGAGTGGGAAAATCCAATGAGAATACCTTTTATTTTACAGCAATACAATTGTGCCAATAAAACACGTTATTCCTCTTCTAAATGCCTTACTCTGTTATGTAAATCGGTATTAATAGGCTACAATATCACATAAAAGTCCCATTTCCTGGTCACAGCTATAACCACTTGAAACAAGATGTGCCTCGTTGGACATGTGAAATAATCTAGAGAGGGGCTTCAGGAGGCTCAGATTGGTTTGGGGTGAAAAGAGACTATTACGGTAATCCTCAAATCCAAATCAGAATAGAGCATCTAGTCTATGTGATCAGAATGAATGTTGTGGTCAGTGTAGACGAGTTATTAAAAAGCCATTGTTTTCATTAAAGTTATTTAAAAGTCATTCAGTATGTTCTGTCGACACATTTATGTGAATTAAAGGGTTAATTAATCCAGCCTGCAGATATTTATAGTGTTTCGCAAGACTTGTAAAGTTATGTTAAATAAATCCTTTGGCCAATTTTCATCCATTTAAAAGGTCAGTGCTTTAATTTATGTTTGGGTGGGTAGTTAATCATTATGCAACTCTATTAATTGTGCCAGGACCTGAAAATGTCTCAGAAACCCTATGCCCATGTATTCTGCCCAGGGTGATACGGTCAAACCTCACATCTGAAATATTCAAATGTTCATATGCAGAGCATCATTGCAGCAACATTAAATGGTCAAGTGAAGGTCAATGCTTCTAAGGACTCAGCAGGAGTTATGTATAAAAAGTGATACTGGTGAAATATGGGCAGTAGCCAAAGCCACCAATGCCATAGTCCAACCTGAAGGAACATTGAGCCTCGCTCCACTTGGCAACATGATCACCCAATATTGTGATCTGCCTCTGGTAATGTGGCGCAGGAGCTGGCATCCCCCCGAACTTGGTGGCCTAGGCTGGGTGTACTATGGTAGGTGTCCACAGTGTAAAGGGACAAGGAGGTAGATATAGGCGTCTCTTCTCGTGTTTCCAGGGAAAAAAAAGGTAAACCTATCCCTCTAATGTTCGAATTTCCACTTATAATAATTAACATCATGTGCACCTGGTCAGTGCTAACCTACATTACTGTTAAAGTCCTGGGGTTTTTTTTACACTTGGCAGATATGGCAGTGCATTAAAGGGGCAGCCTAGTGACTCGCCTCAACAAAGAAAAACATGTAGTTGACTGAAAAATGAAATATTTACCCCTAAAAACATTCAATCATTGCAAACACTTTCGACACCTACACACGTGGGAGGGGGGTCCCGTTAAGCCCTGTGGAGCTCTTGTGCAAGCCAGTGCCGGATCTGACTGGCAGCGGAACGCATCTCCTACAAAGCAGATAGTTGGGGAACTGGGAAAGTGATCAAATGCATAGCAAGGATTCTCATGAATCCCCCCATGCATGTTCACAGGTAAAACACTAATTTAAAGAAGGCACGTTAAAGAGTGTTTGATGGGTGGGGTGTCTCTTTACGTCTCAAATGATATTACCACTTACTGATTGGGGGTGAAATGTAATATTGTGGCACATGATACTTCAGTATTTAAACTCAGCTCTGTTTATTTTGAATAAAGGGCCTTGATCTTATTGACACAGGGGATGAACAAGTCTGCTTTGTGCAAGAAAATTGTTTTTGCAATCTAAAAATGCTAGCTCTCAGATGAGAGGTAGTCGGGTATAAAGAAATGCTTTGTTATGCCTTAGACTGTTTGTCTCTTAAGAAAATGGCATTCCAAGCTATTTTAACTAATCAACATGAGCTATTTACCAAAGATCCAGAAAATGGTATTTAGCTCTCAAATGAGTCACAAAAAGCACAAACACATTTCCACTTAATTCCAATTCCACACCGTTGCAATGAATTTTAAGAAGAAGTCCTATATCAAAGTGGACAACATGCAGAGAACGGCACACTCCATTCTTGACGTAGTGTTATGCATTATTTCTGAGTGTGCACCATGGAAAATACGTCGTTCTTTGTTCAGTAGATAAAATAATGTATGTTGCTGTCTATAGCACTTAGCTGTACATGTATTCTACAATCTAGAACTTCCGCCCTAGAGCCACTGCACCTACGTCCTGATTTGGAATGGACAGCCATTTTTTTTGGAACAATTGTTTTAAATAAAACATTATTATTCTTATAAATCCTTCACTTAGTTAGATAAACATATAATCAATAGCTCAGAAAGTCACACATACAGTTTCAATATAGACTAGCCATGTCTATTTGCCTTTTGGAATATTGGGAGGTATAAGTATAGCATACCTTCCCCTTGTTCTTACAATGCATGTAAAGAACATTTCTCCTTGTTTATATATCAGATAGGGAATGAGTGTTTGCTTTTAGTTTATATTATCTGTATTTATGTTTTATTGCTATGCTAGTGTGCGACAACCATCTTTCCACTCCCCAGTTGCCATATACTCTGGAAGTATACTACAATGGAACCCCATCTATTCTATGGCCTCATAACCATATTAAGGCCGGGGGGGGGTTCATACCTTTTCTTGCCATTATTACCACATACAAGTGTCTTGATTTTGAAAATACCGAATTTGTGTAGAATTTCCATAGGTTTCTGACAATTATAGGGCAAATATTAAGAGGTGAACATTGCTATTCCAAAGCTTTTTGGGGGTGGGTTTGTAACAAGAATATTGAAACACGAACCCATAAGACACCAACCAAAGTATACTTTTAATAAGAAATCCCAGGGTATTTTACTAGGAACACACTTTTCATGCAGCAATTTGGTCACCAATCACTGCCAAAGTTAGCCGTAGCAATGATTTCCTGCACTCTTTTCTCAAACACTTTTATGCTGCTTAGGGTTTTTTGTAGAGTTTATCTGCTTTACCTTGTACTAGCACGACAGAAGTTAAGCTAGGTAAGAAATGGAGAAAAGGGAGAGAGATACTGAGAAAGATGAGAGAAGTTAAGAAAATGGAGAGATAAAGAGAAAGCCACTCACTGGGGGGGGGGGTCCCAGAATTGCCCCCAGGCAGGAACAGAGCGTGGTCATGTAACTTGAGGTTGGATAAACAGGATGGGTGCAAGATATTTGGTGGCTTCTCAGAGGGAACCCATTTGGTGTTGCTCTTCTTTAATATATGGGAAAAGAAGGGTTAACCATAACGCAGATTATTTTGCATATGCCTTGCCAAAATAAACGGTATCTTCCAAGCTGTGTGATGGATGTAAGTGCATGTATGTTAGTATGTGTGTATGCATGTAAGTGTGAGTACAGTATATATTTGCGTGTGTGTTATGTTTTATCTACTGGAAGGTGAACACAACACCGCAGTACATCAGAGATAGGCACCAACATGTAATATTGACACTTTGAGGTCTGCAAATTGGTTTTATGCAAAAAAATAGACACAGGCCGAAAATATTCACCATCACTCCCCTAGGGTATTTCACTAGGAGCATTTGGATTTAGGATTTTTTTGCACAGGTTATGTGCTCTTGCAGAGCGTGTTCAGCTGGATCTCCAGATTACTGAAATATCCCACATGCATAGGGTTTGGTTACAGGGCACCAAGTTCGACAGTTGCTTAGGATTTTTGTGTAAGTTGTGTGTCAATTCAAAGTACTCTCGCATTTCCCCTTCTTTTACTAACCCTATGGCTTTGCTGCTGGACCCCACCAGATAAAAAAAAAACAGATTTTTTTTCTTTAAATCTAATGGTTAACTTAGTTTTAAACAAATGTTGATGCAGAGCCTTGGTAGAGAGGGACAGGAAGGGCAGTGGTACCTAAAGTCCTTCATCACCCCCTTTCTGAAGGAGACTCTGCACCTTTTCTGTGACCTTTGTTTGGCACTCGTTGGGGGGGATTATGGAAGGAAAATACCTGTCATTATTTTGTTGATTTTGGGACTGCTCAAAGATGCTGGGGGAAGCCCTTTCTATTTGTTTTTCTTATTGTGCCACAGGCAAGGGTGTCAAATAAAAATCTAAATTTTGGGCTTGTATAAAAATTGTCTACCTGAGCTGGTAGTCTTTTTTTTTAGAAAGGGCAACAGTAGGGCCCAAACAATTTTAGTGCTTGTGCCTGGGTTGCGCTAGACTATTTTTTTCTCAATAACTACCTTAACCCTCCAGTTTCCCCCACCAACATAACTGACAAGAGAGTGACCGCTTACTAATGTCAATAGGACTTCCTGTCCACATACCGCAAAGGGGAGCCTCTGGGTAGCTGGAACCATAACGTTCTAACTAACCTGGCCTAATTCCGTTCAAAGAATATAAAATAAATGTGGTAAAAGAAAATGTAATTTGTAGAGATGGGAAAGGAATCAAAGGGAGAAATAATGTTAAGGAAATACAACTAAGGGATATCAGAGGGTATGAAGCTATGCTGATACATATGTACCAAGCATATTGTCTCTTCCACATAAAAATGGATGGAGGAGGCATGCAGCTAATAAAGCAATTCCTGGAAATTAAAACATGCGGTTATGAAGCTGTGTTTTCTTTAGGACGTACCTGTACATCCAAATTGACAGCTTGGAACACAGTTTGAGGACGTACAGGTACGTCCACAGGGGAGCAAAAGGATTAAACATAATTAAATACTGTAGAACAATGTAAAAGGCTCAAACCCACTAAATACACTGAGATGCTCCAGATGTGTTACATCAGGAGAGAAAACATGGACTGAAGGTTCAGAGTCCTGAAGTACGAAAATTTATAATTCTGATATCAAAAGACACTTTCCATTTAATATTTAGGGTATGAATATATTGGTGAATAGCCTACTCAAAAGAAGAATACTGTCTGGCAACCAATGTTTGCTGATAGGGAACAGCAAACATTTCTCATTGTCTTACTTGGTTATTTAATTATTTTACTCCTCGATTATGTTGCAGTAGCTGTACATGCGCAGGCATATAGAGTGCGTTTACACACCCTAAAAGGGCTGCTATTAGGGAGGAATGACCTTTACCGTTGTACCGGGGCCTGAGGGCCTCAAGCACCAGGTTGTGCTTCCCCAGGCCTGACATGAGTCAAAAAGTGGAATATAATGTCATTTTCAGCACATACCATGTGAGGACCTTGAGGGAGCTGGCCTTCCACCTTCTGCGACAACAAAGGCAGGTTGTTTGTGTTAAGTAAGGATGCTAGTCTGTATAAGGAAGTTACTGCATGTGTGTGTACGTTAGTACATGTGTGCAAGTATGTTAGTGTGTGTAATCATGCAACTGAGGTTGTATAAGTATGATACTATATATGTAGGTATGTTAGTTATGTGAGTGTAAGTATGTTAGTGTGTGTATGTTAGTATGTGTGTATAAGTATTTCAGTATTTTACTGTGTGTATGTTAGTTCATATGTGCATTAGTATGTGTAAGTATGCTTGATTGTTACTGTGTGTGTAACTATGTTAATATATGTGAAAATATGTTAGTGTATGTGTGTGCAAGCTAGTATGTTGCTGTGTGTGTGCATATATTAGTATGTGTGTGTGTAAGTATGTTAGTGTGTGCAAATATTTTATTGTAAGTATGTTAGTATGTTAGTGTGTGTGTGTGTGTGTGTGTGTGTGTGTAGGAAGGGCTTGGGGTCCCAACCTTATGTCTTGCAGTGGCCCCTGGCATTCTTTGTTATGTCACTGAGTACAGAGAAAGCAGTGTGTGTTTGTTTTTATATATGATACACACACTGACTCTAATACTATACACACACACATATATATATATATATATATACACACACACACACACTATGTTTATCTATATATCTATAGTGTTAGTTGGGTAGTGTGTGTATGTATATAAGAGTGTGGTGTCAGCATGTGTTTGCATACAATGTCGTCGGTGTTTCTGTATGACATTAGCTTGAGTGTGTATATCCACATGTAGCGGTAGAGTATGTATATTGATATTGGTGTTAGCATGTCTGTGCGTGAGTGTATGGTGTTAGCATGTGTGTGTGTGTTACTGTAAAGTGTTAATGTTTATGAGCATATGGTGTTGGAGTGTAAGGGGTGAGCCTAGGGTTAGTGGCATCTGGGAAGGAGACAGAATGTGTGTGTAACTGTACAGTGGTACTGTGAGTGGCTGTTAGTTATAGGAGCTCTTGAAGAAATACTGCACCCAGATGCCACTAACTCTTGGCTTGTCCCTGCTTTCATAAGGTGTGCTTAGATGAGGATCTTAAGAAAAAAAATTACATTTTAACAAAAATATAATTGTTTCTGGGTAGAGACAGTAGAGAGATGTAAGGGTGGGAGAAGTTGGGGGTAAAATAAGAGAAAGAACAATGCAAGGAGTGGTAAGACTTAAAAAAATAATTAAATAAAGAAAAATATGTAAAGCTTAAACTTAGTTCCCATAGCACAACATAGGATTAAATAGGTATTACCCTGACATTCCAATAGCGACAATCTTTAATTCTGTATAATTTAGTCAGAGTCAAATTCTGTGTAAACATCCGGTTAGTTTCACTGTTTTCATAAAGAATTATGAAGAAAGGTAACTTTTTGTATAACATTAATATGTAAGACATAGTACTGCAGTGAATGCTACAAAGCTAAAAATATATTCTGATATATATTCCCCAGAATGTGCCCTGAGAAACTGTGGTTCATCAAGTTTTCTTGGTCAATAGTCTTAAAATAAACATACAATAACTATGATTTTATAAATCCCCGGCTGCTTTTGAAAGATTCTGTGATCCATAGGACCTACTTGGCTAGCAAATCATTTTTCATAAGAAGTTGAATTTGTTGCTTCTCCAACAGGGGTCGGAATAGGGACGAGGCGGCCTTGGCACTTTAAGGTGGGCAGCCGCCAGTGGCATCAGTTTGGGCGATGGCTTGATATTAGAGACCGCGTGCTACGGTTTTATGCTCGCTCAGCATGTGACCAGAAATATCCAGCTGGTGGCTGCACACTGCAGCTGCCAGGTGCCCACTCTGGGCCTGCTCACCATTAAAAAATAAGTCAGATTCCCCAACTCACAAAATATCAACAAAATATGTCCATTCAACAAGAGTGAATATAACGGCCTTCTTTAACGTAGTGCAAAAGGGGCAGCTACTTTGGACCCCATTTACTATATGGCCGCAAGATCCTATTCTCAATATGCAGATGTTTATGTGCTGAAGCAGATGAAACTTTGATTTTGGGCCACATTTTGGGCAGATCAGAAAACTCTGCGTAGGATCATCTCTAAAATAAGACTGTCGTGCCCACTAATTATTTTAAAAACATGTTTCATTGGGATCGATGAATAAAAACAAACTGCCAAATAAAGCAGATCCACATGGAAATTGTGCCATCATCAGGCTTAATTAAGGGGTTGCTAACAGGGAGCTCTCCAGCTTTTCTGGAAATACCCCTTTAATGTTAACCACAAGCATATGTTGGCTAAGCATCATGGGACATGTAGTTCATTTTAAGACTAATGCCAAACATCAAAGTTTGTTGATATAAAACTCCCATTATCCTCAGCCAATAGGTGGAATATAATTGATTAGAAATTCACCTCTTTCCCCAAAAAAACCAACTAATAATGTTTTCCCACAAAAGTAATAACAATCACATTTCACAAAAATATTTTAACCAAAACACCCAACTGGGGGGGGGGTAATTTTTGGCATATGGGGTCCTTACCTCGTTGAGAGCCAGATGTTGCCTGATCTCGTTGCGGGTGTCACAGGCGTCCATTATCTCGGTGACGTTATTTAAACTCAGCTTCCCATCCACTCCGAACTGCCGCAGCACGGCTTCGGTGAAGCGCTGCTCCACGTCTGCCGTATCTCGGGTCTCAGCCGCCGGAGACACGAAGCACACGGCCACAAGCAGCGCGCAGCACAGCCTGGCAGCAACAGCGTACCCCGGAGGACTCATGCTGGACGGGACACTACTAGACGTGAAGCAGGGATACACTGAACTACAGCCGGTGGGAGGTCGGCGCTGGTCACGCTGGTTACTGAGCACACAGAAAGTCACACAGAAAGTCCGTGGAATTACACGCAGGTATCTAGTGATGTAATGCCAATTCACTGCTAGCGCAGCTGAGATGCTTCCCTGGCCCGATTGTCCCGTCTGATGACAATGCGCTGCCTGTCGGTATCTCTTCTCTCCTGATGCCAGGGCTGTGTGTTCCTCAGAGCCTGGGACAGATAACATGCATTTCATCTGCACCTAAAATGTGTTTTCTCAGACATTTAGGGTCAATGCAAGTGCTACAGATAAGATAAGTAAATAAAGGGCTAAGATTAGGAAAAGAATCCACCACCATAGCTGCTCCAGTTTTGTAATTAATGGTAATTAGTAACTTTGTATTATGGTAATTACTTATATCTCAATATTATTGTCTCTCCCTATTTCCAAGAGGGACCACCAGTCTTCAGATCATTGCTAAGCCCAGCACTACCAGGGCAAGATGCTCCTTTTCTCTAATTTATACCTTAGTCAAGAACACTTGTGGGTCAGTCTTGCCCTCTTCTAACCAACCTCACTTTCCTATACAAATAACCTGTACATGATGTCAGATTAATAATGGTACAGCACCTGTACGGGTGAAGAATCACCACGCACCATATCCCACCCTAAAGGTGTCTTCTAATGTAACATACTTTGTATCTATCATGAATCAAAATACAATTCCAAGGCTGGATAACATGTTTGTCTATGTTGTAAACTCAAGGATAAATATACAGGTTTTAGGGAAATGTTGTATTGTTAGGCAACAGACATTATCAACAAAATGATGGGCATGAAGCCAAGTCTGATTAAACTTACATCTAAAATAATAACAATGACATTTGTATGTTGAGTGTGAAATTGGGAGAGTGGGTGTAAATTGGTGATTCCGAGATGACAAGCCAAAAGCAGAATTGTCTATCCAGAATAATATTTCAGTGCATGTGTGTCTGTGAGTGTGCATATGTATGGTTATCTTGTCTCACCTCCTCCTTTGCCTCGGCTGTCCTGTCTGTTACTCTGCACAGCTAGATAAAGAGATAGGGTAGGTCACGTGGTTGTTACTTTTCATTGAACACCCTACAAAAATGATCTCGTAAAAATGACTGGGAATGAAAACTATTGCTGACGTAGGGATTACAGTATGTGTTATACCATTGTCTGAAACAAGAGGCACGAAAAATATAAAACCTGTCGAGTTCTCCTGTTCTCAGCACATTCTTAAGACTAGCAAAATTTGACGAGTCTTGCCTGTTCAAGTTACATTGTAACCACAATTTTACTGTTTTGGGTAATCAGAACAAGGGTTAACCCGTAGTCAGGTAGTAAGGAAAACCTCTTCAAAGTTTTTGTCTAGTTCCTGTCCTTGTGTGCAGCTGCTGAGTTCGAGTACTTGGATGGCAAATGTGAAATTAGACAGCGGTTGGAGCAAACATCGTTGGGCTTATGTATATTTTCACTTCACAAGGTTGAAACAAGCAGAACATAAGCATAAGCTTGAGGAGCGTAGTTTTGAAAGGGGAGGCTGCCAAAAAGTATCTTCCACGTTGACTCCAACATTGCCAGTTAAATGGCACTTTAATGCATAGTTCTGTAGCCGGTTTCATTCTTTTATGGTGTTCCCATTGTAAATGAATGGGGGATTCCCAATATGCATTTGCCATTTTTCCCACCTGAACCTGTTTTCTGTGCAGGAATTGTGTTCGGCCGTACACATCTATATCTGTGTGAGATACATACTACCCGTTGGCTTAAACACTGTTCAGACCCTCAGGCGCATGTATGGAAAGTTCCCCCATTCATTTCATTGGGAGCGTTTGCTTGTCACTAATTGGCTGCCTCAAGCAGTCAATCAGTGGCAAGAATCGTTAGACCACGGGATAGGGGGCAGTTGCAGTTTCAACCTAATCTAAGTGCTTTTTGAATAATGCATAATAAAGTACAAAACAATTAATAGTACATTTGGTAGACAAGACACCTAATGCTTTACAGAATGAGACTACATGAAAGACACATGGAAGGAGGAGGAGAAAAAAAGTATCCAGTGCATATGTGAATGCTGCCTAAAGCCATTGTTAATCTAGATGCCCTGGTGGCTATATGTGGAATTGCATTTTAAATACGTAGGTAGTGGCACAAAATCTTTAAACCAGAGTAGCCCAAACGGGGTAATTACTTCTCTTGACATCCCCTTCTCTGTAAAACCAAGAAACTAGGGATAAGGGACAATAACTGTAATTGCATAGAATGTTAGAGAATATGGAAAAAAGGAAAAAGGAAAGTTCTTCACATGCTGTAATTACTATAATTGTAGGGTATTTACCCATACCATGAAATCTTGGGTGTAATACACAGGTACAGCTTTACACATACTTGTGTAGGAACAAATGAAGTACTTGCGTCTAATAAAAGATTAATAATAAATAAAAAATAAACAGACACACATTTACATGTACACTTACTTATACAAACTCATTCCATGCACCACACACTCATCTACATTTAACGCCCAGTTTTCCTACCTTTGTAGGCTCAGGAGGAGACTCATACATTGAGGGCTAGCAGCTAGTAACAGGTCTGGTCTCCTACTCATTCATGGTCCTCACACTCTGTTGGGCCCTTAACAGATTCTCGCGCCGGGGGCCCTGAGGTTTCTAGTTATGCCCCTGACTGGCAGTTAGAATTGTTTTGTGAATTCTGAGTGAAGTTTCATGAAAATGACATTCCTTCAACACGAGTAGTTCTCAGAATTATACAAAGAGAGGGCTTGTGCCTTGAAATTATTGTGTGAATTCAGAGAGTGGATTGACGGAGCAAGAACGACCATTTTTAACTAGAATCTTAACCTCTGTTTGTCTCAACTTTGATTATTTCGATGTCTTTTTTTGTTTATGAGGCAAAGTAGGAGGTGACTTTTGATGTCCGATGCCACTGATAATTAATAGTTATCTTGTTAATGAAAAGCTGAGTAGCACTGTTGTTATATCACAAAACGTTATACAGATAGATAGAGAGATATAGATAGATATAGATATTTATACGCGTCTTTACCAAATGTACTAAACACACATTTACTATTTTATATAGAAAAATTGTAATACTGTGAAAGCGCACAGCCAGCAATCATGAGGGTCAAATGTATTCCTCTACTGAGTCGTAAAATATTATTGCAAAATAAAAATCACTTTTATTTGTTTACCTATAAATACAGTTTTCTGCAGAAATGTATTACTCATTTGTTTCACGCCACTGTAAGGGACACTGTCAGCAAAAGCAATGATTGCCGTGTGAATGCAGATCTTAAAAAGTAAATATTGTACTGGCAGAAACAGGGCAAACAGTTAGTAGGGCTTCAGCTTCAACTCCAATATGAATTTAGCCGTTTCACTTATGGTTGAGGGAATGATAGCTGCCAGTCACATTTGAACTCACATATTCACTACCGCCAACTCACACTTACACTTGACTGTGATTATATTCAACCACTATTAAGCAAGGGGGGTCCTCCCTTTCTTCCCTTACCCCATATGATGTGGAGTATAATAATTTCCCCTCACACTCCCTATTCCATGCTCAGTGGGATGGG
Source organism: Spea multiplicata (assembly GCA_009364415.1). NCBI lineage: Eukaryota > Metazoa > Chordata > Amphibia > Anura > Pelobatidae > Spea > Spea multiplicata. Next base: position 19,276,850 of record VKOC01000001.1, on the reverse strand, counting down.
AGCTAAATATAATTAAAATTGCCTTGTGGAGGCAAGGATCCCACCCATGCCTCCTCGTGACCCATTATGTACCTAGTGGCATTTCTGGAGGCAGAGTGGCATATAGGGGGTTAAGAGGCATTTATAGAGGCAGAGTGGCATATATGGGGTTAAAATGCATTTCTGGGCTTATCATGGGGCACTCTGCCTCCAGAAAAGCCTTATGCCCCAATATAACACTCCCCCCACTTACCCCTGCTTCTGACTCCCTGGTGTCTGGTGGGGGCAATGGGTGGAGGCCGGCATTCATGAAATTAAGTGGGCTGGGACGAAGAGCCGAGGCACGGCCATTGGGCGGCGCTGTGTGTGCACCCCAGCCCCTTTCATTTCATTAGGCGCCGGCGGCCGGAAGAGACTTTACATCCCGCTTGCATGTATGTTTTGAATGTTGGTCTGCCGGCCCTATGGGAAATTTCCCGGTATCCCGGTGGGCCAGTCCAACCCTGGCTTCACCATTCCTCTGCCCCTGCAAAGCGGGACAGAGGAAGGGATAGGCGGGACAGAGACCCAAAATCGGGACTGTTCAGCCTAAATCGGGACAGTTGGGGGGCATGTTGCCGTAAAGAATCAGCTCAGTGTGGTGTTTGAGCTGAAAAAGTCGTCCAATATATCACATGACTGACAACAATGACAGGCTAAATGCAAGTTTATTGGAACAAAATGAGATAAAACCATGTTTTTGTTAATGCTGACCAACATCCCTCTATACAGCACTGTATTTTAACCTCAAGGAGAAAAATATATTGTCTCCATATTACGTTCTCTTTGATGTCAGACATCAGTCATCGGGGACAAATTGACACACCAGGATATCCAGGTAATATTTGTTGTATTGGAAAAAGCCAGTGGTATTGGAAGTGATCTGTAAAACAAAAAGTTAACACAATTGATTTTTGCCTCCACCATTCTCTCCCACACACATCTCATAAGGTCATTGTCTATGACAGCCTGATGTTGCGTATACAGAGGGTGCATTTAACCTGCCGGTCAATGCCCTAGGGTCCGACTGAAACAGAATAGCAAACTAAAGTATCTTTGAGGAATTTTCCACAAAGCCCCCACCCCCCACATCACAAATTGTTGTGAATGGAATTATGCTAAATAAGCTGTATTGTAAGACAAGTTATTTTGGAACACCCATCAAACTTGAAATGTAGTAGTGTAGTGGATGTGATTCTTTGCCGTTTTTCTACCTGGAAATCTGTGCATTTACTTACTTAATCATCCATCATTTTGTTTCCAGCACTGAATCAAATACATTTGATGAAAATTCAGATTTCACAAAGTGTCCATTTATTTGCAGTATTACATATTAATGAAAAGAAAAGGAACCTACTTATCACACACATAAATATCTGTATTGGAATCATCTGAGAATACAGACCCATATCTATTTTTCTTTTGTTCTTCACACTTAGAGGGAACCATATGCTATTTGGTGCAGAAATTGCCCAACAGGAGACAAAGCATCATCATCATTTAGCTCGGGACGGCGAATGGGTATTTAGACCAAATTGTAAAGATCAACAGTTCCCAAGGGCTTTATTGGGAATAGTTGCGGTGGCTGAATCCTACAGATCACAGAGTCATATCAGTTCCTATACCGTTGACTGTAAAGATGACTCTATAAGAGGAACACTTACCAGTAAATACACTAAAACATTTCTGTTCTGCAGTGTCTATTTATACCACATGTATAATGTATATAGGGTGACTTTTTGGGGTTAATTCTTAGATATCAGTGTATGCATTCTTTACATTGAAAATTTTCATGTTGAATATATCTGGGGCCATTAGTTTTATGGCCTCCTTGCCATACTCTGTCGTGTGTTCTTTATCCTGGATATTCTCTCCCTTAAATCTCACAACATGCCCCATCTTTCTTTTTTACAATATTCTTCACCCTGCCTTGGCTTTGAACTTCTCTTCCGTTTTTTTCTTATCACATTAGCCGCTATATTGTAGGTATCCTTCACAATGCAAGATCTTTTTTAAAAAAACAAAGAAAAAGTTTATTAGGATATCAAAATGGATGATTCTATCTGTTTTAAAAATGAACAAATTGCCAGTGCTCAAACCCAATGCTACAAATGTATACATTAAATTACCAGGGGGTGTTTTTTTTTTAATTGAATTTTATTGAACACAACACACAAGCTTGCCTGTTACAGGAAAGCACCCCATGGCACCCCATGAATCGATCAATTCTCAAAACAATGAAACATGTAACGGAGCATTGTGGAAAAAGTGAATGGCCCTTGGGTCAGTGATCCTAAATACCCCTAAGGCTAGGTTTCCACTTGTTTTTTTTTTTGCTAAAAACGCCCATAAAAACGCCAATTCAGCCACACGGCGTTTTTTAAGTGAAAAAACGCTGCAGCCAGATGTTAGCTGTTCTTCAATAGGAAATCGCAAAATGCCATTTCCACTTGGCGTTTTTCTGTTTGGCGTTTTTTCAGTCCTCTTTGGCGTTTTTCTGCTTTTTTGGGCTCTGTGGCAGTTTTTCAGAATCGCAGCATGTTGACACTCTGGCGTTTTTTGCAAGGAAATCTTGGCGTTTTTCTCCAATAGAAGTCTATGGGAGAGAAAAACGCCATGAAAAAGCCATGTGGGTTTTTTGCCTTGGCATTTTTTATGGCGTTTTTTCCACAGTTACAATGCAGAGGATGGACCCGGTATCTGTGTGTCCTATGAGAAATAGGCTGGAAACAAACAGTTTCACACAAAACAAAGTCCTGGACTGGTTCATATTGAATTCTACACCATTTGGAACAAACATGCCATTACAAACAAACATACGCGACCGGATCCTGCGTGCCAAAAGCAACAGCAAACAATTTGCACCATCATTTGGGGCCAATCTTCCCAGAGGAGCAGACATTCGAAATAAAGCCTTACAAACCACAGAAAAGAGACAAAAGGGTCTACCAAGTAAATGACATCAGGAGAGGGCAGATACTTGCCATTTATCCTAATCCCTTTTAGCTGGGTGAAACATCTAACTTGTAAAGGCTGGAAAAACTGCCTAAGGTCAAAAAAAGCAATTTCCACAGAAAGGCTAAAACGCCAGGAAAAACTCCAGAAAAAACGCCAAAACGCAGGAGAATGCAGTGGCAGTTTTCAAGAAAAAAACTCAGGACAAAAACCCAAGTGGAAACCTAGCCTCATACATATATCTAAAAGATAAAAAATGGTGGAATATTTTTGGCATGGTTGCCATTTGGGGTAGGACTCGGCATTGCACCAGTCATACATCTGTGCATTGTACAGATTCAAAATGTGGTTCCTCTTATCTTCATCCTGGAGAAATACGGTAATAATTCTCATTATATAAAAAGAAATTTGAATTGATTTAGTGACCTCTTGTGGATCTGAGCTAAAATTGCATCTGAGCCACATAGAATTGAATGAAATTACATGGCCATAGCGCCACTTTGTTGATACATATGTCACACTTGATTGCAGGAATACAGTACCGATGTTGCAACGTGTTCAATTTTAAGTTTAAAGGATCACCCCAGTGTCTCAGGCAGCTTCCTGAACTAACACATATTAAAGTACTTTGAGAATACTTCAATGTGCATTGATTAAAGCTAAAAAAAATGAAGTACTTAACTTTAGGAGAAGCTGCAGCTCCTGAGCTGTAGCAGAATGTCTCATCCATGGTCCAAAGTTTCGCAACATTGATTGGCTTCCTGAGTTTTATTCCAAGTCCAGCCATGATACGATCAATAATACTTGAAGACACAGCCCAAGCAGCAGATTCAGGCTAGGTTTCCACTTGGGTTTTTGTCCTGCGTTTTTTTCTTGATGTAAAACGCCAAGAAAACTGCCACGAAAACTGCCACTGCATTTTCCTGCGTTTTGGCGTTTTGTGTGAGAGTTTTTTCTGGCGTTTTAGTGGCGTTACGTGTTGTCTTTTGTGATCGTAGGCAGTTTTTCCAGCCTTTACAAGTTAGATGTTTCACCCAGCTAAAAAGGATTAGGATAAATGGCAAGTATTTGCCCCTCCTGATGTCATTTACTTGGTAGAGTTCTACTTAAACGCCCTGGCGGACCCTTTTTTCTCTTTTCTGTGGTTTGTAAGGCTTTATTCTGAATAAAGTCTGCTCCTCTAAGAAGAAGTGCCCCAAATGATGGTGCAAATTGTTTGCTGTTGCTTTTGGCGCGCAGGATCCGGTTGATGCGCCGGGTTTGTTTGTTTGTTTGTTCCAAATGGTGTAAAATTCAATATGAACTTTGTTTTGTGTGAAACTGTTTGTTTCCAGCCTATTTCTCGTAGGACACACAGATACTGGGTCCATCCTCTGCATTGTAACTGTGGAAAAAACGCCATAAAAACGCCAAGGCAATAAACCCACATGGCTTTTTCATGGCGTTTTTTCTCTCCCATAGACTTCTATTGGAGAAAAAACGCCAAGATTTCTTGCAAAAAACGCCAGTGTCAACATGCTGCAGTTTTGAAAAACTGCCACAGAGCCCAAAAAAGCAGAAAAACGCCAAAGAGGACTGAAAAAACGCCAAACAGAAAAACGCCAAGTGGAAATGGCATTTTGCGATTTCCTATTGAAGAACAGCTAACATCTGGCTGCAGCCGTTTTTCACAAAAAAAACGCCAGGTGGCGCTATTGGCGTTTTTATAGGCGTTTTTAGCAAAAAAAACCCAAGTGGAAACCTAGCCTTACCGCACTTTTTTTTTATATTACAAACCTACAGTTGTAATTCAATGTACTGCAGCTTTATCGCATTTGTACTTCCGTACAAAAATAACTGCAGTACAACTGCAGTACAGTGAAGTACAAATCTATTATCCATTAATAAAGTAAAACTACCTTACATTACATCTCCCTAAAATATATAATGTCTTATTTTTGCATTTTGTTTATATTGTACCCTGTTGTATTAATTGAAAACAAAAAATAATATAATTTAAAAAAAGATTGGATGTGAGCAAATAAAAGCAAACATGTCTCAGTAAAAAAACAAAGTGGTATATGTGAGATTTTTAAGCCCCTCTATATTTGCCACAGCAACATCCCAAAAAAGTTCATGTCTACTTGTCTGGTCTGATTTATCAAAAAAACTGGCCACTGTTTTATCTTTTTAATCCAGAGGGTATTACCCTACGCTAGTAAAAACACCATCCGCTTGCTTTCCATTTGCTATGTCACTGCTTTCAGAAACACAGAAATAT
>VKOC01000001.1:19231805-19268298 GCA_009364415.1 Spea multiplicata | reverse complement strand
CGGCTGACAGAGAGGATGATTCTCTGTCAGCCTGTGAGTGTCTGCATCGCACAGACAGCCTCCGTTACTGCCCTTCACTTACACTGTGGCTTCTATGAAGCTGCAGGGAAAGTGCCGGTCAGTAATGGAGCCGGCTAGAGAGGCAGAGCAGTGTATGGGAGGGAGGAGGAGGCAGATGGGAGGGGGGGAGAGAGAGCCGGAAGTGACAGACCGGCCGACAGTGAGGGGAATCCAGGTCCCCTGCAGCGTTGCGGGGGATCTGGATTCCGGTGTTATAATCCGATCTCTGTTTGAGATCGGATTATTATAAGCAGAGGAGTTTTTCAGAGCATTTGCTCTGAAAAAAACCTCTTTTAATAATCGATAATAATAGATTCGATTAATCGATGATGAAATTCGTTGCCAACGATTTTCATAATCGATTATTATCGATTTTATCGATTAGTTGTTTCAGCTCTAAATGAATTACACTTTATGCATAATCCCCAAGCAAGAGAGTCATCTGTCCTCAGAAATCACACAGTTCTATATGCAGCCCATCAGTACCTACCTGCCTGTGAACATCCGTGGGTGAGAAATCACCAAATCCTTCCCACAAACCCCCCTTCTCATCCTCTTCATAAAAACGTATCTGAATATCATCTGAAAAAAATAATAGTGTTTGTTTAGCTTCCACACTTTTTATGCTCCATTGAAGAAAGTGTTACTGTTATCAGGGTAAATTACCGTATTTGTTCAATTATAAGACAAGTGTTTTTCAGAAAAAAAATCATCTGAAAAAAACGACCTCATCTTCGATGTCGTCTTTTATTCAGACCTCCTGGGAGGGTCGTCTAATAATGGAGTAAATATGGTAATTGACAGCATTATTATAAGACTCCTGCTGCTGTAGTCTGTACAAGACTCAGAACTTTACTCCAAACAACCTAATTTATCTGGTTTTACTTAAAGGGTCAGTCTAAGTACTTTGATTGCATTTTTCCAACCGTATTAGGAAAAAAAAAGCTAAATCCATTTACATTAAGGAGAAGCTGCAACACATAGCCCCTCTGTGGTCTGACTTTTGTGCCAGTCCCTTGGAACTGGCACTGGTGCTGGCAAGCAGTGAGTATACTACACGTGAAGTAGCATCAAGATTTGAACCCATCTCCTGTAAGCCAAAGAGCTGGGGTAGGCAGAGGAAGAGGACCTTTTATTTGAAAAGTGGAGAAAACAATTATTTAAAAGGAAATTGGCTCTTATAAGAGCATATGAAGTTTTTGGTTACCCTTTTTTGCCAGTAAAGAGTAATGTAACCATTCATCTCATTCTATGTACCTTTCTGAACTTTATCACAAAGAAGGTAGACTTCTTCTCCTCCTGTCACACAGCCGGCAGTCCGATCCATTCGTACAATCTTTAGGTTGGAGGCATTTGGTGCTTCTGTGATTGGAAAACACTAAGGACATTAAAATAACACTCACGCTTCCAGCTTTTGTGCTGTTTCTCAGATTAAATGCTGAAGAAAACGACCAAAAGGTTCACATATAATTATGAATTTGTTGAAAACTTTATAAAATGGCCTCATATACAGACAGAAGTTTAGACGCAGTCTTATACTGAGACCTATATAAAAATACGGGTACATGTTCACATAAAAAATACATTCAAATCTAAACGCTCATAGAGTCTCTAACCATGTAACACAAGTCACTTTTTGGAGATCTTGTGATCTGATCAATGAAAACACTATAAAAACATTTTTGAAACATTAATATCATTTTTAAACATTTCTAAACACAAGCAAACTAACACATACATATATTATCACACCACACTTACTGCTGTCATAGATGGGTACAGATATGACCGGGTCTAGGCGCCTGGTGAAGCTGCCATTACTATCTGGGAGGAAGGCTGTGAACATAAGCCGTACCACGCTGAGGTCAATGTCCTTTGACTGCTGGTAGGCCGCCTCGTGAATCAGCTCTCTCTCTCGATCTACAAAGCAAAACAAAGCAAAATCTACGTAAGCCACAATACAGCATACACTATTAGCCAACTGTTTAATAGTCACGATATATATGTGTTTGTCAGATGGGCAAAGGGTTACCTACAATCCTGAACAACTTTAGAAAACAGGTAAGTTAAATAAGGACTAAAGAGGAAATGTGAGTTTTTCTTCCAGGAGCATGTTGTCTAATTTTATCTAATTAAACGTAGGTGTTTTTTACGGCTTGTCACTAACCAGTTAAAGGCCGGTCTCCTGAATACACATAGTTGAGCTCAGGGTGCACCAGTACTTCTCCATTATACCCCTTTTTAAAAGCATCCAACATGCGTGTCTCCAAAATCTCGTTCACTTTCTTTTTTGTGACATGAAGTATCCCCAAGTTGGCAAACCTACCAGGCAAAAACAAAACAAAACGATTAATAAAATATTTTTAGGTCTTGCTGCAAGAATTACGGAAACCTCTACATTGAAATGTTCTGCATTGCACAGCACTTACTTACACATACTTTCACTTGAAGCTAAACTCAGAAAGCTACTAATACCATATTTGCTCAATTATAAGAGGACCCCCCAAAATCTGAATATTAATTTAGGAAAAAAAAGAAAAAGCCTGAATATAAGACGACCCTATAGGAAAAAAGTTTTACCAGCAAATGCTAATTCATGTAAACTATTTCTTCAGTAGCGGGGGTTGTCTGCGTCTATCGAGCAGACGTTCGCCGGCTGTCAGAGAAGAGAAATCTCCGCAGCAATGCGGGGAATTCTCCTCTCTGACAGCCAGGGAAGGTATGCACGATGTGAGTAGACAACCTCCGCTGCTGCCCGCGCTTTCGCTGGCGCTCGGTGATAGAAGCCCCGGTGGAAGTGCCAGCAGCAGCTGAGGTTACCAGACAGGAGGATGCAGGTCCCCAGCAGCGCTGCGGGGGATATGGATCTTAGTCTCATAGTGAGACCTCTATTTGAAGTCTGATTAGAAGACGACCTTGATTATAAGACGAGGGGTAGTTTTCAGAGCATTTGCTCTGATAAAAAAATTGTCTTATAGTCGAGCAAATACGGTATATCTATACACATTTGTTATTTATGGATATCCTCACAAGTAGCACAAAAGCTACTTATAGCCCTCTCTGTTTCTATTCTAGCACAAATAACTACTCTAAACAAAAAGAATTATAATAGTAAACTCAAACTGTATCAAGAGTAAAAAAAAAACATGTTTAAAATATAGCCCTCATAAAATGCTACTTTTTCAATACATTTTTATAGCAGCTCTAAACATTGTTCATTATTAATCATAGGTAGCTTTAACTTACACAAAAACAAAACGCATGATATTTCTGTTAATAGGATATGCTATATCTACAGGATAGCATTGTTAATTAATGTAAAGTCTACATATGTGAACCAAGAGGTCCATGATACATATGCCAGGTGTACATCGGAGATGGTCACGACATCATAAAAGATCCGGCAGGGGTACACATGACAATGTGTGTGGATGAATCCACTGTTACCCAATGGACTCTTATGGATAGGTTAACAGAGATAAAGGAGGTGAAAAATACAAAACAGGAAGGAAATGAGCAGAGCGACTACCTTCAGACTGTGGTTTGGAAGATAATGCAAAACGCAAGAAAATAACATTTTCACAGTTACAGCTGCTGTTATTGGGTGTGTTACAGTGAAGACCTTTGCACTCTATGTGGTTTTGTCTGCTTAGTTAATAGAATGTAATCAAAGTTCTTCAGTATTACAGTATCACATGCAAAGACTGAATACGACAATTTAGATTGTAAACTCATGAGCGAGGCCCTCAAAAGCCCACCATTCCTTCTAGGAACTTTGTATAAAAGTACATAACGCTAGATGGCAAGCTTACGGGGAGGGTTCTCAACCCCTGATGTGTCTGTATATATTAATGTATATTTGTTATAACAGCGCTGCATGATTTGTTGGTGCTAAATAAATAAAAGATAATAATATTTAGCACAACATAACTGCCATTACCATGATAACCTCTAAAAATGTAAATTACATTTTAGAATTATTATAATCTCTAAAAATGTTCCAACCCCAAATTACACTAGTTATCCTAGGACAGTGATGCTGTGCAAGAGTTTCTTAAAAGAAACAGCTGTATAGCAGCATATAGCCTAACCATGAGTTATCTAGTTACAACATTCCTAGAAAAATCTGAATGGAATGCCATACATGTGAAACGTGCCTCGATCAGAAAAGCCTCTTTACTGGGGATCTTTCCTTATTCTATATTCTTTTTTGTTAACCGGTAGAAGACATATACTCACCCAACAATTGAATCTTTTGGCCCCACTTTAACAGAACAGATCCCATCCTCGCAGTGTTTACCCACTAGACTGTGGGCATGTAAACGGACATCTTTGCTATTGGTGACCAGCTGGACAATAATCTTGGCATCACCGATATAATTATTTATCTGTGAAAGAATTAAAACAAAATAGTTATAATAATTAACTGTATATGTTAAGGAAACTGGCAAGCAAGCAGCTTGATAACTGTAGATAGACTAAAACAAAGCTAAGCAAATCAAACCACAAATTGAATCAGAGCCACCCTTTCCACCTAGGCTCATCAGACTCATGTTCATGTATCAAAAAAAAGAAAAAGCCCTGTCCCAATGCCAATGTATGCCCTCTTCCCCCAAAATTCACAAAACTGCACAGCGTGTTTGATAAAATAACACTGCAATGAATTCTTCTGCTCCCTTGTTGGCTGTTGTTGGTGGCACACAGCTTCCCATGTAGCCATGTCCTCAGCCTGTCTTCAGCACAAGTGGTTGATCTCTGTTTTCAGCTGAAACATCTCCTGCTTACCAAAGCACACAATCTCACAGACAGCCAGCTCCATTACTGCAAGGTGGTCTAGCAAAACCCCCTGTGATCATGAATGGAGATCCCATTGATTTTAAGGTACTTTAACATGCATTTTTCATCTGTGTGCTGCGTTGGACTCTCCTTATAACAAGAGAGTCCAACGCAGGGTCCTTATATTTAGGGGAAAAAGGGGTCCGTGTAGTAAATGTCTACTTAGCTCCGAATGGAGAGCATCAAAGCAGAGAACTCTACTGTACAAATACTGTACTGTCGCAAAATTTGTGCTGCTTCACAGAGGAACCGTAGCCAGACTGACAGATTCCAATTATAGCTCGCTTAAGCAGTGTTTGCTGGTAATACATGCATCTGGAAATCTGCCAAGCCTAGGCTGTTTCCTTCTACCGGAAATTACACCAACCAGCATCTAGCCTACCTTTCTGCGGAATTCCCCAAATTAAAATGCAAACAATTCCAAAGTAAACCATATAACTGAAAATTTCTATGCGACCTGCCACAAATTTCACGCTTCTCTTAAAATGTTTGATGATTGTGTGGTCGATATTATTATTATTTGGAATATTATCCATGTGCTAGCTTACATAGGAATAACCAATCTGTTGCTGTTATGATGCAAAGTGTCTTACGATTTTATTGCAAGCCTGAGTTACTAGACATCTGTATTACTCAAAAAAAAAAACGGTTGCCATCATGCCTTTTCTCATTTTTCTTTAAAAGCATGACGGTGAGGACTTGCCTTGTTACACCTAGTCTTTCATAACTATATAAGTGTGACCAGAACGACCTGTACCCCGACTGGGTACACCGATTAACCCCTTCACCGCCAGACAGAACCAGCGTTGCAGAGAGAAGGGGCTGCCTTAGCACTGTGGCTAGCCGAAGCTGAGCTACACAGTGGGGTTATTGTCCCTAAAAGGACAGGAAGTGATCATAGCAGAGGACACAGCTCTTCAGGAACCTCAGGGGCACCGTAGTATACGGAAGTATAGCAATACAGCGCTCTACCGCCCTGATAAGGTCAGCACAGAGGCTTACCTCAAACACAAGACAGGACTCGTAGTGAGGTAAAACAGGAACTCTGCATTTGGGAAACACTCGGGCTTATATACAGGTTAGGTGAGAAACAAACCATAAATCATGTCCACATCTTCCTGCCCTTCCCAGACAGTCCGGTGCCATACTTAGGCCACCGAGCCCCGCAATGTACAGCTTTAAACTGTCGTTTTTGGGGTGATCCCGAAGGGGCAGTGGCGACCCCGAGCAGCAGCCGTTCAAACTTTCCCCGGGACAAACCGCAAGATAGCCGGCTAACCCCTGCTCTCCTGAAAGTCCAGTTGGCCGGGAATCTACAGGCAGCTCCCTCCCCTCACGACCCCTGGCCCGTACCCTCACCACCCGTGGGGTATCTCCATACAATAGTGCTGTGGTCCGGCCGATGTGTCCGGGCTACAAGAGGTAAAAGTCTGTGGGCAGGACATGTGGCACATGGACAGGGTAACAAACGAGGGGAGAATAAAAGCATACCAATAATAACACATATACTGGGACATACAGAATTCAGACAATAACTACCACAGAAGGCATCGATTTACCCAGGGCTGTCACAAGAAGGAATACACTTTTAACAGCAACATCAACCTGAAATGAGACATAAGTTTCCTCTATGCAGAAGACCAAATATCTGGCCTCATTGAGTGAGGTTTAGTTAGCATATCTCTCTAAGCTTAGTTACAGTAGGACTCAACAAATCCCTGGTTGCTATGGTGACTCAAAATCACTGCCTGGCGTCTGGGAGGTATGCCTGGCTGCAACTCGTCACCCTTGGCTTTCGGGCTACCTGGCTGCTCTCAAAATTGTATAACTTTACTTAGAACATGAAGAACATATTAGCAGGTGCAACAGGAGCATAGAGAGGATTGCTGTATTACTAATCCCTTCTCAGGTCTGTCTGCACAGTATGTAAGCTGTCTACTGCTGTCTCTTAGGGCCATGTAACGTGGGCGCCTGGGTGCACTTCAATTGTAAAGTTATACAATGCCAAGTACAACATTGCATTGAAACCTTTCCTGTATGTCTCAGTCGGGCTGAGAGCAGCCAACGGGCAGCAGCCAAGACATCGGAGCATCAAGCACCAGGAGTAGGAAAGGGCATCTCAGATTCGACATGAATGCCAGTTTGTTAACCCATTGTGTGCTGAGCAGATTAAAATCTGATTTTATTGGCACTGTGGCGCCATGGAAGATTCACTTCTGTGTGATCTGAGTCGCTTGCTGGCATTTATCATGTCTATGGCTCATATTGGAGATGCTTGTATAAAGATTAATGCTGCAGTCAGTGTACTCAGTAGTGATAATCTGGGGTGTACCTAGATAATCTTGCACCCTTGACGGATCCTGCGTGTGCCAACCCCCCACTATAATATGTGAAGACACCCACAAAATAAGTAATGTTGGCAAGAATATTTATTGCACAAATTTGTAACCTCTATGTCAATTGGAAAGAAACTAGAAACCTGAAAAAAAATTATTAACTAAAATAAATTAAGTACAGCATAACTCCTATCACTATATACTGAGCCAGACATTGACGGTGGTACAACATAACTGCTATCATTATATACAGAACCAGACATTTATGATGGTACAGCATAACTCCTACCACTATACACTGAACAAGACATTCATAGTGTCACAGCATAACTGCTATCATTATTTACTAAGCCAGGGGTGGATTCCGAAAAAAGGACTTGTATATGCCAATATATTTAACCTTTTAAATACTGCCCCCAAATATTCTGTTTGGCTCAGGGGAGAATAGATCACGTGTCATTATTAATTTATAATGAATGTAATCACACACACACAATATGTAACTGTACATGGAGTACAAGTATATTAATACATAACATATTGCTGATGGATAACTGTACAATATATATTAATACATAACATATTGCTGATGGATATTATATTTTTAAAAGACATAATATTTATTTTCTTTATAAACAAATCACTGTTTGTTTTAAACTCTTCCCCCTTATATCAGTTAGTGGTTAAACCTTAAATATATGACAATAAAAACATGAATGGGGTAAAGAACTGGATCCTTCATTTTCTGGCTGGCTCCTAGATCCAAACCAAATTTGTCAACCCCTAAGGTAGAGCATTGGCATGGCAGGTAAGCATTTAATCTGTGGCCCAAACATAGCATAAAGTATCATGCTTATTTAATGTATGCATTTGCATGTATTGACTTGATTGCTGATGATTGTTCTTCTTTGTAAAATATTGCTTAATTTCACATCATTCCAGCTTTGGATTTAGACACAATATATCCCTGTTTAAAACTTACTAGCTTACTGTATGGTAAATGCCAAATGAGGAGTACCGCAAATACTTTTTGCTCACTGGTGCCACTACATCAAACTAATTAAACTTGCATAAGCAGTTCACCTAATTATACACGAGCCACCAGAAACGCAAGAGACCTATAAGCAAGGAGTCCATAACTAGACTGACCTTTTACAACAGTATACACAAAAACACACGGGTAGAGTTTTCAGGAAGACTGAAATGTTCACCCCCTGATATTATTATTGAGCTTTAAAGGTTTTTGGTCAACTTGACCTCACTCATATTTATATATTTTTGTGAAGATTCCTCAGGCTGTCTAAGAATTGGGCATGTCTACTCACTAACATGAGAGTACATACAAACAAACATGGGAGTTTGCAGCAACCAACATGCACAGGTTAGGCGGAAGTCCATCTTGCAGATCCACAAAAGTTCATTTGCATTTGCAGCTCAGCTTAAACGGCATGTTAATTTAGTCTAGGCCCAAAGCTTTGAGAAGTTTAGCACGAAATATATTTAAGTATATATAAGTAGTTGTTCTGAACTTCTAGATTTGGGTATACCACCTGGTAGCTCATTTGTGTCAAGTCCAGCTCCTAGGAAAGGTCCCCACTAAAGGGATCAACCTGGAAAATTATCTTCTACAATATTGTGTGCAAACCAAGAATAAGTGTTTCCGAAATGCATAGTGTTGTATTCTAAAAAAACCAAACTATTTTCATTACTTACTAGCTTTGAGTAAGGCATGTTTAGGCGAATATGAATCCATTTATTGGACGACCGTAGCAAAAGAGTTAAATAAGCTTTCTAAGCAATGTTTTACTTACATACATGTGACTGCCTGGTGCTACGTCTGTTGAGAAGAGTGAGACAGCTACTGGGCATATTCAAGCGTACATAGATAAACTTTATGTAAAGGCACCCAGTCAGCTGTCTGATTTTCTCTGATAAGTAAAGAATCTCTGCACTGGTGGGAAACTGATTATATATATATATATATATATATATATATATTATATATATATATTGTGACAGTGTAAACCCAGGGAGATGCTTATTTTGGCATTTGGGTACAGGTGCTATCCAGATTGTAAATATGGGTCCCTGGGGTGGAGCAATTGGAGAGCAGGGTGGGCCAATGCTCCATTCCCCCATTCTGTGGAAAATCCATCCCGGCTTTTCCAGGAGGCAAGAAATCTGCAGGATTCAGTCCGGGATTTCTATGAGGCCGGCATCAGGCACAGGTGCTGGACATTAAAAACCCCTGGAGCCTGATACTCAGGGAGACTGTTGGGGAAGAGGAAGTTTCCCTGAGCTCCCAGGGCAAGGAGAGGCCCTGAACAAGATCATCCCTGAGCCAAGTGAGGCAATACCTGCCTGGACATTGTGTGTGCTGTCTGAGGGAGGTTTTCCAGAGCCTGGCGTAGCTGGGTCTGGCTGGGAGGTTGAGATAGTGGGTGATTAGGCTGGTCAGTCTGGACCAGCGTAGTTTAGTTAGAGAGGGCTCCAATTGGGAGCTAGGTTTTCGTTTTATGATTTGGTATTGGGGTTTAAGCGGTTAAAATAAAGTGCTGTTTTGTTCAAAGCTGCTGTTCCTGACTCTGATTGCCCTAGAGGACTGTGCTTAGGACCCCTAAAAGTGACATGTATGGCCCTCATGCTATAGGTTTTGTCACAATATATATATATATATATATAACGCTGATATTCATTAAAAATACAAAAACACATTTGGGGAACCAGACATTTCCTCTAAGCAAAGAAACCTATACGCATCTGCAATTGTATTCTTTCCTGCAAAGATTTGAACTCATAAAAAGGAACAGAAAGTTATTTTTCAGCTGCAATGGCAAAAACCTTTTGGTTTATCAGTGTCCTCTACGTGTCACAGCCTAGAATTAAGCTTTCCCTACAAAAATCTCGATTAGGAAAAAGTAACAGTAATTAAGGGGGTTATGGGCAAAGAGAGATACTGGGACAAGATGGCGGTATCACTAAAAACATTAAGGGTTGTTAGACATCTTTTAATAGATGTGATATTCATCTGACCAAGTGAAACAATATTTTTATTAGTCTTATTAGTCTTTGTCAGGAGATACTGTTAACTATCAGGATGTTTCTTGAGCATAGCATTTCATTTTAAATGCAACCTGGTTTGTAAATAAAATAAATCTGTGTTCTCGGGTATATTCTTTCACTTATGTATGTATGTATGTATGTATATATATATATATATATATATATACACCCTTAAAGAATTCACATGTTCATGTGTGAATGTTTACAGCAATTTTCGAGTATTGCTCAACTAGATTAACAAATCACTCTGAATTAGTGCAAGTTCTTATGATCCTCATAAAAAAAAAAAAAAAAAAATTGCATATTGCGGGTCAGAACTAGTTCTTGTGTAGAAATTAGGCATTCTTGATTTACAGGATAGGTACTGCCAGCCTCACTGAATTGGCATCAAAGGGAAGTATGAGAGACCAAACACACCAACCTTTGCAGATACAAAAGTCAGTACGAAACGTAGAACACTTTTAAACCAGTGGTCTCACTCTTACTCACACTCTCTGTGTGAATCCAAGGAGCAAAACCTAGTCAGCGGAATGGTGGTAGACAGATGGATCAGGCCTGCAAGGTCTGTGGAGGAAGGTTACCTTCTGCTTTTCTTGGATGTCCGGCTGAGACGAAGAAAACAGGCCAGATGGAAGAATAAGCCGGAAAGACCACGGGAGATCTCGAAAGATAGATACAGCGGCACAGGTGGGTGGCGAAATACAGACAGCAACCAATAGGGAGCTTACTGGTCTTCTGCTGTCACAGACACAGAGTGGTGAAAACTGGATGCAGGGAATCTGGACCGTAGTCTTATAGGCAGACATCTATTAGACGTCCTCGAATATAATACTTTTTACAGTATTTTCTTTGAAAAAAATGTGTCTTATATTCACGCAAATACGGTAGATCTATAAAGGGAAGAGCAAAGTTACCCTAAGGGTCTTAATCCCATATAGATTCTATGAGCAGTAGTAAAAAAAGAGGGAGTTGCCATTACCCACATTTAATTTTTATATATAATATTATCACATGGATGAGATTTGATAGTGAGTTTATTAAAATGAGTGCACTATTAAACTGAAATCGGGGAATTGCCAGTACCGCAAAACAGTAGCTAGACCTTCTTGAATGGTTACAGAATTGGCAGTGGCCCAGCTGTACAACATTATTGTTAACGCCATTATTGTAAAATTAAAGCCATACGATGGGAAATTCCGGCATCTACATATACACAACTACCACCGATACCAGAGTGTTTCTAAATGTAAGTATGGTTAACTTAATTAACACCAAATTTCACAATACTTTCACAATACTTCTCCTTAAACTACCGGTAAGAGGAGAAAGTATTATTAGCCTTCTAAAATTGTTATACTATAATTGTATACAAGAAGCAATTGCTGAGAAAAATACAATATTTAATCACAAATTCTACGGTTTCTGACCCTTAGCGTATAAGACATTTGCAATCATATGTAATGATTTATGGACAACTGGGCTTCTCTGACACTATATGAACACCACAGAGGAAAACTGCTTTGCTCTGCCTTAAGATCATTTTAATTGTCTAATATTTTCTATGCCTTGGAGGAGGGTGACCTGGAGACACAGGAAAGTAGCACTTCATCCACAGACTCTGGGTTAACCCTGGAAAATTTCCATATATCATGATAACTCTGTCACAAAAGACAGACAGAAGATTACATAATGAGGCACCAAACGGGCCCAAGTTGGATCATTAAAAGGAATATCAAAAGATGCCCCAGATTGCAATATTTGATGTATTTACTTAGTATTGGTGGCTCCTTCCTGTTTTGTAGAGAAAAGTAGGTCCACAATGCTAAAAGTTGAAGTTCACAAGAAAAACATTCAGCTATATGATCACTTTCCTCCTAGTTTGTCATTGTTTGATGTCTATGGGGCATGCGGGAAAACAGCCACTTCATGTTTATCATACCTGAGAACGTCCCATGCACGCAGAAAGTAGAAGGAAAGCGGGTAGGGAATGAAGAAATCACTTGAAGCCTATGGCTTTTGGTGCTTCACCTGGAGACTCCAGATCAAAGCAGTAAGTTCCCAGTTACTGTATAATACTTAGGTGTGCATAGAAACCCATCTTGCTAAGATACATATATTTTTTAAAACTCCTTACTGGTAGTTGTTGGAAGATTGAAAGTGCCAATTAGCCAGCCACAAACATGGCTGCCATATGGACCACGTGTGCATTTGGCCATGCCCATAATCTGTTCCGTAAGCCAGTACAAATTCTATACACAGGCTCAACAAAGAATAGAGGACTGGAGTCCCAACTTCTTACTGCCCTAACAGGGTTGAAAAAAGAAAGAAAGAAAGAAAGAAAAGAGATTAGAGGAAGAGCTTGGCTCCTTTTTAATGGGAAAAAGCACTAGGGCAGCACAGTCTGTGCACATAGCAGTCCTAGTGACACCAGCTGTGTCTAGAAAACACAACTGGTGTGGGCACTGTTGGCTACTGTCCTGGAGGACTTATGAGGAGATTAGTGTTAATATTATATTTTTTTTACTACAAGGGAAGTTGCAATATAATGCAATAGTCAAATAATTAATCAACAAGGCACAACAAGCTATCTTAGAAAACAAAATATTCTAATTTCTGTTATTGTGTGAGCAAATCACAGATTTCACCTTAAAGTGGTTTGAGTGAAAGCAGATGTTAATTCTGGGGGAAAATAGATATTTCTGGAAGTATGGTGCGAAAACTACCACAAAGAACCACAAAAAAAAGAAAAACCACAAAGAACATGTTCTAAAAATAAAACTATAATGGGTATCACAGCTTAACTGTAAAACCCATATGTAATGACAACATATTGACTTAAACAAGGGATTCTGGTGCAATGTTGGAATAGTTGTCTAATAACCATAGCAACCAAATGGATTATTCCAATCAGCAGTAGTTACTATGGTGATAAGATCACTTTCCAAATTTTACACAAGAATAACTTTTCATACATAGCTCGCATAGATTCTCACTTTAAAGATAATTATTTTTTTCTGAAAAAAAATTTGATGCATCAGCCCTTGGACTGGCAGGGATATATAAACAAAGACATAATCGTGAAACATGAGTTTCTTAAACTTACTATGTGTGTCAGCTTGGTAATACTTTAGATATATTATAAATTTGAACATTTTAAGAAAATTGGTTCCTTTTGGTTGTATGTCAAATTATTGAAAACCATAAATCATATGTGAGGAAAATGATTCATGATAGAAATGATGGGTTTAGTGAAACCAAAGATTTTATTGCAACAGAGAGAGTTTTCCCTGTGTAAACTGGAGGATCTTGGGTAACAAAGTAAGCGCAGGAAAACCGGTTTAACAACACCTTAATTATTACTATTATCCATATTGGTTCAAGATGTAAAGTAACAAAAAGGTTTATTCATAGAAACATAGGATTTGAAGGCAGATAAGAATTTTTCATCCCATCTTGTCTGCCAATTTCCCTGATGCAAGACTCGGGTCTTAATCAGTTTTGTGGTAAAAATAAAGGTGTTCACTTTAGATAAAGTTGTGCTCAAAAGTTTGCATACCCTGGCAGGAATTGTGAAATGTTGGCATTGATTTTGAAAATATGACTGATCATGCAAATACAGTCTTTTATTTAAGGTTAGTGATCATATAAAGCTATTTATTATCACATAATTGTTTGGCTTCTTTTTAAATCATAATGATCGTAACAGATATCACCCAAATGGCCCTGATCAAAAGGTTACATACCCTTGAATGTTTGGTCTGGTTACAGACACACAAGGTGACACAAACAGGTTAAAATGACAATTATATCTTCCCAAACCTCTGGGTTTTTAAATTGCAATTAGTGTCTGTGTATTAATCTGAGAGTTTGTTGTCTCTCATGTGGATGCACTGAACAGGCTAGATACCGAGCCATGGGGAGGAGAAAAGAACTGTCAAAAGACCGTTACAAGAATATAAAAAGATATCCAAAGCCTTTAAAATGCCAGTCAGTCCTGTCTAATCACTTATTAAGAAGTGGAAAATTCAGGGGTCTTGATACCAGGCCCGGACTGGCCATCGGGCACACCGGGCATTTGCCCGGTGGGCCGGGCCACGGCAGGGCCGCATGCAGCTCCAGGCCCCTACCCTACCTACGATCGGATCCGCGGCCGCACAGCGTTTAAATAAAACATCGGGGGTTTTTTTAACTTTATTTAACATCCTCCATGGAGGATGTTAAATAAAGTTGAAAAAAAACCCCGATGTTTTAATTTAAACCCTGTGCGGCCGCAGACCCCTAAGGCCGGCCCTGGTGGGGGCTTCCCGGCCCCGTAGAGCAGGGCCGACCTTTGGGGTGTGCGACCGCACAGGGCGCCACACTCCAGGGGGTGCCAATGCGGCACCCGGCACCCCTCCAGAGACGGACAGTAATGTCCGCCGCTGGAGGAGCAGGCTCGCAAGGGGTGCGTATGAGAATGAATGAATAAATGTGTGGATGAATTGTGTGAATTCGTATGACAATTAATGAATTCATGTGAGGATGAATTGCTTGAATGATTTGTGAGACTGCATTAATGAATGTGTTAATGATTTGTGTGAATGATTAAATGCAAAGATGGTACATGAAGGGTGGGCTTTAACAATAAATAAATAAATAAATAAATAAATATGGGCTGCTCAGGCTTAAATGCCCGGGCCTATTTTTTTTCCCAGTCCGGGCCTGCTTGATACCAAGCCAAGGTCAGGAAGACCAAGAGAGATTTCAGTCACATTTCAGTTCGGGATGCAAAGAAACCCACAGGTAACCTCAGGAGAAATACAGGCTGCTCCGGAAAAAGACATTATGATTGTTTCAAGGAGCACAATAAGACAATATTTGAACAACAATGAGCTGCATTGTCGAGCTGCCAGAAAGAAGCCTTTACTGCGCCAAAGCCACACAAAAAGTGTGCCCGACAACACCTTGACACGCCTCACAGCTTCTGGCACACTGTAATTTTGGTTACACCGTAATACCCATTGCGGATTAAATCTTTTACTCCCATTTTACCCGTTATTTTCTCCTGAGGAAGCCGTTAAGGCGAAACGCGTTGAGAGTTTGGGATTTATTTCCCTCCACCTCCGGACTTTTAAATTGAAGTGCTTTCTCTACACCTGCGATCTTGTAAGTGCATTTCGTTGTTTGTTTAACAGCTGAAGGAAGATATAGCACTATTTGGTCTTTTTATTTATTTCATTTTAGACTTGGAAGAAATAAAGATCCTTGTATTATTCTGAAGAGCCTCTTGCATCGGCTGTGTTTGTGAGTGCATTCACATCACATTCATATTATTTATTTTTTGACAATATTACACTATTATTTGTTTTGTTTTTATCCCACATGCACATGCCCCCTATATTTATCGTATCTACTGTTGAACAATGAAAGGAGTGTATATTGGGTTGCTGCAGTGTCATTTTGTGGGAAGTATTTGTTTATTTATGTTTGGAGAGGGGTCCACAAGGTCTATAGTGCAAAGAAGAATACCCTGCTCGCTGTCAAGCATGATGGTGGCTTACTGATGTTTTGGGGGGGTGAGCTCTAAAGGCACCGGGAATCTTGTGTAAATTGATGGCAAGATGAATGCAGCATGTTATCGGAAAATACTGTCAATTTGCCTTCTTCCTCACAAAAGCTGTGCATGGGACGCTCTTGGACTTCCCATCATGACAATGACCCTAAGCACAAGGCCAAGTTGACCCTCCAGTGGTTACAGCAGAAAAAGGTGAAACTTCTTGAGTGGCCATCACAGTCTCCTGACCTTAAAACCATCTAATAACATCTAGCCACTCTGCGGAGAGTGAAAAGGTGCACAGCCTATCACTTAAAATGTGATGGTAGAACATAATCTACTAAGCATTCATGAGGGTGTTGAGCTGAAGAATTGAGCTGAACAAGTAAAGCAGTTTTGTAACTGTTTGCAAACACTTTCATCACAGAATTTCCTATGTACCACTTAGTATATACACCGGAGAACAGATGTCCAAAAGCTTGACACATAAATATTCATAGACTCATTTCATTCAGCATTTCTTTTTCCAAGTATTGTCCGCTATTAGGTCATGACTCCATGCTGTAGTCAGCATGGAAACGTCAGTCTATTAGTGTGGCTCTCTGCTATGAGAGGAAGCAAGCTTACGCTGAGAAGTGACCAAGAAAATAGAATCATCTGGTTTTGTGTCATATTTAAACTATTGAAAAAACAAACCTTTATCTGTGGATAGGATTTTTTGTTCTTTTCACTGGAGGCACCAGGCAATCCGCCATGTGATGGACCTTCACACACATACCGAAAACGGAAACCCCTCTGAACAGAGAAACAGTGCAGTTAGCCAAGATAATAAAAATAATTAGCAACCTGTGTAAAAAAGTAATTCTGGAGAAATCACAATGGAAATAATAAAACACTCCTTCTGACTGCTCATTAAAAAAAACAAAAAAAACACTTAAATCCCTGTTTTTTATTTATTAATAATTTAATTTAGTTTAATAATTTATTAATTTTATTATTATATTATATACAACGATCAGCCATAACATTATGACCACCTGCGTAATATTATGTAGGTCCCCGTTTTGCCGACAAAACAACCCTGACCCGTCAAAGCATGGACACCACTAGACATCTGAAGGTGTGCTGTAGTATCTGTGGCACCAAGATGTCAGCAGCAGATCCTTTAAGTCCTGTAAGTTGCGAGGTGGGGCCTCCATTGATGCATTTGGTGCCATGTGTTCTCCAGGTAAGCCACACACGCTCCTGGCCATCCATGTGATGTAAAAAAAATGTGATTCATCAGCCCGAGCCACCTTCTTCTATTGCTCAGTGGTCCATTTCTCATGCTCACTTGCCCTTTGTAGGCCCTTTCGGCAGTGGACAGGGGTCAGCATGGGCACCCTGACTAGCCTGTGATGCGCTGTGTGTTCTGTGTATCAGAACCAGAATTAACTTTTTTCAGCAATTTGAGCTACAGTAACTCGTCTGTTGGATTTGACCACATGGGCCAACCTTTGTCCCCCATGTGCATCAATGAGCCTTGGCCCCCCATGACCCTGTCACTGGTTCAACGCTTTTCCTTCCTTGGAGTACTTTTGATAGTTACTGACCACCGCAGACTGGGAACACCCCACAAGAGCAGCAGTTTTGGAGATGCTCTGACCCAGTCATCTAGCCACAATTTGGATCCTTACACTTAGCCATTTTTTCTGCTTCTAATACATCAACTTTTACATTGTGAATGCTCACTAGCTGCCTTATATATCGCACCAACTGACAGGTGCAATGTTAATACAATTATCAATTATTATTATCAGTTATTCACTTCACCTGTCGGTGGTCATAATGTTATGGCTGATCAGTGTATATTATATTTTAAAAAGTCTTTACTCTAAAGTGTGCTGCCCCATAACCATCTGTGATTCCTAACTCACCCAGTCACAAAGACTTCTGAGACATTTCAAACCCTGAATATAAACCAACAAAATCAAAGCATATAGGGTATAGCTGGGGCCATAATGAACCACGCTAACAACGCTATCCATAAGTGACCTTAATGCTAAAGGTAGTTATTTGATTTTTCTCAATACCTGTTTAGGTTGCTCTAAAATTTCAATGTATGGTCCATCCACTACAAAGAAAAGAACACAGGGGATTGTTAGAACAATTAAAAAGCAGATAATTCCAGGGCTTTCTTTAACACGGGGCAAAAGGGGCAGCTCATTCCTGGGGGGCCAATAGTAGCTGCCCTTTGAACCTGCAGCAGCAACGTTCACGGGGGTTGGAACACAGTACGCAACACTTCTCTTGTACTACACTGAGGATGCAGGAACCCAGCAGAGCCACGTTATGTTACTTCACATGACCCTGCTTCCCCTGGGCAGTAAAAGAGAAGTTGTTCTCACAGTGTGCGAACAATCCAGATGCAAGCAGCGGGCCCCTGCGGAAGTCTGTAGGCGGCACAGAAAATGTATATGAAGCGTGAATAGTATGTGTGAATGAATGTGTTTTTGTGAACGGGTGATGAATGAGTGTCTGTGAATGAGTGAATATTTGTGAATGAGTAAATTAATAAGTATGTGTGTGATAACATGGATGTGTAAGTGGGGGGCAAAAATGGCACAGGCAGGCTGTTTGGGGAAAGCATGACACAGGGAAGCTGTTTAGGAAAAATATTGAAAAAGGAGGCTGTTTGGAGCACATATGACACAGTAAGGCTGTTTGGGGACAAAGATGGCAAGTCCTATGCATCCTATATGGGTTTTACGCAGGTCCTGTGGATGCAATCTGGGTCCTAGGACAAGTCCTATGTGTGCAATCTGGGTGCTAGAGCTTGGGTTTGGGTTTTGTGACCTGTGATCTATGTCTGCAATTTAGGGTTTCCATGCATATACCTTCAATGCTGAGTTCACTTGATCTATACCTGCAAGGCTGGTTTGTCTGTTATTTACTTGCTCTGTATCTGCAATGCTGTGTTTCCATGTGATGTTCATTTGATCCATACCTAAACTACATGAAGGAGGTACATGTGGTACAGTCAAGGAAGGGACAAAGGGACTATGGGGATGATGACAGGGGAGGGAGCGCCATGGGGGCCAACCCTGATCACGACTTGCACTACCGGAACCACACCATTTGTTTGCTATGCAATCTGCATAGCATTTTGCTCCTCTGCCCTGCGTGTATGTGTGTGTGGGGGGGCGACCTGAATCTGAGAGCTTACTCATAATCTGTAGTGTCAGTTCGGTGAGTACTTTTGTTTTTTTGGTGTTGGAGTGGAGGGAGGGATTGTATGCCAAGGAGTTGGGGGAGGCTAAGCAAATGCTTTCCCAGGGTCCAATAAATAATAAAGGCGACCCTGGATAGGTTTCCCTGTAATACTAATGAAGTAACATGCTTTATATTGGGGATAAAATGTATATTTCATTCTCTTTATACCACTGAGACGTTGTCTTTCTAAAACATACTCACATATAATATATATATTTAACATCCACACACCAGGAAAAACATTAAAACCACACCTAGAATTGAAACACCATTGCTCAACAAGTTCTTCTGCACACCCTTTTCCATAAACAACAACCTTACAGCCAAGGACACCACTTCACTGACTCTTGGTTAGAAAATTCTCACTGATACTTCTATGAACATAATATAAGAGCAGTACCTCTACATGTCTGCATTGGTGAGTCACTAGTCATCAGCATTTGATCATGAAATGCAGTCACTCTCAAAAAGGGATCCAACATCTGTAAAGAGAAAATGGGGAATGTGGGCATGTTGGCAGAATAATCGTTGTTCCAGTGAAAAAACTCAGCATGATCATGCCATCATTTTTATGTAACAATACTGCCCTTCATGGATATTCCATGAATATTATATAATCTACAGAAGAGGTAGAAAACTTACATTAAAAACTATGGTCAAGTAAGGTATTAAAAGGTATTCTAGTATTTTTTTTTAAAAAAAACTCAGTTTGTACCAACTTGGACAATTAGCCAAACGGAATATATTAGAACAATTGTGTTTAGTTATTGCCCCTTTGCATGTACATCTAAATTAGGGTGACCAAACGTCCCCAGATGCAGGGCCAGACTAACGTACGTGCTGATGGAGCTGCAGCTCTAGACCCCTACCTGAAATAGGCCCAGTCAGGGCATGGCTGGCCCACCAGGAAATTTCTCGGTGGGCCAGCTGCGCACTGAAGTAGCCAATGTGGCTGCAAGACCCCCAGAGCTGTCTTTAATGCGGGGCAAAAGCCCGCAGCAACCACGGTTGCAGGAATCTCAACTGCTTACCTGTGCGTTGCTTTCACACACTGTGCGAGAAAAGTCTCTTCTACCGCCCAGGGTAAGCAGGAACCAAGCAGAGCCATGTCGATTGATGTCACATGACCCTGTTCCGTTCCTGCTTTCCCTGGGCGGTACAAGAGAAGTGGCTCGCACTCTGTGCACTATGAGGGACGCAGCCGTCCCTGGGAAAGTCTGCAAGCCGCACCAGGAGATCTGCAGGTCAGGTAAGGGAGTGGGGGAGGATCTATGAATGAGTATGCGTGATTGAGGGAATGAATGAGTATCCGTGAATGAGGGAATGAGTATCTATGAATGAGTGAATAAATGAGTATCTGTGAACAAGTGAATGAATGAGTATATGAATGAGTGAATTGATGTTTGTGAATGAGTAAATGGATTAATGTGTGTGATAGCATGGATGTGTAAGGGGGGGCATGGCACAGGGAGGCTGTTTGAGGCTAGGATGCCACATGAAGGTTGTTTGAGGCTGGAATGCGACATGCACGCTGTTTGGGGGCAAAGATGGCAAGTCCTATGCTTCCAATCTGGGTATTGGGAAGGTCCTGTGAATGCAATCTTGGTGCCAGGGCTGACATGATACTAATGGGGGCAATATGCCAATATGGGGGCATTAATTTACATGGAGCTGCTTGCTGAGGGCATCACATCAATCAATGCTAAACAAGAGGGCGCATTAGGGTGACCACATCGGCCATGTTTTCCAGGACACATATAATGTTTACATATTGCTGACCAGCACAGATAGAATGCTGCCCTGGATTATGGGGGATGTATAGACTCATGAAAGGGAAACAATTAGCCAAATATACATCCTCCATACTGCAGGGCATCATTTTATCTGACCTGCCAGAATCAATACATAAGGGGGGCAGCTGGGGCCATTACATAAATCAATACTAAAGGGAGGAGCAGACTGGGGGCATAAATACATAAAGCTGGCTGGGGGCAATACACAGGGGGCAAAAATACAAAAGGAGCAGTGTGGAAAATACTTTTTTTAATGTGTCAGAGCCTGTCCCAGTGTGTGTTTGGGTGTTGGAGTGGCAGAGCAAGTCCTTGTTTGTGTGGGTTTGGGTGTTGGTATGGCAGAGCCAGTCCTGGTGTGTCTGGCAGAATTTGTCCTGGTGTGCGTGTTTGGGTGTTGGTGTGACAGAGCCTGTCCTGGTGTGTGTGATTGGGTGTTGGTGTGGTAGAGCCTGTCCTGGTGTGTGTGTTTGAGTGTCGGTGTGGCAGAGCCTGTCCTGGTACGTGTGTGTTTGGGTGTCAATGTGGCAGAGCCTGTCCTGATGTGTGTGTTTGGGTGTCAGTGTGGCAGAGCCTGTCCTAGTTTTTCCTGGCACTTTACTTACTGTAGAAATAATTTTAACTATTTACTTTTTACGTATCCAGAGATAAAACACCTTCTTGAATTTGAAGTCACTTCAGAAGACAAAACTTTCTAGGCCCAGAAATCAGTGAGAAGAAAAGTTAAAGGTATTGTGTTATTTATTCTATTTCAATCTGCATATTTTATTAAAAAGAATTAGAGGCACTAAATGTATAATTACTTTTTTTAGTGTACTGATGTACTCCCAATCCCATCACATAAGATTCTGTCCTATATTATCTGCCTAGCACTGATGTCATCTTTATCACATGGATGCTGAGGAGTTAAGATCCTGTCCATTTTATTTATTTCCATAAAAAGGTCTACCAATATCCTCAGCATCAGGCCCATAATGCTCTTAATCTGGACATGCCCAAAAGATTCTAAGAAGCATTTTTTTATGTTATGGATAAAATGTGAGAAATAACATATATATCATACAATCCCTTCATAAACACATACCAAACACACAGCATATTTAGTTTGAAGAAAATATGCTTATAAAATAGTTTTTTTTTTTACTATTTTCTAATTTGAAAAATCTGGTCACCTTAATCTTAATGAAAAACAGACTTATCCATGAAAAAGAAAATTGGCCATGTTTAGAGGCCTTACAGAATTCAGGAAATAAGTAAACATATAACTGAATGACATCTCTGAGTGGTCAAAGTTGAAATTTTTATAACCGGTTATAAAACATTACTTCCTGTTTTTTAACATGCTCCGTGTGAAAGTTTGACAGCCTTAGCCGTATTTTTTTTTTCCAATTCACATGTATATGTACTACTCTTGGTGTCAAGTAAAATTCATATACTCATAAATGTATATATGAAGCAAAGCAGAATTAAAACAGAGGTAAATAGGTGAATCTTACCTGGTCGTCAATATCAAACATGGTTTTTGCCATCTGTGACCTACAAAACAAACATACAGTGTTTCACCCAATGTGAAAACAGGCGAATCTTCAAAGTCAAGTTCTTCAAAAGTCCACCATGGAGCTGGACCTGACCCTTTAAATGGCTAACCCCGCCCCTTATCATGGCCACGCCCCATTCATGCCTCTTTTAAGGAGCAGGAGAGGAGGAGGGGCAGCATTAGTTTCTATAACATGACTTTAACTCCAGCACCCCAACTTTCTTTCTCGACATGCAAACGCAAACTGATTGTTGCACAAAATGATACAGATCCTAAAGCCTGGGGGACAATTAGCCATGACAAGACATGGCCATTAGAAATCACAAGAAAAACTCACTAGAACATGCCAGTTAAGTACTTAAAAATATGTACTTACTGTAAATGTAAGTGGTGCATAATTAAAGAAATCAGAGGTCACTTCATTGGATAATTTATGCCAGCTGTTTAATCTGAATGGAGATTTCAGTACTAAGTGTCACACATGAAAAATTGAGGGTTGTCACAAAGGAGATAGAAATGCAGTGTTATTTAGTGAAAGTGACCGATTCACTGAAGACTTGTGCAATCAGATTTGTATGAATTTTAACAAAATTTTCGTTAATTTGTACGAACATCCGAAAATGAGAACATCGGAAAACTAAACGAACGAAAACAAAGCAGAGAACTCAGAGTTTTGGTTTGCATTTTGTTGGTTTCACTCTCACTCCCTCTTGCTCACACTTTCACTCACGCTCTTTCACACTTTCACTCTCCAATGCTCTCTCTCAATGCGCACCACTGGGAAAGGCTCTGCTCTTCTGCAGAAGCCTGGTTAACGGAGCTGATACCGTGGAGAAGCGGACGAAGGAAGAAGAGAGGGAGGTGGTCGGCGGAAACATTGAGAGTGTGAGAAAGCATGAATATCCCTCAGAATTTTCTCCGAACCAAACTCATTTCGGTAAATTTGGTAAAAATGATACCTCTATTGGGTAACTAATGTATAATGGATTGCATTCTAGGTCTCTATCTATACAAAGAATTATGCAAATCAGCTAGCTATTAAATTATCTTTACTAAAAAAAGAAGGTGTTACAATACAGGTTTACATTCAATGACATGTTGGGGTTAACAGACACACAAAACATAGGTATATGTTTTAAAATCCTAGACATCATCAAAGGGTGTATTGGAAACTATTGGACCTTGTCATCAGACTGAAGTTCTCAGAACACATGGCACAATTCCATGTTTATTACCGAAGACCCCTGCAAAACGTGGTTAATACATATCAGTCTGGAAAAAGTTGGATCATTGAAGAGGATGGCAGCTTCTTCTGGGGGGGGGCAATCACTTCTGTATCTTAAAAGCTAACTGGCAGCACCAAAAGAAATGCTGTTGTTATTTCCAGTATCGATTTGGCACTCCTAGATAATTATTTTACTTTCATTTTGAAAGAAGGCAATGCCCAGTACGTTTAAGTTTTGCAATGAGCATCGACAAAAGTCAGACTTTAAGTAAGCTTGGGATATATCTGCCCTAACCTGTATTTAGTCAACAGTCAAGGTGAAAATTATTACCCCAAATGTTCCTTACAAAGTGATTTTTGATTTTATGTAAGAAATATCATCCCGTCCACTGTTTCTGTGGTACCAGGGCTTTAATATCTACGTCTAAAGTCACAGAACAAAGGTAATGAAAGTGGGAAGTGGCACTGACACTGATAAGCAAGATTATGCAAGAGTCTTATACTATGTCTTATCTCATAACTCGTTCGCTAAAAGAGAAACTCCTACTATCCCTCAGAAACTCCAACACGTCTTCACAAATTACAAGGTTTCAACTTTTTTTGTATGTATTTGCATCTTTGTTCTCGTCATACTGTCTTTTGGTAAACAACAAAATATTAATCACCCAGAGGGCCTTCGAACTATTTAAAGTTTATGGGGAAAATGGCATCTTTCCCATAAAGATTGTTGGGACAACATGGAAAAAAAAACACAGCTTGAGTGTTACACTACATTAATATGTAAAACAATGTAATTAAAATGCAAGAATAAACATTTTTTTATGAGAGTTCCTCTTTAATAAACTTATGAAATTATTTCATGTGTGTTTTCTCACGTCTCCATTAATCTGGGCCTTAATGCTCTCAGATCTTTAGAAAAAAAAATGCTGATGTAGAAAAATAAACTTGTCATTTAATAGGTCAGGGTGAAACTAGCAAATTAATGGGGTTTACAAACGTTACCAGAAATGGCAAAAGGAAATGACAAAAGGAAATACTGAATATTAGCATATGGATCAATGCACGGACTTGTATACTGCATTGGAGGAGAGTGGAGAGTTATGATAGAAACATCCCAATACATAAAGAAACAAAGTACAGCAATATATTTCAAAGCAGGAGACCGGGGTGGAGTGATGGAGGATTAAGTGTTCCTCAAAAAATAAAATACATTTTAAAAAAATACATTTGGGATTGTTGGTTCACTTATGCTGGAGAAATTTGCCCCACATTTTGGTTCTGGACTGCCACTGTGAGTGGCTATTAAACTAAAATGTTGGTCGAGATTTTTCCTTAGTAATGGGACAAGTGAGCTAAAACTTGAGATTCGTAGATGAGTTGTGTGCAATAAAAGCAAATAAACTATAACCCCATAGCTCCAAATCTCTCAGGTGTGTGTATGGGTGATATCTATCTACTGCATGGCTCTACAAACTTGGGGTCAGGACCTGGCAGTGGGGCACAAGATGCCTGTAATTGGGCCATATCAGGGCTTTTAACTCTGTCCACACTGTACTCATTAATGGACTATACAACCGGATTTAACATTTGCTGTTATAAAGAATTCATAAGATGATGACATGAGAAACAAAGTTAACAAACTAATTTTTGCTAAAATGGTCACTGGTAGCAAAGGAGCATGGTTTCCACTCCCGTGCAATAGCAGCCCTAGAACCCTTAGAGGATGCATTACTTATTCATTGACTTGAATGCAATGGTTAGAAGCCAATACGGTGAGGGGGATGTAAACATACATGGGACAGACATAAGGCAAACCTGAATATAAGACACAGCTAGAAACAACAAGGTCAGATTTTACTGCAGGCACTATTGAGGCAACTAGATTGGCTGAATGGCTCTTATAACAGCTTCTAAGTTTCCAAGATACATGTACGTGCAATTTGTTAAGTGACAATTGATAGCCAAAATCTTAACAACAGGATTGCTAATTTAAACATCAATGAGTGGGTCTGTAATTGGGGTAAAAGTTGCATTCATTGTATTTAAGACCAGAAGAGTTATTATACAGTATAATACTCGGCGTGTTAAAATGTATATGTTTTATAAAAAGGAAACTGGGCTGTTCCTTGTACACAGATCCAAATTACAAAATATAAGGGTACTCAATATTCAAGTAAAGAAATATAATATTATTGCTTCCATTACATAATTTTAGACACTCCATAACCTAATTTTTGTTGAGCAAGACCAAAATAACACATGAGGTTATTTCAGCATCAACAAATAAATCATCCTCCAACAAATGGAGAGATGTTATTCCTTTTCTTTTTGTTTTCTGTCACAGACATTAAGTATTCTAAGACCATAATCAAATTAAAATTTCATTTATCTGAACTGATTTTGATCAGGGAGCAAACTCATCTCACCATGGTGAACAACTTTTTGTTTTCTACATTTTGTATCATGTAAAATACATTTAACAAAAAATATGTTTAGCCATGAGGTCAACAAAATTTGGGTTGTCAAGTAATGTTGAGTAGGCTTAGGTTACCTGTCCTACGTTATGGAGTGTTGTACGCTCTATCATATGTATGACATTTTAGCTTTGCTGAAATAAAAACATAGTAATATCCTTCAAATACAAATATTGCCCAGTCTGTATGTGCCTAGGCTGTATGTGCGCTGTTAAAACTCAGCATGGATCTCATGATTTATATTCACAAAGTTGACAGTTGAGTCAGACTGTTCAGGCCAACATCACCTAATCGGTTGAAATCAAGTAATTTGTCTTTTTGCTAAAATGAACTTGACTCTCAACACCTCCCAAAAACATTGGAAGGAAAAAGTTGACGTAGAACGTGGCAACCAACCAGACCCCTACCTAGACGGACTGACAGCCTTGCGTTAGGGAACTGACCATCAATTCCCAACTTCAACTCAAATGTCAGACTCAATGATTAATTCACACATTGACTTGGGTACTGTTGAGTTGAATATAACTTGGGGTGACTCACAATTGACAGCATTTAACTCAAGATAAAAGCAGCTCAACCTTTGTGAATAGAAAAATGAGTGCATGAGAAGAGTTTTCCCTAGAGCACCTCAACATCTGCCTTGGCAATACCAGCCACTGCCGCACCAGCAGCTCATTATTCAGAATATGTCTTTCTACCACATATAACCTAACCTAAACGTGTGCAGTATACTATGTAAACAAGCTCTTCTTATACTAATACCCCCACACTACCTCCTCACCATCACCACAGTTCATTTCCACACCACTTACCATATAGATTACATACACCTGACCAAATCCCAGAGCCGAGAGGCCTGGCTTCTAAAAATATTGCCAACCTGGCACCTGCGTTGTTTAAACTATTATGGGGAGTTTTAAACGCATACTTTCTTATAAAATCAAGTTTATTCTAAAATGTCATTTATTTACAGTGAGGTTGCCAAACCCTGGAAACTGAATTTGTTCCAGCATTCAACATGCCATATATGTCTGCCAGATACCATAGAAATGTGGACAGCACTTCCTTACAGCACATGGTTGCATCACGAAACATGACATGGCACAACCAGAAAAAGGGGGCCGGGCACCAAATCAAGAGTATTTACATATCTATATGTTAACTTAAAAAGCTGTCAAGCTTGGGTACAATTAACATCCATACATCTAAAGTAGGGACCCCGTAGTGGCACAGTGGCACATTTAGAGGAAATACATTAATGTGAATCACCAGATATTTTAATTTAAAACTTTCAGGGGAATTTCTGAGATCTTGTTTTGGTTAAGTCTGAATACAGAAAAAAAAACTGTATCCATTTAACCTTTATTCTTGGTAATGTGCACTGTTTATAGAGAAAATACACCACAAGGGTCAAAACAAAAACGTTGAACTCAATTGTACCAAACGTAAACCATTTATAGAACGGACGTAACATTGTCTTTTCTGCGTATTCTTTTCTGTGTATTGAAATTGGCTCCAAATCCGTTATTCCAGGTATTTGTTAAATATTTTGAAAATAATGGGTTAATGCAAAATTACGGAAAATAATCCAGAAAAAAAAATCTATACATGTAACAATTATAAAAAAACTTTTAAATTCTTTTAAATGTTATTTTAAACGATAAAACTATATTATAAAGATAAAATCCGTAACCAACGTGCCAAGGACGATTTATGCCCAATAGTCAACTCTGTGTGAGCTATATATTTTTAAACTTGGAACCGCATTGGCATGGTTATGTGTTTCTAGAAAGACCGCTGATAAGTAACTGGTACCTGAAGTCTAAAGTACACATGCAAGTCAAGAAAAGTTCCAGATGCCATCACGTTGCTATCCAACATCTAAGGAATGTGTAGTCTCTTGCATTTTTTCTGTACATAAGCCACATATTGTAGAACTCGCAAACATATTTCCCTGTATGAACCACGTGATTTAGTCGGTTGTTTGATCTTTTATATATATATGAATAAAAAAGCTAAATTGTCCATGTGTGTCACATGAGGCCATGAGGTTTGTCTGTATCCCTGTGGGGCGTGTAACCCCCCCTGTACTGTCAAATCTAAAGGGTTAAGGTCACTTTTTCATAAAAATATACATGCATTTTAGGAGACCTACCTTATCTAGGAGTTAATAATGTCAGTAAAGTACAATAAACAGGTATGGGGAGAGCAAGTCCCCCCAACATCATTCTGGGATACACTGAAGCCCCCAAGCATTCCACAAAGGAGAGCCCAACGTTCTAATGGGCCATTATCACCAATGCCACCACATCCACCACCTCTAGATGTGACCACCATGTTGTTCCAGAACATGTGGCCAGGGGTTTTGAGGAAGTTGCTCTGGTTTGACCAGTAATGAATGTATGGCTTCCACTAATGACATAAACAGTGTTGTGACTTTTCAGGCTTTAAGGTACTTGCGAAGAGTCCCCTTACCTGTAACTGTCACTTGCTCTGGTCAGTCCTCCCGTCCTTGACGTAATCCTTACCGCATATAGTATCAGAGATGATTGGTTGTCTTCTCTAGATGCTGAGTCCTCAAGCGCTTCTCCCTGTCAGTTCTCCATAGCATCCAGTGCTAGGAAAGTGCGACTCCTGGATCCCAGGGTGTTTCTTCCCCCGAGAGCGTTTCAGTTTCCTTGTTTCTTTTTTTTCTGATCTATGGGCGGGTAATGC
This sequence comes from Spea multiplicata, assembly GCA_009364415.1. Taxonomy (NCBI): domain Eukaryota; kingdom Metazoa; phylum Chordata; class Amphibia; order Anura; family Pelobatidae; genus Spea; species Spea multiplicata. The sequence goes on along the minus strand of VKOC01000001.1, from coordinate 19,239,477 downwards.
TGGTGAGATCACAGCCGTGAAGCATTCTCCTCCTCCTCCTCCTCGCTGCTTCTCGTTGGGCTGGAGGTGTGTGTGTGTGTGTGTGTGTAGCTGTGAGTATGTGTGTGTGTAGCTGTGTGTGTCTGTAGCTGTGTGTGTGTGTGGCTTCTGCCTCCACTGTGAAGAAGTAGCTGTTTGTTCTCACTTCCTGGCTGGAAATTCCCGCTTACTGTCGCATTCGGTGTGAGGGAGGAAGATAATTCATACGGAACAGATGTGATAAGCTGCTTTCAAACGAAAATATGCATGTTATGCGCTTTTGTTTCTCTCCTTGCACACACGCACACGTATGTTGTGTTATTGTTTGGGTAAAAAACAACAGCACACTTGTCAGCGTGTTTTAATAACGGTGATTTGATGTAAATTGTGGGCCAGTTCATACCGGTTTCTCTCAGGTTTTTTTTCCTTCACCACTGTCAATCACTTTTAGTTTAGTATTGTCCACATGAAGAGAAAATACTAAAACCAAGCTCTTATATATTATTATTATAGTCTTCTATAGGCCTGTAACAAAAATAATGGCAAATTATGACAGGTTTGTGAGTTTTTTTGAGGTGTGAATAGATCCGGGTTGAATGCAGCAGGGGGACTGTCAACGTCACTACGGGAGCATGATGTCATCCATATTCTGGGGTTAATTATCACAATGACCCAAACAGAATCAACCTCCCCTGTTTCTAACTAGGGCAGTTGTCCATGGTACTGACTGCTGCAGTGTTTCTACACCTTTATATAAATAGAATATAAAGTAGAAATTGTTATTATTTATTGTTTTGTATAGTGTCATCATATTCTGTAGTGATGTGCAATGGGTAGACAGGATATAATAAGTAGTAGGTAACATAACAGAAACAACAGGTGAGCTTACAATCTAGAGACAAAAAGTTACAGATTCTGTCAACAGCGCCTCCAGTATTATAGTTAGCCCAATATTTACAACATAACACCAGTAACCAATTCTGTCAAATAATATGGATATGGATCTGCATCTCAATATATATATATAATATATAATATATATAATTTAATATATATAGTTATATATAATTATATATAATATATATATTTGCTTCATATATATATATAAGGGGTAGTAGAAGTATTATTAAACACTCATCTACAGACACCAGACAAGCCAGAAGGCTTGTTTTTCCCTCAGAAATCTCATGGTGCTGCCACAACGGATTCTGGGTAGGCGCATGCAAATAAGGTTAACAATTATCACCTTTGCCTCTATATCCACTTTATACATGAATCCCTTAAAAGTAATTGCACGCTGTACAGGACAGCCTTTAGACAAAACAAGAGGTGCAATAGCCAGATCACGACTCATGGACAGCTGTTTCGTCCTTAATATATATATATATGCAAGTATACTGCACGTATGGATATGGAATATAATTTTACCTCGCCGTAGAAAATTTATAAATTAACAGATCTTGAGACTGCTCTACCCTGAACTCAAATTAATCAGAATGTAAAGACCTTCTTAATTCAGTCACCCGTGCTAAAGCAGGGATTTCAAGTATAAAAAACTGGTAAGAAACCAAGGTCTGGTACAGCCGCCTAATGCCTTGCACTACCTGCCCTGCCCGGCACTGATCTGAGCCGCAAGGGGAAAAGTACCAGGAACTCTAGTGTCTATGCACTAGCGAAAACTACACAGAATATGCGCAGAGACAAACTGTTAAGAGGCTGCTGCTGCTTAAACTGAGTGGTATTTCTCAGTGAGATGTTGCTAGCATTGAAGGCACACTAGACAAAGATGCAAATGGCCTAATTGTTTTGCTGTGTAGGTATTACACTCCATAAACCCTTCCAAGCTTAGTCCCAATTGCCTCAACTTTTTTGTTTTAACATCTCTGAGTACCTGTGTGTTTTACAACTCTCCTGTCGCTGTTCAAATAAACCTTGCAAGCATGGATAACAGGTCACTAACACTGGAGCTTGAAATATCATAAGGCATGCTTACATTTGCTTAGCACTCATCTTTTGACATCTTTTAAATGTAAGATTCTTGTAACAGCAAACAGTGGTCAAAATGCTGCACAAGCGCTGATATATTATGCAACTAGTAGAATGTCAATATTGCATTGGATCTTTTCACTCGGTTTTTGATCAATGCTCACATGTTTAGGGGTGTCGTGATAGTATGGAGAGAAGTTAACCTTACAGTCTTTGCAGATGATTTGTTACTGTATCTTTCTAATGCCTCTTCCTTGTTGCCTGAGCTTCCAATAATCCATTACGTAAACCCAAATACTCTCTGTCGATGTGGTTTCAATGGGATGTGAGCTGTATTAGAACATCTAGATCTAGACACATACATTCCAAAAACATCCATCCCGGTTGCACAGGCTGAATGTTTCCTTGGTTGTTGATTCTGTGCTAGCGGACATCAGTAATAACACTTATGTTTTCCAGCAGAGCATTTCAAAAACATAATACTTGAGGTATGAATTTATAGTTCCTGGCATATGTCACTGCCCAACAACACCCCAGTATGTGTTCAGTTTGACGGCTAAAAGGTCACATTTGGGAGGTGCACAATTTTTTCATTTTGACATCTGGTCAGTTTGTGCCCATGCCCTATTTTGAAAACATCTTTGAAACCAGCCAATTCAATTTACCCCAGCAAATCATATATTTTTGAAAACTAGACACCCCTGTGTATTTCAAGTACTCATATTTTAACTCTTTTCATGCCAGGGTTTTTGAGAAGATCCAGCACGAATTTTTAGGCATCCTCATTTACATTTTGTGGACATATTTTCCTGAAGTGGATGATTCCTCTTATGATATCATGGTGACATCACTGAGGTCTTTTTTATTTTTACATTTTATTATATTTTTATCTAATTTTACATTTTCAATTTTTTATATTTTTTAATTTTATGTCACTGATCACACTGTGATTAGTGACCTGGGCTTAAGTCAACCTGTAGCCTGGAGAGACCCTCCATCTTGTTAGAGGCAGCATGTCTCTAACAGGTGGCAGTTTGAAACTTTTTTTGTGTTACTGAATGTCTCTATATAGATGCACTTCAGCAACACTGGCTAAGCTTAGGAGGTGATCAATGAGTACTTTTTTTTAGCCTCTGGGCGTCACCATAATTAAAAGGCATATAGCCTTTCATTATGGTGAATACGACCGCTTCTAGGAACGATCGTACGGGGCCCTTACATTTTTTTGGTATTGCTGGATGCCTCGATGTTGAGGCATTGCATTTTCCCCTACCTACATACCCAATTCTAAAACCTGCCTAATTCCCACAAGAATTTTTCTTTACCTCAAAATTAAACAAAAAATTAACTCCTGCAGTGCCAGTACTACAGTTCTGTATTGTGCAGCAAGGAAAGGGTTAACATGTATCATACTTTTACAGTAGCACACTATAACAGTATCAATCTGTCTCTCTCGTCTCACGAATAACAGTGAGTTACAGCGGGGCAGAGCTTGGAGACAAATCCAAGGTTTTAAAAACATTGGCTTTGTCATGTGAGCCCACTCATCATATGCATGGAAAAGCTAAGATTAGTTGTTACTGGGAATGCGTCGATACCGAGGCACCCAGCAGCAATAAAAAAAGCTGAAGACTTTTACTTAGGACGTTCCATGCCGTCATCGGGTCTTCAAGGACGGCATAGATGTTGCATCTTCAATGGGTTAATGGTCTCTTGGAGGAAGTATGTAATAATCCTTTGCTGTTTACTATTATTAAAACATGGAAGGTTGTTTGACTAGGTATTGGCCTAAATTGGCAATCGAATTCCGATCTTTCCTTCATAATTTTCAAAATGGCGAATGCCTCATCAGCATTTAATCAATGGGAACAGGAGGGGATACGTCAGCTCCTACATCATGACCCACATGAAGTTATGCACATTGTAGGAATAGGTTCCCACACCACAGATTCCTGCTGTTTGTGTATGTGCAGGTTAAGAGTTATAGTAGCTTATCTCAATTAAACTTACACTTATACCATCTATAGTGATTCTTGGCGTGGGAGTTCTGTACACTATATGCCATACCAAATTGACCCATATCATCTTGGCAGTAGTGCGGAAGAAGATTCTACATCAGTGGATTAATGAAAACCCCCTTACCAAGGATTTTTTTTTTATGTAAGTTGGGCTGCAACAACTAATCAATAAAATCGATAATAATTGATAATGAAAATCGTTGTCAACGATCAAATATAAGATGAGACATTGCAAGTAAGTATGCAAATCAGGGGGCATAAGGCATATCTGGGGCCACAATGGCATATCGGGAGATATAAGACATATCAAGGAGTATAAGGCATTTCTGGGGGCATAAGGCATATCAGGGGGCACAGTGGCATATCATCAGGGGGCTAAGGCACATACCCGGGTTGCACAGTGGCATATAGGGAGTATAAGGCATAATAGTACAGGGCATAGGGGTATAAGGCGTCATAGGGCAAAGAGGCATCAGCGCTAAAGTGGCATATTAGGGGGTATAAGGCATGTCATAGGGCAAAGAGGCATATCAGGGGGCACAGAGGCATATAGGGGAATAAGACATATCAGGGGGCATTAGGCATATCGGGCAGAGGGGACAAATAAAGGAAATCAAAAACAAGAAATGCATTTTTCTCAATTATAGTTTTTATTAAATGTAAAAAAATGTTTACATATAAATTAATATTTACTAGTAAAACTTTTTTAGGTATCAAAACCTAGTTCGAGAAATATTGTGTTTGGGTTCTTGTACCTTAAAAATGCAGCTTTTATTATTATGTCATAGTAAAATAAGTGTTGTGTGACACACGATAACGTAAATTTTAAATATTTATAGTCTGATGTTTGGTTTTAACACCCAGTTTGTTCATTAAATGATTTCTAATAAACAAATAATTTGCATATTGTTTTTTATCCGATTAATTGAAAAAACTAATCAATTATGAAAATAATTGTTAGTTGCAGCCCTAGATGTAAAGCTGTTTTTTGTATTCCGAATGGCCTGGTTGGAAACCAGCACACAAGAAAGAAACACATACAGTCTTATTTTTAAAGGCTGGCAATCGTGTATTAATCAGCTAAAATAGATGTTCCAACACACAACATGGTATTGTAGTAGGGTTGTTGCAGGAAGGCCAACACTTCCGCAGTTGCAGGTAGGCTGAGAGGCTTGTCTCCCGCCTCTTTCCCTGTTCTTGCTTCTCTTCTCTTTTTTCTTCTTTGTTTGCCAGAAAGCTTTCTGAAAAAGGATGGAAGCGTGGATGGAGCGGATCTGAGGTTGGAGGGTAGTTAGGTGCTTCCTAATTGTTATTTTTTTGTTATAGCTCAATGTTTGTTTATATGAGCTTGTATGTCATTATTGCTAGGCTCTAGATTTCTGACACTTAATGTTCTGGACAGTGTGACAATTCTGTTTTGTTACCTGAAAATACATAGAAAAAGTTTTTAAAAAGTAGAATGTCAGATGTTAACATATAGTCATACCTAGGAAATTTCTAAATGAGCTGACCCTGAGAGAATTGAAGTATTAACCCTTTAATAGCTCATTGGTAAGAATTATATGTTCTAACTCACCAAATGGCTCTAATACTACTCCTCAAGGAAAGCTTGATTTGTCATTATTTATAGATAAACTTCATTGGATCACCTGTATTGAAGCAGGGATATCAACCACAACATACTTATAGAGCATACCAGATACAGATCGACAGAATAACACACAGCCAGCTTTGCAGGTATAAATTAATTGGAATTCACATATAAACTCAGCATTAAAAGGTATAAATAACCCCCTAAATTATAGGCATAGATCACAGGTTGCACACCCCAAATCCAGCCCTGGTGTCCACACTGCCCACATAGAACCTGATCAGCACCCAAACAACACACATATTACAATCAAAACCACACAAGTGTCTGCGCACACAATTAATAAGTGAGTAAATTATATGTGCAACACAAAAATAACGTATACAAAGATACCCTTCCAGCGAGCGTTCCCAGAAGGGTATCTTTGTATACGTTATTTTTGTGTTGCACATATAATTTACTCACTTATTAATTGGGTGCGCAGACACTTGTGTGGTTTTGATTGTGTTTAATTTGGAACATTTTTGGGGAGTTTGTTCCTGTGTCTTTGCAGCACCACTTCACCAGAAGGTGCAATGCCTATATTTAATTCGAATATTGCGCTTCACTTTTTTGTATTTTGATTAACACACATATTACAGCCCAGCCTGAGCCAACTTTGTCCCCAAACAGCCCAGTGTAAGACATCTTTGTTGGCAAGCTATGAAGCTGTCAGGACTCGGGTGATCAGGTCGGGTAGGAGCCCATGTGCAAGGGGATACTTGGGGTTCAATCTGTAAGCCAAGGTGCTTGATTATGCAGACAAAGACACCACAAACAGAAATCCAGGTAATGCAATGTATTTTATGTATATAACAGGACCAGCAAATAAGGGTAATACAGTCTAAGCAAGAAACCGGACGTATGGCAAAATAAATACTGGTAATAAGTCTTTTGGCAGGGAGCCCACTTGGAAGGGCACGACAGAGACAGAGAGCCCGCTTGGAAGGGTACGACAGACAGAGAGCCCGCTTGGAACGGCACGACAGACAGAGCCCACTTAGAAGGGCACGAAAGGCACACGGCCCACTTGGAAGGGTACGAAAGGCACACAGCCCACTTGGAAGGGTACGAAAGGCACACAGCCCACTTGGAAGGACACAAAGGAGGGAGTCCACTTGGAAGGACACAAAGCAGGGAGTCCACTTGGAAGGACACAAAGCAGGGAACCAGGGACAGTACAGGTGCAGAGCCACAGCAGGAAGGTCCATAGACTTCAATACAAAGGCCCTGACTGAAGGGCAGGGCAGGTTCATAAAGGCAGGGTACTCCAGGTAACAAGGCCCAGCTGCATGTATTGAGTAGGGCTCAACCCAGGTAACAAGGCACACCTGATCCCAGTAATTGAGTTCAGAGGGCGGAGGGTGGCCACTAGTGGTAGCAGATGTATATGGCACAGGTATGAAAAAGCCATGGTTCAGGTCAGCGAAAAAGTGGTTCCTGACACACTGCCATTTTGGCAAAGGTTCACGTCAAAGGTTGGCAAAGGTTATTTCTGTGGACAAAGATAGCAGGTTAAAGAGAGAAGAGGAGATAAATGATAAAAGATGAAGAATAAGACGTGGAAGTGAGAGATTGACAGAGAAGGGCCAAATATGAACCCAAAACTTTGTCCGAATAATTTTTTGGCCAATTTGCACGTCGGTCATGACATCATGTTCTAAAAACAGCATGTATTAATATCAAACCAGTTTACTTTCAATCCACTCAGCAACAACAAATAAAAACGGAAGGAAATAATTAGGGTTGTTACCAAAAAAATCACTATATCCCACTGTACAAGTCTGTTCCAATGGTATTAAAAACAACAATTTAAAAAAACAAGTACTCGGATATTTCTGTACTTCTACAAATTAGATTTAAATGCAAAAAATGTCAAACGTCCAAAGGGTATACTAAAAATTACAGGTAAAAATACCTTTTACATCATTGCCCAAAGAAGGCATAAGATTCTTCTATGTTGAATTCACTTTTATTCTAAATAATAAAACACCTGTTACTCAACTGTCCTCGGTTCCCA
>VKOC01000001.1:19211218-19231705 GCA_009364415.1 Spea multiplicata | reverse complement strand
GGTAAAACTTTTTTCCTATAGGGTCGTCCTATATTCAGGCTTTTTCTTTTTTTCCTAAATTAATATTCAGATTTTGAGAGGTCTTCTTATAATCAGGGTTGTCTTATAATCGAGCAATTACGGTAAAAGGATCTTTGTACTATTACCACCTATATCAAGGAACCAGATGAACATTTGGCTTCAACTAGGTATCTATGAATTAAAAACATACTGGGCTTCCTGAGTAAACTGCGTATGGCTTGTCTTCTAAATATAACTATACCAAACCATGGAAATCACCTTGGTCTCTCACAAATGTAGCCCTGATCTCCAGCACTAAAATGATTAAAGCAAATGCACCAAGGGGAGGTATTGCTTTGTCGTGATGTTGCTTGTATACAAGACAGTAAGAAATGTTGCTGTGGGTGTTTCAAATCCATGGTTTAGTCACTGAGCATACCGGAAACAACAGGTTCGGCTTCCTCAGTAACACAGGACATAACTTATTCATACTGAGAGGGCACTTTAGCCCTACCTTCTGCACATGATGACTATTCGTAATATTGCAGGCCTAAGTGCTGTTACCCACCAATCATAGCGAGCGAATAGCTATGATCTAAGCCCGCCCCTTTTCCCAGGGCCCTGCATTCAAATTCACAATAACGCTCCGCCCCTTGCGCTTCTCGACGTTTCTAACCCCCCCCCATTCATCATTACGTATAGAGAAACTTATTGGCGCCCCCAAGCGGCCATCGCACCTGGATTCGATCTCGACTCGTGCCGCCTGCTACAATGTGCGCGGGAAAACGAAGACGCGTGCCTACCCTATGTAGAATAAGAAGCTGTCTCGTGTAATGGCGTTTTGGTGCTAGTAAACTATAAAAGAAACAGATTAGTGTTGGCCTCGTATGTTATAGTCTACGTGCTACCATATTTAGCATATATTTTTATTAACCGGGTCATCTTCCTTCCGCCACGTCACGAATCAAGGTGACGCGGTGACGCACCGCCGCACCTCATTGCATAACACAAGTCTCCGCCATGAAAATAGCTTAGCATAAGGGATCGAGCGAGGATCCGCCGCTTCCGCTCGTACACTTAGTGAGTGACCTCAACCACCGCATATTGCTATTGCTTCATTGTACGCGCCGCGCCGAAGTATCTGACCGCCTTCCCAGCCCTCGTGCATGCGCACGCTGGCCCCCACACACCATCTTTAGCGCCCTACGTGCATGCAACGTTGGTTGGGAGGAGTTAACGTGTGGAGGAAGAGAGCGCGCGCGAGCGGGAGGAAAAAAAAAAAGCGCGTGCCACAGACTGAGCAGTGGCAGAGCTTGTGACGTAGTGTGGCGCGTGACAGGTTAGCCCGTGGGTTGCGGGTAGCGGGACGCAGCGTGCGACAAGGGGGGAGGGGCGAAGAGTAGGCGCCCGGCGGGTCTCTAAGTGTTTCTAGTATCGTTAGACACTGACTCTTTTTAGCGCTCGGTTTTTTCAGGCCGCCTCCTGTCACCCTCAGTGGCGCGTGTGGGCGTCTCCAGCTTGTAGCGTGTCCCGGATATTGTACAGGGGGCCTCAATCACCTCCTCCTCTTCCTTACCTCCCTCCTCCTCCTCCGCCCAGCTCACCCGAACACCCGCCCGGCACCGGCAGCAGCGACAGCATCATGGCGCTGAAACGGATCCACAAGGTGAGAAACGCTGCACTCTTTGTCAGGCTGTTTAATGAGTACGTTTGCTTATGATATACTCGTGTCTCTGGCGATGTATTTAAAGTTCTCCGTATAGTAGGCGAGGCAGAGCCAGGGCCTCATGCCTGCCCCGACGGCTGGCTGCAATATACAGGCTCAGTTGCCTCCTAATAGCGATACGTGTTTTTACTGTTCATGTAATGTCTGCCGCACATTAATCTACGTTCATCATGCCCACGGGCTAACACACATCCTTCTCGGACGAGGTACGTTGAGTGGGTCTGTGCCATCGCCTTCCGTATCCCATCCGTCGATATTAACCGGTGATATCAGATCCCGGGTGAGTGTGGCTCCGGGTGCAGTACAGGTGGGTGCCCCAGTGCTACGGCGTTTTGATAACGCTGTGTGTATATACGGCGCTCCCCTCCCCCGGCTTCTCCTGCAGTATAAGATGGCGGCGCTTTCCTTCTGTGTTCATGTAATCCATATCCTCGCACGCATATTGTGTACAAGCCGCCATTCTTACGGCCGCCGTGTGACTGGCCAGTGTGTGCGGCCGCCAGGTGTTTCCATAACCGGTTTGTTGGTGTTACACAAGCCTTGGGTGTTGCCTGCGCGGTTGTGACACACTGGACGGAGAGCCCATTCTCTATATATACATGGGTCTGGCCTCTTCCCGGTGACATGCCCCGCGTCTATTAACGTATCGCGCTGAACGTGTCATCCGTGTCCGCGGCGCTGCACAGAGGCCTGTCTTTGTGTCCGCAGCCTGCCGCTAGCTTCCCGTTTCGTGTATTATTATAAGGCTGGCTTTCGATTTCTCATTCGATTGGGCCCAGAGCCAGATCACACGTTAAATGTACTCGGCGATGGTGCAGGAGAGAGCCCGCTGTAGCGGAGCCATCGCGCATTTTCTTCGTCCGTTTAAAGGCCTCTGCCGTGGCTGCCTTCCACCTTCTTCCACTCATTGTGCTCTGGGCGTCCATGTTACAGCATTCTGGCATCGATGGCACGGGAGGCGTTTAGTGGATGACTCCCCAGAAAGCTTTGTTTAATGAATAAATATTTTATGGGAGGCTGCTGTGAAACTGTTTACTCGGAGGTGCCAAGTGACGGGCTCTGTGGCTGAAGAATAGCAGAATTCCCACTAAACCTCGTTCTCTATGTATGTTCTATATTATAAGCTGCAGTTCTGTGATGAGTAAGTGTTCCCCCTTTATAAACACTCCAGCCCCTGTGCCCATTGGGGGCACCATATTTTTAGGCAAGGCTTTAAGGAACAGTTCACAATGGCCGCTATTCATTAAAGGGAGAGTTGACAGGAGAGGATTCTTCTGAAAGTACAGCTCTGTGAGCTTCTGCTGCCCCATATAATGTATAGTTAAATCAGTGGGATGTCTTCACTCTCCCCGTCTTGCTGTAGGAACCTGTCTGTTGACCCTTCATTAGAGATGGTGACTTGAGGAAACTGAAACCACAACTCTCTGTGCTGAATAAACCCCAATGCATGCAGTGGGCTGGTGATAAATATGTCGCTTCCTTGAATCTGGATAAATTGACTGCGTATTCTTTCATCTTTTCTATTCGGCGAATATTGTCAACAATTGGTCTAGCCCCCCAGTTAGGGGCTTTTTATTTTTCCTTCCTCTCATAAGAGCCATAGTTAAATGATGCACTTATGTTCCTATCTGTCTCCTTAGCTGTAGCGGCTCCGCTGCTTGACAAGCTATCCGACACTAGATGTTGGGTTGACTGTAGTGGATGTGACTAAAGCATTCTATTTACGTACCCTTATAAAATAGTACTTGATCCACAACATTCAAATGCATAGAATCAGCCCTAACGTGCCAGCTTTCCTTACATGAGTTCTTGTCCACAGGTTAACATGATGGCGTCTTCTCTATTCTGTTGGCCCCTTGAAAGCATTGTATTGACTGTGCGTCTTATAGGTGGGTGCTGTCCCCCCACAGAAATCCTTTGTTTACTTTTGTAAGTATTGTCAAAAGTACACATTGGGGGAAAAACTGTCGGCTTTTGCTCTTAGTGAGTTTAGAGGCAACTGATAAGTAAAATGACGTTTCAGCCATCCTGGAGGACAGGCTTAACTGTCTCAGCCTTGTTGGTCTTTGTCCTCAGATTAGTTTTCGTGTCTTTATTTTGTTAGTCTGTTGTAAATTCTAGCTTTCGTATTGAACTCTCTTGATTCTCTATATAGTTGAGTGGTGCTAATCTTGATAGCTTTTGAACTTGCTCCACATGACACATCGCTCCACATTTTTTCCCCTCGATGGCAGGACCGGTGACGTCGCTCTGATCACCTGCTCTGGAATCTGTTTTCTTTATAGTGCATTTGTTTTACGGGTCTGTGTTTATTATTTCAGCACAATAATAATTCACACATTGGCACAATCCCAATGAATTCTGCCTAAAGTTTGTTGCAATACTGTCTATTAAGACTTAACTTTTAATGTTTCAGGCAGTCATGCCTGTGACTAAAGCTTTTCAGGATTGCTCTTCAGTGTTCTGTACACAGAATGAACCCTGTTAATACTCTTCTCATCCATGTTACTCGTATTTACTTGGCCCACTACTCACCCCTGTATGTAAGTCTGGACACAGATTAGGGGAAACTGTACTGTTTGCTGGTCTCCCTAGGTCCGTAACGTGTTTCCATAGGCACTTATCTTCTGCATAGACATTTTAAGTCAAGACTGTGCTATATTGTGTATAATCACTTCCTGGTTTTTATAGTAGAAGAGGCGGTAACATTAGCCCCACTACAAACTCTACAGCTTTCCTGGAATTCTTTCTACATTCAGCATACATAATATTTTGGTACATTTAGATCACACCTGACTACACAGCTTTAATTTATAGCCTGTGGGGTTAATCGGCATAATCTAAGATGAAATTCTTTACTGGGCAGTGTGATGGACCACGCTTCGTATACAGAGCCACCTTAGTTGAATGTCCCCATTTTGGGAAGCTGACATCAAGAAGTTCCCTCGATGAATTAAAGCTCTTGTATGGATTTTTTCACTGCAACACGGCAAGAATAGAGGTGGTGCAATAGTCTTGTTTTGCCCTGTTAATCGTGGTTCTTTTTCTTGGTAGGTGACTAAGTGCTCTGATCAATACAGCTACAGTATCCTACTAAGGTGCATTAAGTGTTGTTCCATAAAATTCTGCGTCAGCTTTTTATAAAGATTTCTGAATGGCTACCTGTGATGCAACATACCCTAAATTCCCTACTCCTTCGTCAACGCTGACTACCAGTATGTTTGGGGGGGGGGTATGACTTAAAGACATACCTTTCTACAAAGCTGTCTTATTGACCTGTTTCAGGCTCAGTCATCTGCACCCAAAGATAGATGTTTAACAAGTGTGGTGAGTTACTTAATGACAGGTTTTAGAATCCATGTCCTAGAAGTAGTCACTGAGTGGATAATCTCCTTCGCCTGCATCATTAATTCATAGGTTTGTTCCAGCGCCAAGCTACTAGTTTCGCACTTTCCTACGTCCCAACAGAAAAGGCTTTATGCACTTGACCCTTTGTATGCAGGTGTAATATTTTGGGGGTTTTAAGAAAACGATTCCTTAGTCTTTAGGTCTTGACGGGTTTCTGTGTAAACAGTAGGCCTGGTTATTTAATTATTCTGCTACCTTTGTGATTCCCATGACTGGTTTACCAATCAACCTGAATAAACCTGCATATTTAAAACAATTTCCCCCACTTTGGTGTAATGTCTGTTGAAGGGAGGAGTTTTATTGTCAAACTGCCTTGGACAACTAAAGCGCCGTAACAATGCTGTCGGTGTCTCCCACTCCTCTCCCACATGGCTTCCCTCTCTGGATCTCCAAGAGGTCTTTTCTCTAATGGGAGAGTTTGGTTCCAACGCCCTTGTCTCCGGTATTCATCATGAAGGTCCAGCACTGGTCCAACAAGAGTGTCTGAGCTGACTATATAATGCATACTATACATTGTCCAGGGTCACTGAAGATCTTCCTGCAGAAGGGGCTTACTGGCACCCATGCCTTCATAATAGTAAAACATTATATTCCACTCTGCCTTTAATGGGTAGAAGAAATTGTATTGGCACCTTTCTCTTTTCCAAAAAATTCTTTCCACCTCTAAAAGAGGAAGTAAACTCGATGCATGAATTCCATTTGCTATACCCAGAGAAATAAAAAAAAAAAAAAACATGAGAATGTTCCTGACTCTTGACTGCTAGCATGTTTGGAATGCACATGCGACCTATGCAAAACCTTTCTTGTTTCACTTCCTTCTAACGTGTGCATGTCGTATTCAAGACAAACAATCTTTTTAAGGTATCCATGAAAATACGCTTAAGTAATTCCCTGATACAATCTTTTTATAGTGTGTGTTATTTATATATATATATATATATATATATATATATATATATATAATCATTTATATTGGAATATATTGCTTTCTTCTGTGTATGAGGTTCCAACTATTTCCAGGTGAGTTGATCCCTCACCATACCTGCCATACATGGATACCCAAATTAATGTATGGAATGCAGTCCAGACCATGTATGGAAAATGTACTTAAAGCGAAGCACTATTTTCTTTTTAACTTATTAATCCATGCATCTACTGCCCTGTGATCATTGTCATTTCCACCACAAAATGCTTGAGATGCGCAGAAGACGAACTGATGTGCTAGCACCATGGTTGTGCTGCAACTGTGTCCTTAAAGTGGGGAATGCCTGTATGGAGTTTTCTATGGTTGCATAGGTTTACACATTGGGGGTGCACCTTAGTAGCTCAATTTGTTTCTGTAAGCTGTAGGGCTAGGTGTTAGGTCCTGAAGCTATGGTCATTTTTCTACAGATAGCCCCTTAAGGTAAAAATCTTACAAGCCATATTTAGTAATTTGTATCCGTCAGCTATGTCAAACAACTAGGGCTGCAACAACTAATCGAAATAATCGATAATGAAAATCGACAACGATTTTCATTATCGATTAGTCAAATCGATTTTTATCGATTATAAACGTTTTTGGTTTTTTTTTCCAGAGCACATGCTCTGGGGGGAAAACTCCTCTCCTTATATAATCCGACCTCAAACAGAGATCGGATTATATAACACTAGAATGCGCACAGACAACTTCCGTCTCTCCACATCAGTTACGCTGAGGCTTCTATAAAGCTCCAGTGAAAGTGCCTGTCAGCAACGGAGGTTCACAAAACAGCAGAGGGGTGTATGGGAGGGGGGCTCCCATACACCCCTCTGCCTCTCTACCCGACTCCCTGGTGTCTTGTGAACCTCCGTTGCAGATTCTACATGTTGTCCATGTGATTAATGTATGCATCTTATATATATTTTATGGCAACAGCCATCTTAACATCTAATTTTGGTATCTGATATTTTTACTTACTAAAGTGTATAATTTTCCCCAAAATAGTCTCTTGTTTTCTAATATTGTACTGTATTTGCAAACAAGCCTCGTTAAAAGCTGTGGGGTTCTTGATAATTGGTAATACTTTCTACCACACTTTATGGGTTTTTTTTTATTAAGCATTCTTTACAGTGTTTTAGATTGTAAGCTCTTTGAGCAGGGCCCTCTTTGCCCCTTGTTTCTGTTAGTCAAATTGTTATATTACCTATGTCCTGTTTACCCGTTGTACGGAATATGATGGAACTGTAATTATTCTTGCCTCATTCTTCGAGGTTTAGTTACCACTTTTGTAGATGTCATAGTCCATGTGAATATTCATAAAATGACTTAAGCCTCAATGTAGACATTGTGCCCCGTGTAGGTCTAAATCTTACATTGGAGACGATGGGCAGGCTTTTTTCTGTAGTTCAGGAAACCATCCGTTAAATGAGGAACATTTGGTCATTTCTCATACTTTAATGTTCCAGCCATTTGTCTGGACAGTCAAACCCCTATACATATGAGTTACTTTTAAATTCAGATGACATTTTGTTGATTAGACCCAGACTGTTTGTAGCAGGGCTTAAAAGTAAGCAGACAATACAACAATCATGGGGGGGGGGGAAGCCATCCATGTGCTGGTCTTATATCTGGAAGCTGGAATTTAATGAGACTGAGTAAAGTCTGAGTCTTTATATCAGGAACAATAGGCAGGCTAGGTGGTTCTTCTTTGCGCTCAAATTCTATGACCCCTCAGTCTCAGACCCTGCTGTTGACCCCCCACCTCTGATTACACATTCTGTCATCAGTAAGTAGGGAAACTGGAGTGACAAAAGTCTCAAAAGTATCACCATATCATTAAGTTTACCCTCCCGAGAATAGGGCTTAATTTAGCTATAGAAAGTTTTGACTAGGATTCTGTACTCATTAGTAGGGCAAACCTACTATGCCAGCTACAACCGTGCTTCATAAAATATTAGTTGTGTATATGCAGTTCTGCAAGTTGGTGGGTTTTGGTTTTCAGCTCCTTGGCAATGCACTGTGCCGGTGTTGAGAAATGTAGATGTCTCCAGCACCAGTTAGTTCAAAGTGCAGCTAAACACTAAAGAAGTATGTATAAACTATTGCTAAAATATATGAATATCTTAAAGAAACGTTATGCGCACAAATACAATATATACTGAGAAATTCAATTCCTTCTGTCTTTCCAGGAACTGAATGATTTGGCTCGTGACCCCCCTGCACAGTGTTCTGCAGGCCCAGTTGGAGATGATAGTAAGTAATTTTAGATTTTGTCGAACAGTCCAATTGTGACTTTAAAACTCTGTATAGGAGTCAACTCTACCTGTGCGGTTAAAAACTTGACACCACAAGACAAATCATGATGTAAGTGTTGAGGCATACACTACTGATATGTAAACAACCAATGCCTATGAAAATGCGTAAGGAGATGTGGCTTCCTGCAACCACCACCCATCAGTGGTGGGAGAGCACTCCCTTTGAAATCAATGGAAGCCGTTTTCTATCTGGAGCATTTTCCCTGACAGTGCAGTAGCTGTGAGTGAGAGGAAGAATATTGTGTCAGCTGGTCTGTGCAGCAAGATGGGGGAAACGGGCAAAAACATATCATATATAACAGGGGTGTACCTTTTAATGGTCCTTACTAGTGGAAGTAAGCACATTCCGGTTTCAAGAGTGTCTATTGCAACCACAAAACCATCCCCAACGTTATGTAGCTGGCTTAGGTATAAACATGTTACGGAACCGTTCATCCCTTTCATTGGTACATGCCGGGAGCCAAAGCTTACAAAATTCTAGGAGGCTTGGGGGTCTACACTTCGACTTACAACCTACGTAGAAGCGCTGTAGAATACATTCATAAACTTAATGTGGAACATTTCATTCCTTTATGGTAATTATTTGTCTTTCTCTGCAGTGTTTCATTGGCAAGCAACAATTATGGGGCCTGTAAGTATTGATATTTCTTTGGCTGTTAATAGGAAAATGTGGCTGTGTTTTGGGTAGTGTGCAGTAATTGTCGTTTTTGGTGAGGTTTAACTTAGTTGACATTCTACTGATTTGCCTTTCTAATGTCGCTCCAGCATTTGCATGTATCTGCGGGACCGCGTACCTGTTAATGGTTGCTGGAGCGGCCCTTTAACGAAAAACGTTCCATTCTTTCCTGCCTCACCTTTCTGTAAATATTCATCTCGCTCTGGTTTGTAGCAGTGTTAAAGGGTCATAAATTACTCGGAGCCCAAGTGTTCAACTTTAATTTGGATGTTGCCGTTTTAAACGTATTATCCATGTGCCCCCCCCCTGTTTGTTTGTTTTTTAAACAGAATGACAGTCCATACCAAGGCGGCGTGTTTTTCCTGACTATTCATTTCCCAACAGACTACCCATTCAAACCTCCAAAAGTACGTACATGTCCTTTAAGACCCTCTCATGTTTCGCAGCTTTTTAATGTAATATCTGCTTTTCTTTATAGCAATAAAACAGTAATTCATAGGTTATCCCCTTTCCAGGTTGCGTTTACAACAAGAATCTACCATCCAAATATTAACAGCAATGGAAGCATTTGTCTTGATATTCTCAGATCACAATGGTCCCCAGCTTTAACTATTTCTAAAGGTGAGTGAAGACTTTTTCACCAAAGTGCTAGGAAACCATTGTTACATTATTCCAGAACCTAACAAATATCAAACTTGATAGCTCGATGGCTTATAGCCGGAAGAGACTTTTTTTTTTTAGAATTTTTTGTTATGTCAAACTCCACTCCAGGGGACGGTTCCCATTGATAAATGAAACAAGTGGTTTGACAGCTTCAAGCATGCTGCACTCAATACATTTTCTCCTGGTTGCAAGTTTCCGTACTGCACTTGGCTGTGATCATAAGTGGTGTACCAGCAGAGTTTATAGTGAGTAGGTTTAGTCACTAATGGGAGAGTCGTGATTTCAATACTCTAAGGGCCCAAGCTGTCCAGTTTCACCAGCAAAAAGGGCTGAGCTGGCCCTCTATGATGTGTAATTTAATGGGTGGGAAAACTCTTAAAATATCTCACGACCTATTCATTATACAGGGCCAGCCATGCTCTTCCTGTAGCAGTCTGAGGTTGGCCCTTGATAATGTATAGTGAAGCCAGGGAGCTGAAACACAGCTCTCCCTATAGTAAATAAACCCCTCTGGGGGTCGCAGTATCCTCCATGTATTCACTAATTATGAATTTGTTCCATTCTTCTGTGGGAGTTCTTCTCTTGACCATTGCTTGCCAGTACAAATAGATCTACTACTTGCCTAAAGATCCTATTTCTCTTCTAGTCCTTTTGTCAATTTGCTCACTGTTATGTGACCCAAACCCAGATGACCCTCTAGTGCCAGAGATTGCACGGATCTACAAAACAGATAGGGAAAAGTGAGTATGGTTTGTCAAACTGTGTTATGTGTGACACAAACTGATAATGGCTGTTGTAAAAATGTATAATCTGTACATGAAGCTGTGGCCCTTTAGGCCGGGCAATACTATCATGCAGCATAATTAAGTCGTACTTGGTGAACCTTTTCAAGGCTGTTATGTAACTCATTCGGTACAGTAGGGTAGCAAGATAATTAACAAGTACCGTATTTGCTCGATTATAAGACCTCAAATAGGTCTGACTATAAGACTAAGATCCAGATCCCCCGCAGCGCTGGATCTTCCTGACTCCGCACACACACATGTCTGATTCCCCGGTGTGTAGCCGGGGCAGTGTGTAGAGCTCTACACGATTCACATAGACAACTTCAGCTGCAGCCGGGAGGAGGTGCGGTTAGCAGCGGGGGTTGTCTTCGTCCATCGCGCAGACCTTCCCCGGCTGTCAGTGGGAATTCCCCGCACTGGAACTCTTCTCTCTGACAGCCGGGGAAGATCTGCACGATGGACGAAGACAACCCCCGCTGCTAACCGCACCTCCTCCCGGCTGCCGCTGAAGTTGTCTAAACGCTGCCCGGACAACACACTGGGGAATCGGAAAAAGCCACCCGTAAGTTCGGGGGGGGGGTTAAACATGGAAGGCATAAGGCATTTCTGTAGCAGTGCTCTATTGAAATGCCTTATACCTTCCTATATGCCACTCTGCCCCACTAATATGCCTTTTAACCCCCCTAAATTTATTCTGTTAAACTGTTTTATAGGTTGTCTTATATTCAGGCTTTCTTTTTTTCCTCAATATTCAGATTTTTTGGGGGTCGTCTTATAATCAAGCAAATACAGACTGTTATACTATAGGGTAATAGTCCTTATGGAGTCCGCAGTCATTTGAGTTGTGTATGGGCTTAGACACAGCCTTCTGTACAAGCTTTTTTGGGTTAATTAATGTTTACTATTAGACCTACAGCAATGATAGTCGCATGGCATTTACATTGCGTTTTACTTCTAGAGTGCCAGCTGTAGCGCTTTTACCAATGGGTGGTGATTTTATTTTACTTTTTTGTACATGTTAACTTGAAAGGTAAATAGTAACAGATGTCTTATGATCTGTTTAATTCAAGTTTGCACATCGTAGGCTGTGTATTGTAATTTTGCTGTAGCTTTAAACCACTTCCTCGGGGCACGTATGTCTTATGTAAAACATAAAACATAATCCTATGACAGATTGAGTGAAAACGGCCCTGTCATGTAAGAGTCTTGTGTTAATAAAATCAAGATTGCAAGCAGTTGTGATTACTTAATGGGACACAATTTACAAGTGATTTTTGCTAGTGGATGAACCAGGGATCGTATAAAGCACCTTGATTAACCCTTTAGAAGGCAACTTGCTCTGTAATACCTTTTCACACCAGTGTTAAGGTCATGTTGCATTTTGGCATTCATGGAACCAGGAATGGGGCTGGCCTAAAATATTGGTACACTTTTAGACACCAAATCATTACTAATGCTATTTGTTTCCATTTGTAGGTACAACAGAATAGCCCGGGAATGGACTCAGAAGTATGCCATGTGATGCTACTTTCAAGTCTGAATAACCTGCATTATAGCTGGAATAAACTTTAAATTACTGTTTCCCCCTCCCTTTCAGACCTCATCTAATTACCTTTCCCTCCCTTCCTATTTCGTATTTTCTTTTTGTGCTGCCCCCTTCATGCACATGCTCACATTGGAAGAAGTTTAGTTCAGCAATGGACAAACTGCTCTAGACTGTCAAGTAGTTGCCAGAATACAATTGCCCGAGAATCTTAATATTTTCAAAAGGAGCATGTGTTTGTGTGTGTGTGTGGCCAACATCTTCACGTTAAATTGGTTATACAACTAATCCCATTTTACATTTTTCTCAGAAATTGTGAAGATTAGAGCCTTTGGTGGGGGTAGGGGGGGAAAGGTGTTAGGCAGGAAAAGCTCATTTGTCTAGCATCGTAGGATGCAGAAATGGATCTTTTGGTCAAGCCTTCCAGTGTTAGACATTTGAGATTTCATGATGTACTTTATGCTCATAACTCATGTTTTGGGTGGAGAGTTGGTGTTAAAAAAAATAAAAAAAATGTATAGGAGCAGAACAGAATGTGATGTATTTTATGCATGTCAATAAACATGACAAATTGAAATTGGAAGGTGACACCCGTTGAATACCAAGATAGGATCAAAAGTTTTTTGTAATTTCTTTTTTCATTTGAGAATTTTTTTTATTTTTATGGACAGAGCTATTAGTTCATCTGTCTTCTATAAAACTGTTTTAATATAGCACTGAATAAATGATGCAAGCTTCAATGGATGACTGATAAACTAATAGCTCTGTTAGATTTTTTTTTTCTTCAATAAAGTTGCATAAACCAATTTGTTAGCTGCCTGACTTAATCAATGTTTGCAACATTATTTCTTTGTAAATTCAACAGATCTCGTGTGTGTGTGTATATAAAGTTTGGAATTTTGTTCTGTTTGAAGTCAAATGATGGTGTAAAGTTCAAGCGAACAAACTTTTTTTTTTCTTATGTTCACTTAAAGTTGATAATCAGCTTAGTATATGCAGAATTCAGCAAGTGCCCTTAGAGGGCCGAGGTTCCAGCATCTAGTATTGGCATTGGGGCTGGGAGTTATCCATAATGAAGATTGGGTCAGATCAAAATAAATTGGGTATCTGTAGTGTCTTATGTCATTTTGCTAAAATTTTGGACATTCAGCTCCATTCATTCATGAATTCATACGCAACTTCAGCCATCAGCACACTACTTTACAAATGTGACGGTGGCAATTTCAGGGCTGATGGGTTTAAAGTCCTCTTGGGCATAATAATCTACACGACCCAGTCCTGCTTAGCATGTGGGAGTGTTGTCGTGAAGCTTGTTTAAAGTGATCTACTTTTTTCTTTTTAATGTGGGATGTTCATTAGATTTGAAAGGATCATTTGCTCTGCTGTTTACAAAATACGTATTTTAGTGCAAACAACAAAGTTTAGTCTCTAGGTGACTTATGAATGAATAAAAAGCAGTACTGTCGTTATCATTTCACAATAAAAAGCTGTCTGTGCCATTTAGTTATTCCCTTTTTGTTCCCGTTGTGGACACTAGCCTTATTGATGCTCACCCATTTGATCACAACGTTTGCAGTAAGTTATGCTAGATTTCTGTTATATCGATTACCTTCCAACGTGGTCTTGTTTTTTTTCGTTGGTAACATCAGGTGATTCGTTTTCATTAAGGTGTTTTCAGGTTAAAACCTGCAGTTAACAGGGCATGACTCTTATAACCCACCAGTTTTGGCCATCATAAATCTAGAGAACATTTGAGAAATGGGTTCAAGTACTCTTGGGCCATCGTATCTTTTTAGAAAGAATACTGGCTTTCAGTAGAATGGCGAGCGATTAGTCTGTAGTTAGTTGAGTGAGATGTTCTTCTGTTTGGTTCCACACATTTAAGGCTGTTTCTATCATACTATAAAGTGTTTAAGATCAGCATAAAGGCATTCACAATTTGTTGTTTGGAGTGGCACATAACTTTTTTTTTGTCTCCTTTTTCTACTTAAGTCTAATTTTAAACACATGAAATAAAACATTAAAATTGAGGTTTATCAGTCTGTAAATATTTAAATCATTGGGTTATTTTTTTAATGTAACCCCTTTCATCTTATAGCATTAAACATACTATATACCCATCCAATGCCTTGTGTTAATTGACAAAGCTTTAGTGTAATTTCTGTTGCATGAGATCAATTTTACATTTAGTGGATGACTTAGCCCTGTAAATATAATGGCAAATAAACGTCAGACTATGTGGGGTGAAGCAGCATGTTTGTGATTTTCCGTATGAGTATGTCAAGAGATTCATGATGTGTCTGATTGTAAACGGAGCTGCTGCAGAAGAAGGCATGTAAAGGATCCCTGGCATCAGCATGGAGTCTAAGCACAGACCCCAGAAATGTGAAACGGGCTACTAACGAAACTGGAAAAGACCACCTGCATAGCCTCAGATAAGATAGCTGAGCATTGTAAAGTGACAGTGAAATTGCCCTTGTTACACCCCCTTTCTATGCAGTCTTCTATAATGAGCATCAATAAGAAAAAATGCCTTACCCCAGAGACGACTGGCAAACTGCAGTAGTGCCCTCTTCTATGGGTCAACTTTTCTCGACACATGCTTCTTCAAGCAATCGGTGGCAGGACAGTGCTCCCGCGTAATGGCGGCACTCACCACATACTTGCAGTGAGCACTAAAGAGACCATCAGTGCAGGGTGTTTTGAACTGGCACTGGAAAAAGTCGTGTGGGGAAAAAAAAGTGTACCCTCTGGGTTCCATGGTTTTATCTATGCGGACATTATCATTGTTCCTTAGCTGCTCTAAACATGAGGTAAATTCAACCACAGATGAACACATGACATTACACTGTCATCATTTATTCAACAAAAATAAAGACGGCATGGAGAAGCCAGGTGTGAAATAGCGAAGTACACAAAAGAGCTAAGAGCGTTTGTTCTCGCCGAAACCGGTCTGTGTTTTCGGAAATAAAAGAACCGCTTTGACTATTATCCTGGCTGATGTTCCTACTTTTCCCTTGTTCATGATCGAGGGTGATACATTTGTATCAGGTGAGTACCTACTCCTCTGTTTCCCCTGTCTCGCAGAGCTTTTTTGTATATTTATTGTTGATACCTACAGAGTGGAGTCCACTTTATAAGCAGCTCTGGTGAGTAAAGTATACGCTGCATCCATAGGAATTAAGTAAGATGCTAATTAACCACCAAAAAGCTGAAGTTTTAGCAGTTTGTTGATCTGGATTATTGAGATATGTGTTCTACAATGTCAAAGAGAAAAAACATCAGCAATGATCTTGAAGAAAGGGTTATAAGGCCTTTTCCAAACAATTTAAAGTCCACCATTGTACAGTGAGAATGATTATTTAAAAGTGTCAAACATTAAACAGTTGCCAATTGTCTCAAGAGCGGACGCCCCAACAAATGCAGCCCAAGGTGAGACTCTGCATGTTAAATATTAAAGTTAATGACAGTACAACAGTACAAGACTCAACAGGTATGGCTTGAAAGGGTTGCTAGGTGAAAGTCTCTCTTCCATAGCAGCATGGCTTAGGTTTGCAAAGGTGCATCTGAACAAACCACAAGACTTCTGGAACAATGTCTTTTAGATCGACGAGACCAAAGTGGAGATGTTTGGCCATAATGCACAGCGCCATGTTGGGTGAAAACCAAACACAGCATATGAACTGTCAAGCACAGTGGTGGAGGGGTGTTGATTTAGGGTTGTTTTGTAGCCATAGGACCTGGGAACCTTGCAGTCTTAGAGTTAAACATGAACTCCTGAATACTAAAGTATTCTAGAGTCAAATGTGAGCCATCTGTCCAACAGCTAAAGCCTTGCTGAAA
Source organism: Spea multiplicata (assembly GCA_009364415.1). Lineage (NCBI taxonomy): Eukaryota > Metazoa > Chordata > Amphibia > Anura > Pelobatidae > Spea > Spea multiplicata. The sequence goes on along the minus strand of VKOC01000001.1, from coordinate 19,215,785 downwards.
TTGGGTCCTGCATCAGCACAATGATCCCAAGCACACCCGCAAAACTAAAACAGAATGGCCAAAAAAGAAAAGAATCAAGGTATGGCAATGGTCCAGTCAAAGTCCAGACATCAACTCGATTGAAATGCTGTGGCAGGACCTTACGAGAGCTGTGCATAAACAAATGCCCGCAAACCTCAATGAACTTAAGCAACATTGTAAAGAAGAGTGGGACAAAATTCCTCCACAACAATGCGAGCGACTGATAAAGTCATACAGAAAACAATTACTTCAAATTATTGCTGCTAAAGGTGGTTCTACAAGCTATTGAATCATAAGGTGTACTTAGTTTTTCACACATGGCTTTTACATTTTGGCTTTATTTTTGATGAATAAATCATGACAGTGAAATATGTCATCTTGTTGTTCATTTGAGGTTGTATTTACCTAACTTTTGCGCAAAAGATAAAACTATAATTGCGGTGGCCACAGCGGTTGTATCCTATGTAATTTTTTGAGACATTTTACAACTACTTGAGTGCGCTCTTTGAGGTACAGCCTACACCTTAAGCAGCACCTTCTACAGAAGGAAGACTGATTTGTTCAGCTTCTGCGAAGACAGGAGACTAGTATCCATTTTTGGATTGAATTGCTCATGTTGAATAGGGAGAGTCTGGTGTATGTATGTATGTATGTATAAACGTGGAATCTTCATAGGTGGACTTTCACCCAACTTATTGTCCTAAAAGTTCATCTTAAAAAAACTTTTTTTTACAGCATTTGATAGACAGTTTATTCAGAATTTCTATTTCACATCAACCGCCAATGAGGATTATTTTGTGCGGTTATTTTGTTCCTGTTTCCTGTACCACAGGTACAACCATTGTAACATTGTATTGGTTTCCATGGTGACTGCGCCAAACCAAGAAGCCAAGATCCGTTCTTTGGGACGTTTGCGTGGTAACTACATTCCTAATGCTGAGCCAGGTCAGTAGGTTATTCCATAAAACAGGATGAGTAATTATTACGTTTTATTTGTAAGTTTTGCACATTATTAGTTAAATCTAATTAAGCTTCCTGTAAAGTAATCTACAGCCAATCAGATGCTCCTTTAAGGGGTTGCTACGTCATTAAACTGCAGCGGAGAGTTCCCTTTCTGTTTCCTTGATACGAATGGTTGAACGAGCTCCTCCTGGTGACCCACGGGGCCGGGCGGCTGCATGTGACCCACGGGGCCGGGCGGCTGCATGTGACCCACGGGGCCGGGCACAGATGAGGAAGTGCACGCTGACAGGAAAGATCCGTGTAACGCGAAGTGGGCGGGAGATCGTCCTCGGTCCCTGAGACCGATGGCAGGATTACTGCGCTTTAGTTCAGGGGCCGTATGAATGCAGGGCGGATGGGGACGGATTCCATGGCGATGTACCGGTGCTCCGTGTTACTCGGCCCGGTGCGGGGGTCCGCGGTGCTGCTGCTGCTGCTCGTGGGTCTGGTGCCTTTGAGCACCGGGGTGGCCAACACGAGCAACACTGCCTTCCAAGCGTTCAGTCTGAGCGGGAAGTGGGACATCCGAAACTCGGAGAACTCCGTCAGACTGCAAGGGGATGTTCCGGGCTGCGTGCACACCGCGTTATCCGCCCGGGGGATCATTAAGGTACGGTGTGTTCAGTCATTACCATGCCTCCTTACGGCTCCCCGCAGCATAGAATGAAAGTATATTACGGTCCGTTAGTATACACGGCGCTGCTTACAACTCGGGACCGGGAAGTGTTGTTTGAGTCTGATCATGGCATATGTCCCAAGATGTCCCCTGATGCGTCTCTTTTCAAAGAGCTCCGAATGTTTGGAGGGTATTGGGGTACCAGGGAGTACCCTGATAGTAATGTGTATAGGAACAGCAGGAAGAGTATATATATATCTTCTCAATAGGTTATCCCTGTCAGAATTCTAGGCACAGCCCCTAGGCTGCAAACCCCAAGAATTGCTCTTAAGGGTCGGTTTCCTGTTCCTGACAGACTTGCTAAGAATACTTATGGTACCTAAGTATTCTTTAACAAATGGGGGGGGGGAGCATTGACCTCGGGTAGAAACTGCCGCTGAATTAATAAAATCCTTTGAGTTCTTTAAGATGCCTTCTTTAAATGTAAAAAAAAAGGTACTTGGCTTAGAGAGAAGCTGCAGCTCCCTTGTACTGCTCTCACTACTGTTGGCTGCTTCAAGCACTTTGCTTGACTCAGTGGCAGGAAAGCAGTGCCTGGAAAGCCTTGTTTAAATCTAAAAAAAAAAAAAAAAAAGACTTTGAGGAGAAGCTACAGCTCCCCTGCTTTCTGGTCCGCCGATGTTTGAAGCAGCCAATCGGTGGCAAGAAAGCATTCCCATTGAATCAACGGAATCGTTTTGTTAGATTTGTGATAAAACAACATACATTTGGCGAGCTGGAGCATGACAAGTATATCATGTGCAAGGAGATGTATTTGAACACATTTTTGGTGTGTGTTCTGTAGAATCCCCCATCCGTTTATTTATAGGAGTGCTAGTGAATAGGGATGACACACATCATGAATTTAAAAGGATCTCGCAGATATCAAATACGTTTATGTACACATTTATGACAGTAGTGTAATAATTTTAGTCCATGTGGTTGAAGTGACCGAGAAAAACAGTAATGCTCACGGTAACCAATGTTATTACCCTGCAATCTCGGAGCTAGCCCTAGGATCTAGTGCCCCAGGCATGCTCCTTCCTAGTTTATTTCTAATACAATGGTCAATATGGTGATGGCACCTGCACTCCATCCGCTATTTAGGCAAACACCTGGGTCTGGCCTTTCTCAATCTCCTTTTATCTTTCTTGATACACTGCCAAACCCTCCTACTTTGGTGATATACATACCATAGAGGTATAGAGCAGGGGAAGAACAACAGGCCTAGAACGTTAACGCCCAGCACTGCTATGCTCTTCTACTCATACAGTAGTCCTACCAGCAGCCACTCAGTGAATGACTGAATAGAATAAACGTACGTACACTGTGCCTAATTTGTAAACATTAAAACTCTGGTCGGAGCTTCACTTGCCTATGGTGGTTTTGTGGTGCCCATGCCCTTCCAATGGCTTCCTTTGGTGGCGAGGTTTCAATAGGTTGGCATGTCAGAAGAAGAATTGCGAAGGATTTGGATGCGGGGTTATCTACACAAAAAGTAAAGCAATTTGCTCCCTTTTGTGTGAGATGCAGTGCCTTGCAAAACTATTCAGGCCCCTTGCCACTTCTCTCATATCACTGAATTACAAATGGTACGTTGATATTTTATTTTAAAGCACTGAAACACAAAAATCAAATGTGAAATGAGTTACCAAAATGGTATTTAACCTTTTATAATATTATATTATATATATCCTTTTACTGCAATTACACCTTTAAAGGTAAAAGCCCACATTTTTTGTCAATAGCAATATAAGGTTTTTCCCCATTTGAATGATTCTAGTAGATTGGGCTAAGATAACAGAGCTAACACAAACACCCTGAATCCTCATCATACTGCCTATGCTATTTGGGGGTATGGGGCCAATAGCGCATGAATTGCCCCCACCCAGGGCCAGTTTTAATTCTCCAAAACAAAGCTAAACTGCAGGAGGCAGGGCTCAATGGTACGGTAGTAGTACGGGAACACAGGATAAGACTCTTCGCAAAGTAGGTACCATATATTCTGGCGTATAAGATGACCCTCAACTTTCCAGGTAAAATATAGAGTTTGGGCTATACTCGCAGTATAAGACTACCCCTCTACCCAGTATACAACAACCAGCCAATCACGGCAAGTGATGTACCTTACCGGTTGGCTGGTTGTTATACAGACATACACTGCACACACACACACACGCCTGTCCATACGTACACATTTATACACTGCCCTCACCACACACCCCTACCTTTACACACACACACACCCCCATCTTACAAACACACCAATACCTACACTGCTCTTACACACACCTGACCATACACATACACTGACCATCTCACACCAACATATATACACATACACTGCACTCACACCCCTATCTCCCCATCTCTTACCTTTCTCATCTTCTTTCTTCCATCCAGTTGTGGGAGCGTGAGGTCTGTCATTTCAGACCCCTGCTTTACTGCTCCCTCATCACTACGTGCCGGCAACAGCTTTTTTCATTATCGCCAAATTAACCCCGTATTAAAATGCATTATAAAGCAAAAAGGACATATTTTTTCCTTAACTGCAATGAGTGCGACCAACCCACACATACATTTCTGATGACGTGGCCCACTGCAGAAAAAACTGGGACACCCCTGCCCTAGAGGTTAGAAGGAATAGAATAGCTCCTTGATATATAACAGACCAGGGACCTTCAATAAATATATATCATGAGCTAACACAGAGTAGCCGTCCAGCAACAGATACCCCATCTAAAAGAGTTGGTGGAGCATGTATCTCTGGAGTGATCACATTCACCATATTTTCTTATTTATTTTTATAATACATTTATAGGAAATCATCAAAATGGTATCTAAAGAAAGCCCTTCTTAAACCAAATATATATGTGTATATATATATAT
>VKOC01000001.1:19138343-19211118 GCA_009364415.1 Spea multiplicata | reverse complement strand
GAGGTCCCTAAGAGGACCTCTAACCATTTTAAAAAAATGCAGAAAAATACAAAAAATAAAATGAAAAAAATATAAAAAAGATAATAGTAAAAAAGAAAAAAACCTTACATCCCATTGCCCTAACACAACATCTACCCAGTATAACCCTCGTGCCCCCATTCACAACCCCCAAAGCCGTTAAGCCATAAGCATAACAATTATTCGAATAATGTATACTTTATAGCTTGTTCCCTATAAGTGCTGGGAAAGTATGGAAAATCTATATAAATTAGGTATTTCTGAAATCAGGACACCTGAATTGATAAACTTGGAGGGGATTTTCCATCACTTTACCTAATTTTGTGAGGATTCAGAGGGAAAATGAAAAAAAAAATAGTTTATTTTTCTAATCTTCGCTAGTTTTTACTAAATTTTTCATTCTAAATTCTCAGCTAATCATCCAACTATGGTATCAAACGAAAGCTCTATCTCTCCTTGAAAAAACAATATATAGTTTACATGGATGCACTATTCACAGGAAGGGAGAATAATCGCTAAACCGACATACCCCTGGGACTGAAGGGGTTAAAAAAAACCCTAACATTCCATTGCCCGAACACTTCATGAAACACTGAAAGGGGAATCTTATTTAAATCCACATGGCAAAAAAAAAACCCTGTAAGGTATTTGGGGTACTAAAACCCCCGGCACTGAAGAGGTAAAATAGGAACGTATAGAATGAATCAATCAATAAATAAACAAGAACTGACAAGCTAACAAAAAGCGCGCTCGAGCAGTTTGATCCATCTAGCGGCCTGTAGCTGTCCTCCGTGGACGAGTCCACTATTGGTGTTCGGAGGGAGACTGATTTAGTCAAGCAATTGGGCAAGGATATTTTTTGTTGATAATAGTTTAGTGTTGAAAAATACAAAAATACTTTAGTGCGCCACTGCAACCATCCAGTTGTCTTCTACACAATGAAACGCAGTAGTTTAAGTTATTAATGGATGCGTCCGACAGGAGCTGTGACGTTAATGCCTGACGAACCAATGAACAGATACTGTGAGGGAAATTCAAATCTAGTGAAAGGACAGGCTGTCGCCGCCCGGACCTGTTGAGGGAAGTGTGTTGGGCGGACAGTGACCACCAGCCCGAAAATGTCGGAGGGCGACGCAGTTAAAGTGTGCGTGAGGATCCGACCCCTTATACAGAGGTAACAAAATATGTTAACTAAATGCTATCAGTGTCCTGTTGTTGGCTTATCTGAGGTGGCTGAGTATTGTTATTGTAGCGGATGATGGGGTCGGTAATGGCAAAAGGCGAATTGTTGCAATTTACTCCGTTTTCCGTTAAAACAGGGAGCAAGGGGAACAAGTGAATCTGCTGTGGAAGTCTGGGAAATCCACTATTTCTCAAGTTGATGGGGCAAAATCTTTCAATTTTGGTGAGTAATGTTTAGTCTGCGTAACCAGTCTCTCGTTCTTAACAGACTCACAAAATGTAACCAGTTCTGCATTAAGTAAAGGAAGGGAAAATATACTATTTGATGTGCACCTGACAGGAGAAAATGACACTGGGGGGCTTTTAGGAGGGAAATAACCTGTATATCTCCAAGCCAAATCATCAGGCCTACCTATGGAGCAATATGCCGGCCGCCAAAGCTTTCATCCTATATATGTGATCTATAAGTGTCTGGAAGGCACGTTGTAATGGCAGTCTGAGAATTGCAAATACGATGTAAAATAATCCGTGGTTGTAACCTGTGCCTACTAAGTATGTGTTTGGGCCACTCCATAACTAGTCTTTTTTTTGACTAGTATTACCCCTCGGTTTAACTTTCGCAGCCTGCCCTTAATGGCTGAGGGGTTATGAATTGCTTGAGTGCATGTGGATGGAGCCCAAAGTAAGTTCTTCGAGGTGTGTGCCGGTGGCCTCTGTAATGTTATTACCACCCACCTATAGTAGGTATTAACTGTAAAAGTTACAATAGTTGTATCATGACAACATGCGCCTACTGCATGTACATTATTGGCCTCCGAGTATTAACAATCTCCCATAAAATGAACGTCTGGCATACATTCACAGCGTTAACAATATCTATCTATATGAATTATCAAGGAATACCAATAACAAAAGTTATGGTGGGTAGAGGTGATGGGAAAACCCGTCCACTAAAATTTAAGGGTGTAATAGAAGTATTATTAAACACTTATCTACAGACACCTACACTATCCTGATAGTACGCAGATAAGAGTGGTAAAGATTTGTACACAAATGTATAGATCAAATATTGTTACCAGTTTGCTTTTTGCAGTGTTTTTGTATATGCTTCGTTTTTCAGTGCCGTTTAAGTTTTTATTTCACCTACAATACCCATCAATTAAAGAAGTACCCTACACCACTTAAAGTAATGCTCAAAAGACGCTATACCTCAGAATTATTGTATACTAAGATGTTGAAAATGCTGTTTATAAATGTATAACTATGCACAAATACACCCGTTGGACAGCGCTACGGAATTTGATGGTGCTATATAATACAATTAATAATAATAATAAATAACTGAACTTCTCTCTACTAGATCGTGTGTTTCATTCTAATGAAACAACTAGTCAAGTTTACCAGGAAACTGCAGTCCCTATTATCCGATCAGTCTTACAGGGCTACAATGGTATGTATTCACGTGTTTCTGCTTTTGGACCTTTTAATTTTTAGATTAATTACCATGTCTTATACATTACAAACCCATAAGAATATTTGCTAGTTCACATTCCAAGGGTACTATTTCTATTTTATTTATTTTTAAGGAACGATATTCGCGTATGGGCAGACATCCTCCGGGAAGACGTACACTATGATGGGTACGCCAAGTTCTTTAGGAGTAATTCCGCAGGCAGTCCAGGATGTTTTTAAAATAATCCAGGAGGTGGGTATTAAATGGCAAAAAGGTGTCTAATTTTATGACTATTTAGATCTTGGTCACTTTGGAATATCTACATTCAAGATATCTGTATTTGTTCCAAAAATATCTGACATAATGCATGTTATGTGTTCCTTTTAACAGTGAATGGGTTATATCCCCCCCCTTGTGTGCTTCTCACATTGGCTCATTGTATGTTGTCCCCGCAGATACCAACTAGAGAGTTTCTATTGCGTGTTTCCTATATGGAAATTTATAATGAAACTGTGACGGACCTCTTGTGCGATGACAGAAAAAAGAAACCCTTAGAAGTTCGAGAAGACATCAATGTAAGTCAACAAAACTTGATGGAGTTGCAGGAGGAAAACACAAATTGATAATTGCGAACTTTGGCAGAGATTGGTGGCCAAATGGCTGCATGGCAAGGGTCTGAATGCTTCTAGTGAATACGTTTCCATACTCTGGACATTCTTTAGTAATGGATTTTGTTCCACCCATTTTCTTTAGTGACAATTATAGCAAAATCATACACACACTAGTCTTTTTTTTTTATTAGTTAATATGATATTCATACTAAATATGGTATTAAAAGACTATCTGTCCTTGACATAACAATGTATGATTTTATGAGGATGCATGAAAAATGAACAGTTTTTGGGTATAGGAAGGGATGAAAAGCTCCAAGTTTGTAACTTGGTGGTGTCATTAAAAAAGGGCTTATTGTGTCAAATATTGCAATTACTAACTTGTTTTGGAGAGCTTGTGTTTGACCCTTATCCACATAAGGTGCTGTTTCGACAAAAGATATTTTCTCTCTTTGAAGGTTTATTCACATAAAAGCAACGCAGCTATAATTGTTTCTGTAGCAGCAACATATTGTCACACGGCAACTCTTCAGAGGACGTTGTAGTAGATGAAAAGGTTTAACCGGTTTTGATTGCTACTTGTATTTTTTTTCCAGAGGACTGTATACGTTGCTGACCTGACAGAGGAACTTGTGACTATTCCTGATCATGTGATCCAATGGATAAAAAAGGGAGAAAGTAAGGATTTTTTTTCTTCCCTCTAAGTCAGTATCCCTGACTCCTCAATGAATTTCCTTTTAGATTGTTAATGTATGCAAAAAGCAGCTCCACAACGAGAGTCACAACATTATTCTTCTCCTCTGCAGAGAATCGCCATTATGGTGTGACCAAAATGAATGAGCACAGCAGTCGTTCTCATACCATTTTTCGGATGGTAAGTATTTAAGAGCTTTTTCATTTTAAAGTCCTTTTTTGACATCTGACGCTTAAATACATTTTTTTTCTTTTTTTATGTAAAGATTATTGAAAGCAGAGAAAGAAATGATCCTGGAAATTCAGAGAACTGTGAAGGAGCTGTTATGGTGTCTCACCTGGTAATTAACTTGTAGTATTTATAGTTTTTCTGAAACTTATTCTATTTTTAGATTTGCTAGTTTTATACAGTTGTACTAGTTTGATGAACTTTCGCTTAGACAAAGCTTTAAATGCAACCTTTAAGAGCTTTTTTTTTAATTTCTAAGGGGGTTTGTCAGATTGAGGTAAACGTTTAAGTGATTAAATAATTTTGGGAAGGGTTTTGTGCACAGCACTCTACACAGAGAGAGAGGGGTAGAAGGGTTAGTGTGTGTGTGCTGTAGCACTAGGGTCTGTGTGAATATATGTATAGCCTTTGTGTATTATCGTGTAGTGTTAGTCACTGTGTGCATATGTATAATGCTATAGTCGGTTTGAGTGTATCTATAGCGTCAGTGGCTAGGTGTGCATGGTTGTAATCCTAATTCTGCATTTATTTATTTTTGCCCCTGATCTATGGAATTGCTGGTTCAATTCTTCTAAACTGAATGTGTTATGGTGAATAGGAAGTATAGATAAAGGTGCTACTTGAGGCACAAAATCTGGAATGTGATGGATTATTATGAACACCGACCTTTACAGATTCCCTTCTATTGGATAATTTGCTAACCTTTTGTTAATGTATTTTAATCTCACCTGATTCTTTGTTGGCAGAATCTGGTCGACCTGGCGGGCAGTGAAAGAGCAAGCCAGACTGGTGCTGAAGGTAACAGGTTTTTGTAGTTAGACTACTAAGCAAATAAAGTGACTGTATTCTCATAATGAAGATCGTATTCTATTTTTTTTTTCTTTCAGGCGTAAGGTTAAAAGAAGGATGCAACATCAACCGTAGCTTGTTTATTCTTGGCCAGGTCATTAAGAAACTCAGTGACGGGCAAGCTGGGTGAGTGTAGAGGTGTTATCTGGCTTTATATGGCTGCGCAAAATATAGTTCTGTACACCGCAACAAATCTTTACATCTTCAGGAGTAAAGCCTTGGCCAAAAACATGCAGACACTTGAATTAAACAACTATATGTATACACTTCCTCTTCACGCAAACATATGAATATGCATCAGATTTAAAAATATTAATTTAACTTTTATACATATAACACGGTATACATTAAGACTGTTTCTTGACATGATAGTTATCACAGTAGAATAATCTTTAAAACAAATTGAAGGTGTGTTCACAGTTCCAGGCAAATTTTATTGTATTACTATATAAAACAGTATTAACTTTTTTATTTTTATTTTTTTTGTCTATGAAGCGTACACTTTAAATACTATATCAGGAGACTATTTAAAATGTCATCATTAGTTTGTATATAAATACTGGGGTGTTAATACAAGGAGCAAATTGATTCTTACCGCGTCAACCAATAAGTTATTCCTCGTGGTGCAATGCGGTAGACATGGATGTGCAACAAAATTGCTCTTCATAACCCATCCAATGTTTTAATAAATAATGTGACCTTTTATGTGTGTTGGTGAGGAGGTGCTCAGAAAGCACTAACCAGGCTTTTTTTTTTTTCTTTAATGTTTGCAGTGGGTTTATAAACTACAGAGACAGCAAATTGACTCGAATTCTTCAGAATTCATTGGGTGGAAATGCAAGGACATTGATAATTTGCACAGTTACACCAGTTTCATTTGATGAAACTCTGAGCACTCTACAGGTAAGTTGTTGCAGCTTATTGTCCTAGTTGGTGTACTTTTTCCACCCCTGTGCTTCACGGTTGGGATGTGTTCTTTGCCTCACACTTTGTCCATCATACATATCACTGATCATCATGGCCGAACAGTTTATTTTTTGTTTCATCTCGCCAGAGAAAATCCTCCAAAAGGCTAGGTTGTTGTATTGTGATAAACCTCATGATGCAGGACTCTCTTAATGGCTGATTTCTGGAATCTTGATCACTATTTAAAGACAGTCGGCTTGGTGCATGTAAACACTTGGCCCACTGGAATTCTGATTATAGTGAAGTTTTAAATTGTGTGTGTGTGTGTGTGTGTGTGTGTGTATGTATATATATATATATATATATATGTATATATTTATATAATCGGTATATATGCCTTAATTGACTAAATGTATGGTAATATAAAGTGTGCAGCTACTACTATATAAATATCCTTGTGCTCTGATGTCCTTTGCGTCTTCAGTTTGCAAGTACTGCAAAGCATGTGAGGAATACTCCGCATGTCAATGAGGTTTTGGATGACCAGGCGCTACTGAAGCGATATAGAAAGGAGATTATGGATTTAAAAAAGCAACTTGAAGATTTAGAGGTAAACAAATTGTTCAATGTCAATATGATAGATATAGCCCAACAATATAAGGAGGCAGTAAATTCATCTATATTTCACTGGCTCAGACTGGGGAACCCCCATACTTCTGTTTTCTTTTTGTTCCTAAAAAAAGAGTATTAAATGAAATGTCCTTTATGGTATGCGGAACACCAAAATATGAAGTGAACATGTGTAAACCTTTTCTCTGTATATCTCCAGAAAGTATTCCCATTATTTTGAATATACTTTGTATGATACATTTGTTTTTAGGCATCATCTGAGTCACGAGCCCAAGCGATGGCAAAAGAAGAACGTTCTCAACTTCTGGATGAAATTAAACTACTTCAAAAAGAGAGCGAAAATCGAATATGGAACCTCACAAACATTGTTGTTGCTTCTTCTCAAGAATCTGAGCAAGAACTACGGGTAAACTCCGGTTGAAATTTGTATTTATTAGATGGAGTAATTTTGGGCACTTTTTTTTGTTTAATAAAATGTTTATTCTTTTAAATTTGTACTCCTTTACTTTCACATCCTTTCTTGCCAATTCAATCTAGGCAAAACGAAAAAGACGTGTCACATGGGCTCCTGGAAAAACCATAAATAGTTTTGGTTCTAGCAACTTTCCCAATTTTGAGATTCCATCAAAGATGTCCACTACTTCTAACAAGAGAGGAAAGTTTTCAGACTTGACGTTACTTACAGAGATAGATGATTGTAAGTACTGGTATTTTTACATCACATGTGAAACATTCTTCCATATTTTTTTCTATTGCGTACATCATATAATCAGTAATAAGCTACCATGCTATTTCTTTTTTTCCCCAGCTGTTTGTACTGAGTTTTCAGATTTTGATGATCCAATCCGAGCCCTTGATGAATTAGGACCAGAGACTGACTGGAATCTTACAAGCAAAGTCACTTGGAGAGAGAAGCCTGCACACTGTCATTCTATGATAGATTTTGGTTCTGATAATCAAAGTCCTGGCAGGTATAGATCGTCATCACCTCACTACAACATTATTAAAATAGTACCAATAGTTTATTCTATAGTGTATATGTATAGTCAGTGTACATTTTATATATGTATAGTGTTAGCCAGTGTATGCGTGTGGTACTAGCATGTATAGCGGTGTTTGTGACTCACACTCATGCTAATTCCATATTGTATTTGTGCATGTGTGTACATGAGCGTAGAATATTAGCTTATGTGAGCATAAGATGTGAGTGTGTCTGTTACTGTGTGGTGTTAGAGTGTGTAAATGTATGTTGGGGTATGTCAAAACTCAAACCTTGGGCACCAGGAAAATAAACACATAAGGGAATTACAAAAAGATCCAAACAAAATTTGTCGACCCCTGTTATAATAAAGACATACTACTAGATAATTCTACTCTGTGATAAATCACTGTCATGTATGTAACTTCTTTCAATTTTGCTAGTAACCTGATATTTATCAACCCCCCTTTGATACAGTGACCAGTGTAAGGGGTCTTCACTTCAGAAATCTAAAGAGATGGAGCAGAAAATTGCAGATCTGGAGAGCCAGATGAAAAAACTTAAGGAAGAACACGAGTCCGATGCTAAAGAGAGAGAGTTGTTAAGAGAGGAGAATTCAAAGCTGCAGCAGCTCCTGCAATCAAATGAGGATGAGAAAATCAACCTTGTTGCAGGCTTTGAACTTAAAATTTCGAGTTTGGAAGACCAACTTAAGTCCATCAGTGAGAATGCCGAGTCCATTAAGAAACGGGGTGAAGGTTTGGATGACACTGAGGCAATGGGATATGCTCAAAAAACGGAGTCAGATCACGCTCCTCAAAACAACTTTGAAGTACAAGTCAATCTCGAAAAACCTCCAAACGCTGATCATAGTGTCTGTCAGGAGCAAATGCTGATGCTAGAGCAAAAAGTATTAGATTTAGAAGAAATAATTGAGCACCTTAAGACTCAAAGCAAACAGCAAGACGAAAAAAATGTAAGTAAACCTAACATTTTACACTAAAAATGCATGCACACGCTCTATGGAGACACCCCATCACAGTAACTTAGACTTTTTTCTTCTGTCCCTCTTTACCATGGTTCTCTCCACCGGCCAACTGCTAAGACGCTTTTGTTTAAACCAGTGGTATCTACTCCATTATTAGTGAGGCCTCTTTCAGTAAAGTCGTGAGAATACTTGGCCTCGCCATACAGAGCTGAATCTTTAAGGGGGTAATGGTTGTTGTGTACTGCAGCGACATCTAAGCGTTGTTGAAATTTCAGATTTTGAGTTGCGCATGTGCTTGATTATCTAGCTTTTTGTTCACCAAACGGGTGACGGCTGATGAAGCTGTTAATCTTAACCATCCTGCTCGCCCCTTTTACATAAGAGACATGCCAGGGTTTAGCTGTTCTTAATTGTAAATACAGTGAGCGTACATAAAACACCAAGTTCATTGTCTCACCTAAGGCAAATATATAGTGGGGGTGGGGAGCCTTTTTAGGGGGCAGGTTTGGCAACTCCAGTGCACTGTTCATTGGTTTAATAAAGCTCTACCTTATATTTCTTTTTCAGGCTCATGCGCAAGACTTCTTAGAGAGTGTTCAGCTTTGTGAAGCTCTCATGAATGAGAAGGTAAGCAGCAAGCAAGTTGTTTTGGATTGTTGTTGTTTTGGCTTATTGTTTAAGTTTGATGCTTACGCTGGCTTTCCGCAGGGAGATGCTCTCGAGGAACTGGCTATCATGCGCAATAATCTTGACGCCCTTGTACTGAATAATGAAGGCCTAAAAAGGGAGATTAAAGAGTTGGAGCAGCAGCTTAAGGAAAAGAATGAAACAAATGAGTTTGAAAGTTTAGAGAAGGAAATCCAGAAAGAGCACGAGGTAAGAACAATTCACATAGTTTATTGACGTCGGATGCTAAACGTGTTATAGTTATAGTTATATGGGCTGAAAAAAGACATGCGTCCATCAAGTTCAGCCTTTCCTATATCTGTTAATTTGTTGCTGTTGATCCAAAAGAAGGCAAAAAAACCCCGGTTTCGCTGTTTCCAATTTTGCACTAACCAGGGGAAAAAAATTCCTTCTTGACCCCAAAATGGCAGTCAGATTTCTCCTTGGATCAATAAGCTGTTTCCCCATAATTAAAGATTATATCCCCGAATATTGTTTTTCCAGGTATCCATCCAGTTGCTGTTTAACAGTCTGTACAGACTCTGATAAAATACATAAATCTTAGTAAATTATAACATGTTATAAAATTCTGAATCATTATGAAAAAGGATTATGGATGATGGTTATGTGTGTAAGAGGCATGGCAGGTGAAAGAGGGAGTAGTGGCTCCTAAATCCAAACTCAATTTGTCGACCCCTGTTCTGCAACTTTTAAAGGGATATCTGACCAAAATTCAACATTCTATAAATTCTACAAGAAACAAAAACACTGCTATGTAGAAAGCCTGGTGTGTTTGAAAATAACATTTGTGAATGAATAGGAGGTATTTATTTGTGTAGAATTGGACAGATATCCAAAGCTTATTTGCCGGATAGTCATTTTATGTTTGGTCGCTAAAGGGAAAGTTGTGGGTTTGACTTCCTCTGTTCACTATGCGTTTGTCAACAGTGGTAAATGTCACTAACAAGAACGGCGCTCCACAGTGCGTATTTCAATGCGGTTACCAGGGCTAACAGTTTTTCCTGCAGCACAAGCTCACTGGGGTTGGACCTTCATAGTGAAAGTTAAAGAATTGAAACCACAACTGTCCCATTTCATAAATTAACACAACTGGGATTTGGCTGTTTGAGATATAGAAAGTATGGGTTTTGGAGTCAGGAAACGGTTATATGGCAGCCGCTGGATTCTTATAAAACAGTGTCCTTGCACACCATATTTATTTGGGTTCGATTTAATTGACTGACGCTCGACTACTGTGATCTGCTAAGAGCATGATGGTTTTTCAATATGGCTGTCTGGTTTTCCCTTTTAAATGCTTGCATTTAAAATTCTGCTTTGGGTTGTTTTAACTGCGTTTGTCTTTTAATGGGTTGTGCTCTGAAACAGTTAATCACTATGTTTCTGTTCGATAATCATTCTTATTAACCTGATCTTGATTGACTAAGTTGGGCTGTAATTCACCCTTTTTAAAATCACAATATATATAGATACTTATCAAATACACCAGTTTTATTATCTGCGACCGTGCACGCGTGTGTACAGGAATGAGGCACGTTTTAATTGGATGGCTCCTAATCGCACCAACGCTAATTCTTTTATCTTTGTTTTGGAGGTTCCTTGCTCTTTTGGTGATGGCTTTTTAATCACTATAAATGCTTGCTAATTCTCCCCTGCACTATTGCTTAATTGCGTTCCAGGCAAACTTAATCAACGAAATTAACTGCTTAAAGGAGGTAGTTGAGAGGAAAAAGAATGTAGAAGTGGTCAACCGAGAGCTTGAGGTGAGAGTCTTCGGTGTCTGGTAATGTTCTCGTTCATTAAGAGAGTTTAAAATATGTACTGGAAACCTAGCTGATACTTTCATCCTTTTATATTTATAAAGAACAGATGTGTATTGTCTGCCTTGGTTTATATTCTGAGAAATATAATATATTTAATGTATATAATAATGTAATGTATATGTAACGTTGATTTAATATGATCCTTATTTATGGTGTGGCCATACCGGAATTTCTGGTAGGGTCATGATACATTTGCATGTTTAAAATGGGAATTCTCATTCTAAATGCTAAATGTATGATCTGGTTTGTCACATTTATCAGTTTTCACATTACTTGCTGTCTGAAAATATATCAGCATCATATCTGTAGATCTAGCCTTGTATGTCCAACCCATGGTATCTAAAAAGTTTTTAAATGTATGTTTTTGGTTAAAGGATTTAAGTATTTCAATCATTGAACAAGATATGATGCATCACCCTTAATGTTTAATAATAATAATAATAATAAACTGGCATTTGTGTTAAACATTGCAGACTGAATTGGCGAGTAAGTCAAAACTTTTAGAAGATAAAGAGCTGCAACTGCTTGAATTAAGGAAACATGCTGATAACCTGCAGAACAAAGTCCGGAACCTAGATTTTATTGCCGCTGTGGTAAGATCTACTGGAACACCTCATTAGTCCCAGATATCTTAATATGCTCCCTAAAGACATGCAATTTGACCCCCATTACCATCACTTGCACTTTATAGCTCCCTCTAGGACGTCTCCAGGTAAAGCAAACGTGCTTCTAATTTTCAGGGCGACGGCGAGAAGCTGTGCGAAGAAGTGTTCCAGTTGAAGCAATCCCTTTCTGATGCTGAAGCCGTAACACGCGATGCACAGAAAGAATCTGCCTTCCTTAGAAGTGAAAATTTAGAGCTAAAGGAGAAAATGGTTTGTATACACTATCTTTATGAAATATTTGTTTAAGTTTTACCACTACGGTGTAACTTTAAATGCGGTTACCTTGGGAAAATACTGTAACATTGACAAATAGCTGTCTAGTTTGCCTATCCAGGCGCATAAACAGTTAATGCCATAAACAAATCCCTGAGGTGTGCCAAAAGTTGTAAGGTACATGTTAAATGCTTGTGATGAGCTAGAAGAGAGTTAATTGTACATCGGGTTCTTATTTCGCTTTTATGAATAGTCAAATCTAATAGTCTACATTCAAATATTATGAGATTTATTGCAATGTCCATCTCCTCCTCTCTTGGAATAGCTTTCATTCTCCTTCCTAGGATCCCAAACCTCATAATTGTATTTTTTTTTTTACTTATAAACAGGAGCAGGTGTCAAGTCGTTCTGAGCAAAGGGAAAAGGATGCTTCTCTGTATGAGAAGCAGTTGGAAGCAGAAAAAACAAAATACAAACAAATGCAAGCAGATTTGCAAAAAGAGCTGCAGTGCGCATATAGCGAAATTAACCAACTAAATGGTCTAATGGCTGGAAGAGTACCTAAAGGTTTGGCGTTTTGATGTGGCTTTATGTGGTCGCCTAAAGTTTTCCATATGTAAAGACTTAGAATATCTTAATCTGAAGCTTTCAATAGTGTTTATTTTTCCCCAGTTGAAAAATGAAACTCCCTCTTTTGAAATTGTTGCTCTTAATACTGCAATCCCAGATTATTATTGTTCTATTTCCAGACCTGCTTTCTCGTGTGGAATTGGAAAAGGAGGTTGCTAACTACTCCAAACAACTGAACAAACTACAAGAAGAAAAAAGTATTTTAGAGAAGGAAGTAGAATGCTTGTCCATTTACAAATCTTTACCAAGTGAGATAGAACGTCTGAAACAAGAGGTACTCCTTTAAGTGTACTTTTAATTGACCAGCTTTAATTATAAAGTTTAATACAATAAGGGTTTAAAAAAGATTTCCAAAATGTTAATTCTTTACATTGTTTCTGTTGCACTTGATTTGATGGAAAGTAGATCCATTTATCTAGTCCGTTGCCTTTTACTAGTTATGCCAGACCTCAGAAGAGGTACAATTATTAAAGAATGAGCAAGAACAATCTGCAAGTACAGTCCGCGACCGGGAGATAAAGCTGCAAGAGCAAATGGAGCAGATTAATAAATTGACTGATGAAGTGACTCTTGAACAATCAAAGTTTCATCAAGCTGAAGAGCAGTACTTTGAACTGAAAAAACTGCACCAGGAGCTTGAAGAAAAACTCCTGCTTGCGGCGGAGGAAATTGGACGTAAGCAAAGTGAAGCTGAATGTTTACTTAAAGAAGTGGAGCAACTCAAATGCACGGTCACTGCTGTGGAAGGAAAGGTATGTACATGTGTTTCCGTGTATGTGTTTATTTCTATATGTGTGTGTATAGAGAAGTTGATATATATTTCTGTTCACGCCCTTCTAGTTGTCTTCCACTAATGAAGAACTTGGCCGAACCGTTGGTGAAAAAGAACATCATCTTCAGGAGCTTTCTGAAGCTAAGCAGGCTGTTCTCGGAGATGAGCAGCTGAAGAGCACCCAGCCAACCAAAGAAGAAAAGGGCAGTGAAGTCATCTTTCCACTTCTGAGTTTGGATGAAGTCACAGACCTTATAAAGGAGAAGGATGAGATCCAAAGGGCTATAGAAACAGAGAGGGACAGTTACAAAGAGCAAGTAAACGATGTAAGTATATATTTTGGAATTTGCTCCATGTTGTATGTCTTGAAACCAGACCAGGCTCACTATGATGTAATGAAATATAAAAAGTCGTATTTTATACTATAGATTGAAATGTTACAAGAGATGTCTTTTATAAACGTGCTATTCCTAATGTTCCAGTGTGTTTGTTAATCAACTTTGTAACTGGACAAGTATACTTTTTTTTATAACTGAAAGCTCTTTTGGTTTTAGTAACTTTGAAATAATGGTATTTGAGTCATAAAAACGTTTTTTTTTTTTTTAAGTTGTCATCACTTGCTGACCTTCTCCAAGAGCAAGCTAATAAACAATCGGAGTTTAATAGAGAAAAACAAGAATTTGAAGAACATCAAACTAAATTGTTTTCTGAGATTGAACAGCTCCAGAACAGTTTAAAGGACGCTCAAGCCTCCCTGCATGCCGTACAAGCAGAGAAGTTTGAGATTTCTGAAAAACTCCAAAGTATTCAGAAGGAATTGGAAATTGCTGTCCAGCAAAGGCATGATCTTCAAGTCACATTAGGAGAACTTAAAGCAGAGAGAGATGACCTTAAACAAGATCTAAATGAAAATATTGAACTGGTAAATATCAAGCTACCTATTAGATGTTGTGTTGTTTGTTTTTTATATATATCAAAACCCTTGACTTTACCCTGTCTGTTCTAATATTCTTGAGTCTTATGACTTGTCATGTTAGCCATGTTGTTTGTTAAATGGTAACATCTTTTTGTCATTGTAAACGTTTTTTACAGCCCTTTTATCTCTGCAGTCTAAAGTAGACTGTAATTAATACAGAAATATTTTACTTCCAAGATATAATTATATTTGCCTAATTTTTCTATATTTTCACATATCAGTCCATTGAAACACAGGATGAGTTAAGGTCCACCCAGGAAGAACTAAAACAACAGAAACAGCTTGTGAATGAATTAAGAACGCAAATAGAAGCCACTGCCAATAGTATTCCACTGCAAGGTCTCGAATCCAACATGGAAGAAGAGGTTTGTAAAGATTTATTCGGGCTCACTTGTCATTTACCGTAGATCTTTTTTTTTTTTTTAAAGTGGTTCTACAATATTATATTGTATAATTAACTTGAGTTTTCGTATTGCCTTTCATCTTGTGGCTGTGTTCTCTAATTGAATTTGGTGCGTTGGTGTTTCTCAGTGTTCATAGGAGGCCTGAGTATATACGAAGCTTGCTAGGGCAAATAAAATGATCTGTGCTCTTTCTCCTTTGTGATTCTCTCATGACTTGACTGCATGGGTCAACAAATTTGGATTGGAGCTAGGAGCCAGCCAATCATATTTATTTTCATATCACCCCCTGATCTGCAGTTACAGGATTCTACACACATGCTAACGCCATACGCTAATAGACACACTCGTACTAAAGCCATACTGTAACATAAACAAGACAACACACACAAGCACTACATTCTTATACACATGTGCACACTATCCAGCAACATATACACACTGACTGACTAACACTATACATATATAAACCCACACTAAACACTATGGACACATACTGTAGACATACTGACTCTAGCACACATACACACAGTAGACACATGTACACACTGACTGACACTACAGTATACACATACATCACCCCCCCTCACCTAGTAGCAAGCAGTGTGGCAGATCTCTATCTTCTGCCATTGCAAATCCGTAATGTGACCATTCTGGGCGCCTCACGGGACTCTCTTCACCACGTCCCCACAGGAAAGCATAGGGTGCCTCGTTCATGGTAGCCCTGGCCAGTTTTACCCCCTTGTCCTGTAATACCCTGGGTGTCAGGAAGTGGCTTCTAGTTGCCATGGTGACTATGCACCCAGGGTTTGTGGACACGGTAAAACTTGACTTATAAAGAACAGGATGACTTCCAATACTAATACTAATAATAATTTAAGAAATAAGGATTATAGGATACAACGCATATAGTATGAGCACAATGGACATCACATTTGCAAACACAGTTTTTCTTGTTGCAACTGGTAGTTTTTAGAGCTGTAGTTGCAGCTGTTCAGATTAAATGAAGACCCCTTAGAAGTTAAGTTGCTTTTGTCTGCAACTCTTGCCCTCTCAAAAATCTTGTATATCTGCTTTTTCCAGATTGCAGCCTTGACAACAAAGCTGAATGAAAACGAATTGAAGTTCCAGGAACTTTATGATGAAAAGCTTGTGCTTGAAAAAGCCCATCAGGACCTAGTCTGTGAGATGGATCTTCTCCAGGAGCGTATGACCACCGCTGAGCAAGCTCTGGTAGAGGCCCAGCAAGAGGCTGCTGTGGCTGCACAAAAGGTCTTCACCCTTGAGGAGCAACTGATATCCATCTCCTCTGAGAGAAATGAGGTAAACCTGAAACATGAGTTGTTTACAGGGATAGAGGATCAGGCTGTGTGAACAACTAGAGACTAATACAATGGTGGTCTTTTGTTGAAAGAGGAAATATAGGATGCAATCTTGCACACAACAGGCGCGGTTCCACTTGGACAAAACATTAATTGCACGCTCCAGTATGTTTAGCAAATAAACTATACTATTTTTGTTGCGTGGATATTTTGTTTAAAAGCATGGTATGCATATATGGCAATAACCTGTCAGCGCATGGGTTTGTCAAATGACAGTTGTTACCTGCAAAACATATAATTTGAGGAAGCACATAAGCCAATTTCTTTGTGCCTATTGATATTGTTAAGGTTTTTATTTTATGCATTATCTACCTTGACAGACCGAGCACCGGTGTGAAGATGTTAAAATCCAGGAAATTCAAGAGCAGTTACTGGCAACCACTCATGACAGGGAGGAATTACAAGAAATATTGAAAACAGTAAGAGCGGAACGGGACCAACTAAAACTTGATCTTCAGGAAAGCATTGAAATGGTAGGGTTTTTTTGTCAACCCAAAAAATATCTCTTGATAGCGTGCTCATTAGTTTTAGTCTTTAATTGTAATTTGTTTTTGTTTTAGTCCATTGAAACGCAGGAGGAATTAAGAGGTGCTCTAGAGGAGCTGAAAAATAAAAAACAGATGTTGGATGACTTGAAGCATCAAGCAAATGAACAAAATATGGTCTCTGATGACCATTTTAGAAATCCTCAGATGGACTTGGAACTTAGAGTAAGTTTGTGTGCAGGGCATGACGTGCCAAGAAGAAAGCACTGCTCTAATCAGTTTAATGTTGTAAATTGTGTTTACGTGGAGTAATTATGTTTTTCTTTTAAAAAGGCCTTCGATTTGCAGGAAAAGATGAATGCCCTGACTTGTGAGAGAGACTCCCTTTTAGCTGAGCTTCAGAACATAACAGATCAAAAACAGAGCTGGAAGAGCTTGTTTCTAGACTTACAGCCGAGCAAGATGTTCAAGAGAAAAGTGCAGAAAGCCTTCTGGTGAGTTTGGAATCTAGTACTCATTACGGTAGAAACTCAGTGTGCATAGAAGAAAAGATCTGTGATCTAGAAAAGCTGATGGCTTTTTCTACAGCAGGCTTTGGATTCCCAGTAATATGACAGGTGAATTTTAACTGATGGAGAAACCTTTTTAATACTTTCTCTAAGGGCCTTTCGAGGTTAGCTTTCTGGAAGTGAGTCCATGAACCCTGGGACAGTTTGCATAGGATAGACTTGAAATGTTCAGTAGTTGCTGAACTCAAATTTTTGCTTGGGGAGGGGAAAAAATCATCCCAGTAGTCAATTCAAATCTAGTACATGAAACAGTGTGTTTGTATTCCCTTTTAGCATTCAGAAGGTGTAGCAGAGACACAGATTAATTGTATACACCCCACTGTAATTGTGGAAATCCATATTTGTGTTTGCAGGTGCCGGCGTTAACCGAAAAGCTTCAGGAAACAGAAGCCAAGTATCAGGAACTTCATGATGAAAAATGTGCCCTCGAAACCGCACATCAGAGTCTAATAAACGAGATGGAGCTTCTTCAGCAACGCATGACCGCGACCGAGCTGGCTCTGGTACAGGCACAACAAGAGGCTGAGCAGAAAATGTCCTCCCTCGAGGGACGCCCGACATCTGAGTTTTGTGAGGAACATACAATGCAAGAAGAAAAGGACACGCAGACGGAAGAGGAAAGGAGAGCGGCACAGGTTGGTTTAGTGTTACTACTATAACAAAATGCAAAGTAAGTGACTAGAAGAAAAAAATCTATAATTTGGTGTTACCAATCTTTTCCTTCCTCTGGAGTGAAAAACAAGTGACTTTTTTTAAAAAAAAATTTGTTCAGCTGCCTAGCATGTTAGTCAAATAACCTTTTATCGGATAACTATTTCCCTCTGAAGGTTTAATCTTGTTAAAAATACAAACTTAAGAAGCTTTTGGTGAGAAATCATGAATGAGGTGACATTTGATATAATTAAAAAAAGTACATCTGGGAAAGGATGTGTATATGATAACATTGTTGCTACTGAAAGACATCTAGCTTTTTTGTACCAAATTATTGTAGTTATATTGTGAACAGACACTTGTACATAACTTTTTTTTTTTCTGTAATTTTATTTTTATAGGAAGAGCTCATTGCGCTACTCGAGGTTGAGAAGGTTGAGCGAAACCATCTTAAGTGTCAAGTGGAAGAAGAACATAAAAAAGTTGAAGAACAAAAACTTAAACTGGATAGTATTTTTGAAACACTCAAGGAAACTGGTAAGTGGCCTCAAACGTTTTTATTCATTTTAGAGATCAGTGGAGCTTGGTTTTAGCGAAGGAGATGGGATTTGACGTCTTAAAGATTGTTTTGCTTTATTTCCAGAATCCAAATATGAAAAGATATCAGAGAAACTTCAACAGGTGACCGAAGAGCGAGACCAGCTGCTTTTTACTTTGGATTCTTTGACAACTAATGGAACTCTCGCCAAAGGACCTGTGTCGTGCAGACAGGTAACCAGTATAGTTGTGTGCTGACTGTTTTGTTTTCGTGTAATCCTAAGAGCGCTGCTTTTGTGGGGCTAACGTGAATTTGTTTCTGTAAAGGCAGAAAGATCAGGAGCTGCAGACAGAGGGAAAATGACGGCTCAAGAAACCGAAAAGAAAAGCTTGGTGGGATATAAAGAAAAGCCTAGAGGAGACTCGAGCCTGAGCGCGATCCTTCTTAAATGAAAACTTGTATCAATCTAAAGGACCAAGTTTGTTTACTTTCCCAAGAAAAGAAGACCTTCAAAAGGTTATTGAAATCTTAACCAGACTAAATAGCAGATGGAATGTGATCCTAGAGGAAATGAACACGTAGAGAAGCATGGATGGATATTTGTTGTATTTTGGTGCTTTCTTTGGTATCTAGAAACTCAATCTTATATGAAGTAGTTTTTTTGTTATCTGGCCCATTTGTTTTCCGGATATAAATCGAGGGCCTTTTTAAAAACATTTGAAACGAATTTGTGTCTACATTCTGTACGGTTTTCTCTGAATGTCCTTCCTTACCTCTCTCTTCACTATCTCCTGTCTCCGTGCCACGCAGTTCTGTTCTTTTGCATCTTTCTGTTCTCGTCTTCTCTTTGTCTTTGTCCACGTGCTTATTGGACAATGGGGACAAGGACATACCATCCAGCCAATATAATTTCCCCCCGAGGAGAGCGGTAAGAGGTTTAACTCCAGTGAACTTCAAGCCAAATTCGGTGGCGACAAAGAAAAAAAAATGAATGACCCCTGTTCTAAGTCTGCATACCTGGGTTTCTTGTATACTGTTGTATTGCTCTCTTCACACCAATGACGACATGGCAGTCTTTTGTATCTGGCTGTCTATGAAGGCTCCAAAATTCATGCAGGTGGTATAGCTGCCCATTCGTAACTGGCAAAATGGCTCTCAGGTCATGAAAGTCCAACGATGTGGCAAAAATAACTTTAATTGTCCTTGTTAAACCTGTTAGTGTCGTCCTTGTGGGTTTGTAACAAGGCTCAAACAATTCAAGGTATGTAAGCTAATTTACCATTTTGGGTAGTATCTCAGTTTGGTTCCTATCTTCATAAACAGATAATGGCTTCATATGTCATGAGCCTTAAATAATTCTGTATGAGTCAGTCATATTGTTTCAGACAATGCCAAGCATTTCACAGAGGCTAGCAAACATTGAGGGCACAAGTTGTAATGTGTAATGTTATGTATATTGTTGTGTGTGTGTGTGTGTATGTATATATGTGTGTGATATATATGTTATAATAATATATATATATATATATATATATATATATAGACCAAGGCCACAGTTACTGTAAGGCTTTACATGAAACTGAATCTCTAAAAACTGTTGAATGTGATTTTACAGGAACTGAAGGAGAAAGACGCCTCCGCATTTGAATACGGTGGTGAAAAGCCTGTTCTTGCTCGGCGAAGCTCTCGTGACGGGGAGCACAACGAAAGTGCAGTCTCTGAAATCAGACTTCTGGAGGAGAGTCTTCAGTGCAGCCAGGAGTTACTGGAATCTGCGGAACAAGAGAAGGTGGAACTTCTGAGCAAACTGAGCCATCTTCACCGTGAGCTGGAAGATGTCAAATTACACAAAGAAGAAATACAGAGCAAGCTGGAAAGTCTATTGAGTGAAAATGTTAATCTAAAAGAAAGCATAAAACACATTACTAAGTGTGTAAGTAGAACATTTTGACTCTTGCTATAGCTTGCCTTACTATTGCGGGGGTTAATAGACATGGTCTAATTTTTAAGGAGTACTTGAGCCGTTTTGCAGAATTTGTTACATGTAGTTATCAATGTATATTTATCACATTTATCCCCAATGCTTGTTTATTCTTTTAGGGTTCTGAAGTAGAAAATGTTGAATCTGTATCTTGTGAAGTGTTTGATGATCTGAGGAGGGAGACCGTTCACAATTCATCTACAGCACACCAAATTGAAACTGCAACTAATTCTGAGGTGTCCACAGATGACAAGGTAAATGGCTACCGGTAATTCTCTCCGTACATCCTACGGCTTTAGTGAATCTATATGTCAGGTGACAGTTGGTGAGCAGGGAATAGTTTTAATTTGTCCTTATTATTACACTTTGGATTTTGAGCGGCTGAATGGAATGGACATTTTATTTTGCATTATTTGCATTATTTTGACTGCATCCAAATCAATGTAGACATTTTTGGAGTTTTAAAACGAGACTTGTCATTTAGCTGCTCCCCAGCGGCATGCTTTGTAACGTGTTTAAATGTATTGTAGGTTGACTGTTTGATGGTAGAATTGGAGGACAAGGCAACAGCACAGCTACAGCTGGTTTGTGAGAAGGAGGCGCTTGTGGAAGCTCAGACTCTGTTACAAGGTGAAATGGAAAGCCTTTCCAAGACTCTGCATGACACACAGTCTGCCCTCGAGTCTCTAGAAAGAGAAAAGCATGAAGCCCAAAGAGAACTCCAAAGCTTACAACAGCAAATGGAAGCTGCTACTCAGGAGAAAGATGACCTGAAAATCACACTGTTTGGTCTGGAATCAGAGAGAGACCAGCTGAAGGAGCAACTGCAGGAGAACATTGAAACGGTAACAATTATGGTTAAAATAGTAATTTTGTAATACATGTTGAACCGTTACAGTTCATCTCAAGCCAGCGACCGATGAAAAGCTAAACTTTTCCATTGGTAAAGGGAGCTTTTAAACAGAAGGATCCAGAAATTGTAGAAAATGTCTTGACCTTGCTAAGACTTCAAAGCGTTTAAATTAGTTGGAATTGGAAGTGTTATGGTGGTATTGGAATAGAGTTTTTATTTGGCACACGATCGCACTCATTTTATTTGTTTACCAAGTGTAAATAAGATATTCCATTGTGTTTGTTTTCTATTATGTATTTTAGATTATGCAAATGAAACATGAACTGCAGAAGAAGATTGCTGAAGAGCAGCACACGTTCAGAGAGAAGCAGGAGCTTAAGGAATCACAGGAGAGACATAAAGAGGAAATGGAGCAAGTCATGGAGAGTTTAAAGAACACAGAGGTCACATTACAGACTCTCCAACAGGAAAAAGTTGAGACAGAGCAAAAACTTTTGGATCTTCAGCAGCAGACAGATGCCCTCTATCAGGAGAGGGAGGACCTGAAAATTGCACAGGAGAACTTGCTCTTGGAGAGGGATCGACTGAAAGAAAGCCTAAAAGAGCAAAATGCGATGGTAAGTGTTCTAAATTTTAGTTTGCCATAGTCTTTAACGCAAAAACACAAAATCTGGATTATTTTTTTTCCTGTTTATAGCATCTGTTCAATATAATTTGTTTATATAATAACCTTTTGTGCAGCAGGAGAATGGGGATATCCACCATGCCCACAAATTCAAGGATGAAGTGGAACGATTAACGGGTAGTATGAAGGATACAGGAGCCACATTACTGTCTCTGCAGCAAGAGAAAGCCGAGGCGCTGCAAAAGCTCACTGATCTGGAAATGAAAATAGAAACGCTGGCTCAGGAGAGTGATGAACTGAAGATAACTCAGGAGAACTTGAAATCTGAGAGGGACCAGCTGAAAGGAGAACTAAAAGAGAATGTAGAGTTGGTAAGATCACTTATTTAAGAAATTGGGAAGAAAATTCAGAGCAAATTGCTAGATTTGCATGTGCTGGTTGGCATATGTATTTTCAGCCTCCAAAGCAGCCATATTTCTTTTCTGTACCACCGATACTAGCTAACACAACTCCAAAGAGGTCTGTCCTGCATATTAGTGAATAAGCATTCATAGGGTTTAGATGTAGAGTCATATACACATTTGAAAACTTCAAAAGTCCCTTTCAGCTGATAAACAAATCAATTGTTTTAACTCCAAATGTATTGGTTGATTTGTGTAAAGTTCAAGTGGTGGTATAATCATAACTCTCATATTACCCCCTATTAGGTCCCATGATCTTGTTTAAAATGTACCTTTTTTCCCCAGGTTATGCAATTTAAACATGAACTAGAGAAGAAGGCTGCCGAAGAGCAGAAAATGGTTCATGAGATGCAGCAGCTTGAGCAATCCCAACAGCGACTTAAAGACGAAACAGAACAACTAACAGAGAGTTTGAAGGACACAGGGACTGCGTTACAGACTCTGCAGCAGGAAAAAGCAGAGGCCGAGCAAAAACTTCATGATCTTCAGCAACTAATTGAAACTCTTTCTAGCGAGAGAAATGAGCTGAAAATAACGCAGGAGAAATTAATATCGGAGAGGGACCAGCTGAAAGAAGACCTGAAAGAAAACATTGATATGGTAAGAATCTTGAATAGGCTTTCAGAAAACAAAAGGCAATTTTAATTTCTTGTGACATTGCAGAAAAACAAAGTATAGCTTTCCCTCTATTCCCTCCTTTCGATGTCTCAATGGGGTGCATGATATACTTTGTACAGTTGGAATTCACAATTTGCCGCATCACCAACTAAAATAGTTGCGCTGACTTCATTGTTCATGCAACTTTCAAGTTTTGGGCTTTCATTTATTCCTATCCACAAAGTCAAGGTGACCTAACACGGTTGTGTGCACCAAACAAAACCGTTGAGTCGCGTAGCGCTTTCGTTTCTACACAGACTGATGAATTAATCTTTCACACAAGTTAGATTTTTTTTTTTACCAGTTCGAATGTCAAGGACAACTAATAGGGAGTGAGGGTAAGAAATCACAGTTGGATTGTATCAGGGAATGCATTGCACACCGCATACTCCTACATACTGTGAAACGTAGAGTAATGTTTAAACATGGGGTAGCCAACAGAGTTTCCAGTCCCACCAACCGTGCATCAACCAATTTATTCACCAAAGCCTAGCTTACGTTTATCCAGAGTTTGGTTTTTCTTGAGCTTTCCACATGTTTTTGAATGTTTTACATACTTTATTTTGATAGCGTCTTGTTTATAGAAATGTGCATTGTTAATATAGAACCTTAGAAAAGCTCTAACATACCCTATTGTGATTATATTTCTATAGTCTGTAGAGACCCAGGATGACCTCAGAAGAGCTCAAGAAGAATTACAACAACAGAAGAAAAGAGAAGAGCAGCTGACAAATCAGATTTCTTCGTTACAAGAAAATGTATGTAATAGAAATAGAATACCTTAGTGTGTACCTACTGCATTTGTGAACTTGTCTTTTTATGTTTATTGATTTTTGTCGGTGTGTCTCTTCAAAGATTTCTTCTCTAGAAAAGGAACTACGTAACAATGAAACAATTATGAGTGAAGGTCTTGGCGACAGAGAGGTCCTTAATGAGTCGCTGGAGCGACTGGCTTCCAACGTGGAGCAGCTTAACCAAACTCTACAGTGCAAAGAACTGGAGCTGGAGCGTGTGAAACAGGAGAAAGAAGAAGCTTCCAAGAAAGTTCGAGATCTTACAGAAGACATTCAAACCATCACAGAGGAGAGGGATCAGCTGCTGCTTTCAAAGGAAACTTTACAAGAAGAGGTACGTTTCCAGTTGGCAGTGTTGTGATTGTGTGTATTGAACAATTCAGGCATATATACAATAGCTTGTTTTTTTTACAGAACATCCAAACCATTTCAACACTATATTTGATATGTTAGGAATGGCCGGCCCCAGTGTGCTTGTACTGAATAGTTTATATTCAACGAAGGTTGCTTCATCACACTGCCTGAGTAGTTCAGCTCAAGCCACCTTGCAGGAGAAGCTCAGTGAGCGGCATCACTTAATGCAAAGTCAGGGAGTTGAAATGTTCCACACTCCTGCAAACTTCTGAGTTAGGTCATCAACAGGGGCTTTGTGGAGTGCGTTCCTCTAGGATATGTCTGGCTATATCTGAGAAGTAGTGGTCAGTATGCGAAGGAAAACCGTATAAAAATGTTAATATTTTACTCAATTGTGTAAATTCTACTCTTTACATATTAGGCCTGTTTAATAAGGAGTATTGGTTTCATGGTGCACTATTTTGGATCTGAATGTGTGCTTTCGTCTTTGCTGTGCCATTGCGCTCCAGAAAAGAAATATACTAACAATTAGATGTCTGATAATTGTTTTTGGTTCTGTTCTTATCCAGGCTGAGAAGTTAAGAATCGATCTAGAGACACTGAAAAATCATCATGATGCCCTTCAAGTGCAGCAAACCAAAGAGAGCAGCCGCTTGGAAGAACTGGTTGCTGAAATAGAACAACTGAAGGAGAAGATAGAGAGTCGAGACGCTACAGTTCAGAACATGGAAGATGAAAAAAATCACCTCCAAAAGACTGTACTGGAACAAGAGCTGAAAATCTCCTCTCTCTATCAGGACCAGGAGCAGTTCCAACAACTTCTTCAGAGAGTGCGAAGTGAAAAGGAAAATATTTATAATCATCTTCAGGCCCAGGAGACTGAAGTAAGTATTTTAACAATCCGCAAACTGTTTGTTCGCACTGTATAGCTTCTGAGATTCACCTGGAACTTTTCATTAGTCTGCACAGCTGCTGGAGGAGTTGAGTAAATGTAAGACGGAACTTCAGATTATCAAGCAAGAAAATGACGAGATTAACGAGACTCTTGGAGCAAAAGCAAATAAGATCGAACAGCTGTTACTGCAGGTGTCCGCTTTAGAGCTAAAGACCCAGGAGCTAGAGGAGGTATGTTTGTGGTTCTTTGACAAGAGAAAGAAAGTTGGCACTTACTAAACATTACATCACTTTAGTTTCATTTGGGCAGCTTATGTAAGTATTTTTGTAAGAAATTAATTAATTGCAGTTATTATTGAGTAATGGTGTATTCTAACTATCCATAGAGTGGCAATCTTTGAAAGCTCCCTTCATTCGTCCCTTTTGGGGGGGGCGTATTTTGACATTTTAGGTCCACTTGGTTGTGTATCTTGATATAGAATGAATTAGGAAGCCTATATTAGGAAACCTGAGTTCTTTCTCATTATTGTATCTGTGATAAGTCATTGCATAAAACTGCCGACCCCAGTAGTATAGAGGAGATAATGTTTTTTTTGTTTTTTTATGGTGAAAATGTATTTAAAAACAATTTAGTTGTGTGTAGTCTGACTTGCCGTACATGATTCTATTTTCTTCTTTGTGTATGTATGTATTTTTAGGAGGTCAAAAATGAAAAACTGAAGAATGTTCAGCTTTGTGATGAGCTTGATCAGAAGAAGGAAGAGATTTTACTTCTGAATTTAAAGCCGAGTGAACCTTTGCAAGAAGAAGATGAAGTTGCTGAATGCACAAACACCTTGGAAAACCAGAATGAAAAATTAATGGTATTACTGCTCTGAAAGTATATTCTGACTTGTGACGAGCTGTGTGGTTTTCCTTGAAAACTTTTGCCGATGTAATATTTTAAAAAGTGGTATTTTGAAACACACCCAATGCATTTTCAGAACTATTTCAATCCATCTACATCAGAATCTTTCCTGATATCTCATGGGGTGGGTTAGCCAACCCTTATGTCTACTGCAGTACATTGGCAGCACACTTTCAATCACATCAGACCTATGCTGGTGGTGTTGAGGTCAAAAGTGGCTCTGCTTGGGATAGGCCATGTCCCCCCGACCCAATGGGAAGACTAAGTGAAGAGGTGAACAGCTCTGCTCTAACAGGTGTTTGTTCTTCTTCACAAATAGGATCTCATGGTGAAAATCTCCAGTGGATATAGTGATCATCACAGTTTGCTCACCAACCTCTCTAGTGAGCTTCAAACTGAGACAGAGCTGTACAAACAGATGATGTGTCAAGTGAAGGACGTTCTATCGTCAGCACAGTCCAGGTCATTTGGGAATCTACAGACTGAGCATCAGAAACTGAACGTTCAGCTGATAACTCTTCTTAACAAGTTTCAGGTATGTACGGCCTGTGTGCATGGTATAAACAATACAGTGGTGGTGTAATAGGGCACTCTAATTGCTTTTGGGGCTTTCCTTTACAGATTATATACAGAAATGCTGCAGTCAAAGAAGAGCAGTACAGCTTAATAAAGGTCTATGAAAATGAGTTGATTGCAGAGCAGAAGAGAAACGATGAACTCCAACTTCAGATCCAGAGCCTGGAGCAAAATGGCACAAAATGGTCAGAATCTGCAGCAGAGAAATTTAAGTTCTGTCAACTTGAATTCTTAAAGAAGCAAATTGACAGGAAGTGCAACCTCACAAAGGTATTAATCATGAGCAAATGTTATAAGCCTTATTCCCCCTTGTCTTTTAAGATTTCCTTTGGAGTTCTTAACTCCACCATGCTCTCCTTTTAAATAGTTACACAAGAGGTTTAGTTTTGAGTCGAGTGATTACTGATGTTTGTTCTATGTTTAAAAAAAAATACTATATATTATATATTAAGTTAATTGTTTTGTACAGCTTGTTGAAGATGATTTAGCAGAGGTCCGGACTATTCTAACAAGTGTGGGAGAGAAACTTCAGGAAGAAGTGACATCTAAGAAGGATTTCCATCATTGGCTAGATGGGTTCAAGGGCCTGCACTTTGACCCCCAAAAACTAAATGATGGTGTTCAACAGGAAAATAAGAGACTTTCAGGACTTCTGCAACTAATGACGAAGAAGCTTAAGGTAAAGTGTCATTTTTCTTTTATGTGCGTTTTTGAGTCAATGCCCATGTAAACCTCTCATGAGCCAGAGGACATTTGCTATGTGCGCATGGAAGGCTTGGATTAGCCATTATCTGCTGTATTATTTGGTACAATTGCCTACTTTATGAAACTCTCAAATTGTATTTGATCTGTGCTATTCTTTAGTTGGGAGAGCAGAATTTGCATATGGAAACTTAAATACATTTTGCTGGTATGAAAACCTGCATATAACTGCTTTATTTTCTTGCGTTACAGGCTGTTGTTCAGTCAAAGATCAACCGTGAGGTTAAGTTGTACATTAAACAATTTGAAAAAGAAATCCAAGAAACAAAAGATAAGAATACAGAGCTGCTGAGAAGAGTGCAGCAACTTGCTCCTAGTGCAAATATGAATGCTATAGATGAAGAAAATGCAAGGCTTCAAGAACAATTGAAGGGTGTACATGCTCAGTTAAAGGTAATTCCTATTTGTTTAATGATAGAGATTTAAGCAACTTCATCGTGCAGGTATGTATGGCTGATACCAGGCATGCCTACCCCACTTTTTGCATAGGAAATACATTTTGGCAAAACCTTGGCAATTGCTAGTATGCCATACCATGGGAAAACTGGCATAGTGCTGCACCTTACACTAGAGTTACTTTTGCCCATCTGTTCTTTTTTTGTCCTTTTGAAACTAAAAATGTGTAGCCCGGATTCATGATACACCTGTTCTGCTCCATAAAGCACAATGAAGTTCCTTTTTGTATTTTTTTGTGTGCATGTTGTTACTGTATTGTTAACTGCTTGGCAACTTGAATTTTTCTTTTGTATAACTTTTTTTTTTCCCCTCAATGCCTCGTAGAAAATGCAGTCTAGAATACAAGCACTGGAAGGTGAGCTGGACTCGGCCAAAGTGTATGCCAAACAAAAAGGAGAAACTGCATCCTTGCTGCAGAGCAAACTGTTATCGCACCCAGCTGAAGAGGAACTGTCAAAGATGCAGGCGAAGATGGCTGAACAAGAAAACAATCTTCAGGCCGCACTAAAAGAGATCCAAAATCTACAAGTATGTGTCGGCACACCTGCCCTGTTTATAAAGCCTTCAGTTTGTTGTGTGTTTTGAACTATGGGCGCAAATTATGTGGAGTAATTCACATCACATTTTCCAGTGAGGTTAAACAATGGTTTTCTTTCTTTTTTTTTCTCTTTAGGATAAAGTTGCCAAAGGTGCAAAGCCATACCAAGAAGAAATAGATGACCTCAAAACACAAGTTGTGAAGATAGAGATGGAAAAAATGAAACTGACAAAATCAATGGACAAAGAGTAAGTGCAAACCCATCGCTAAAAAGAACAGGCGCCTTGTTAGAATTGACTGGTGCAAGCGTTGGTAATTGAGCCGCCATTGCGTTGTGCGCTCATGTCCAGGGGCAGCAGCTTCCAAATTAATATTGACTAAAGGCTAATGTCTGTTGCCGTGTGCTAGCAGCTACATTTTTGCTTTCTCCCTGAATGCCATTGCCGTCCATGAGCTGTATTGGCAATGTACATCTAGTAAGACTAGTAGTGGTGGGGTGTTTCATTTGTTTTGACCCCCTTAACCTACTTTTAAATGTATATATGGGTGCATTTGGTCATTTTATTACAGTTCCTATAGGGGTTTTCTTTTTCTTCAACATAGCAGTAGTTTACAGGAGAGTTGTAATCTGTGAGCCCCCCCCGAGAAATATTACAAAAAATCAACCCCAATGAGCTTGCAAAAAAGGCCCTATAGACAGTGGCGGAACTACCGGTCCCAACTGCGACCGGCCCAGGAGTTCTGCCAGTCAGGGGCCCCAAGGGGTGCTGAGCGGTTGCTGAAGACAACCGCTCGGCAACTCTTGGGGCCCCCCCTGACTGACAGAAATCCAGGACTCCTCTGCTCGCTGCCGCCTGTTCCAGAGTGCAGTGTTGGGAGCGTGAGGCGTTTGTCTCGGGTGCCGGCGCTTCACGCTGGGCGCCAGCATATGACGTCATACGCCGGTGCTCAGCAGTGAAGCCCGGCACCCGAGACAAACGCCTCACGCTTCCAACACAGGAGTGAAAGGTAATGACCGGGTGGGGTAGATTGAGAGAAGAGGGGGCAGGGAGGAGAGGGGAGATCCTGAGAAAGGGATAGATGGGTTGGGGGTGGGGGGGCCCTTAACAGATTCTCGCACCGGGGCCCTGAAGTTTCTAGTTACGCCCCTGCCTATAGAGTACATGGTTATATCAGTGACACCATGACCAATGTTATTATGCAGGGCCAGCCATTCTTGGTGAAAAAACTTGGTCTTTCGTAATGTATAGTAAAGTGTCATCACAGTTAGTCCTTGTGTGTATTGTAGAATTGCATCATTAAAGGCTTGCGTTGAAGATAAAGAAGAATGCTTGCGGAAATTAAAGGAAAAATTAAGACGAATGCAAAATGAAGGAGATGCTACAGGTAGGTTTAAAAACATGAGACATGCGTTGTGATTTTAAGCGTAAAACTCCTAAAAGGGAATATATGACCTTATAGTTTGTAAACCTGATGTGCTGAATAAAATGTTTGATAAACTGATCTGTAGATTTCCTCTGTTTAATTTTGTTTCCAAATAGTTTGTATCGAGAAAATCCCCCCCAGTTCCTCCCAGTTTCCAGTAACATGTGGTGGTGGAAGTGGCATAGTCCAGAGCACTGCCTTGCTGGTTCTTCGGTCTGAAAAGGCGGCGATAGAAAAGGAGCTTGCCCAGTATAAGAAAAAATATCTTCAAATGTCAAGGTAAGGCTGAAATGTCAGATGTTTTTGGGGGTTTTTTTGTGTTCCTTTTCTTGTAAGTAAATATATATTTTTTGTCCTTTTTAAAGAAACACATCAGATCATGAAGATAAACAAAAAGGCAAAGTATCTGAAGCAGCAGTGTCCCG
Organism: Spea multiplicata; assembly: GCA_009364415.1. Classification (NCBI taxonomy): domain Eukaryota; kingdom Metazoa; phylum Chordata; class Amphibia; order Anura; family Pelobatidae; genus Spea; species Spea multiplicata. The sequence goes on along the minus strand of VKOC01000001.1, from coordinate 19,181,083 downwards.
ATCAAGTATTTCACATCAGTCATTAGGAATGTCATCATCATCCAGTGTGGCTGAGGCACAAAGACTCCCTCCAGTTTCTCCAATCAAGTCTGAGAATCTTAACTTCTATGTGACGTCTCCAGGCAGAACCGGACTGAGCAGAAAGCGAGGAGGGTCTCCGTGCAAGGCGCAGATAATGAAACCTCTTGCGCTTTCCCCGAGCAAGGCTGAAAGGCTCAGTATGCCCACAATTTCTCCAAAGAAGGCTGCCGTACGTAGAAAGTCCCCAGTTAAGGTTGATGGCCCATTACTCAGCAGTTTGACTGTATCGCCATCCAAAAAGCAGAACTTGCAACAAACTTTAGATTCCCCTAAAAGTAAATTCTTCGATGTGAGGTCCAAGTCACTACCATATTGTCCAACACAGTTTTTCGACAATTCCAAGCTAGGTGATTTCCCCGGTAAGTTGGCTAATTTTGATCTGCATTTTTTTTAATTGATTTTTTTAATGGTTCTGAAGGTTAAGACCAACAAATGTATGCCTCACATCATGGAGCTGGGCTCATTTTATGTGAGGCATGGATGTTTTCATGCATGTTGCTTGTTAATCAGACATAAGATGTGAAGACTACTGGGGCTCCCAAGCTTACACTAAATGGCTGGTGGTGCGTTCACTAATCCAGAAATCTACCATGACTTATGCACCAGCCCCAGTGAGCTTCTCCTGCCTGCCTGTGTATACTATGGGGAGAGGTTTCAGTTTCTTATTCCCCTCTTGTCAGTCTGCATCAGCTGTCCTTTGTGTGTCGTTCCTTTACCTGTTATCATGTTGGTCCTGCGCAATATGGTCACCCGTTTTCCCAAACAATTGTTGACTGACAAACAAGCACAAGTTCTAGCTAGCTTAATTTATACTAAAAACTGTTATGACAACAGTTCTGCTTTAAATCGGTATAGTGTGCAAGCCTTCAGACATGCTTCATGAAGATATATACAGGCTTTACAAATGCAAACCAGATCAGGAGGCCAAGAGTGGACTGGCTTGAAGGGCAAAGCACGTCGGACAGGGCTGGTCTGATTTGGACACAGTGTGCAAGGACATCTAAAGAGGCTCTGGCTGATGTAAGGGTTATTGAGTATGCTTGTTTTAGTGTGTAGGCAAGCTAGCTACTGGAGCAGTGGGGGCACTTAGCCATACTTGCCCCCAGGCCAGAAGGTTCTAGCCCTCCCATGAACGTAAAATAGGAGAGAGAAAATGAGATCACTGGTAGATTGAAAACATTAATATGTAAACATCTTGTGCACACAGACGGTCCATGTTAGCTCTGGGAGTAGCAGCAGCCAATTCAATGTATGCTAGCAAAATATCGGCATGGGCCGTATACACGTGATCGGCCGCTGGTGTTGGTTTTAATGGGTGCTAAGCTCCCACTGGTTACAATGGAAGTAGAGGCAGCTGGGGAAGGATTTAAATGAGACAGAATTTTAAAGGCCTATGTTGAAAATAGTCATGATTTTTTTTTAGCTCTGATCTTCTAAGTTTTCACTCAAACTGGCCTTTTTAATACTACGCTGAAAAAAAATCCCGTTTAAAGGCACTGGGCAAATAATCAAAATCTGACGCGCTCAATCTGAGCGTTTGCATCAGGTGCTTCCCCGTTTGCTTGTCCATTAAAGTAACCTAAAGCTGCGTGCCAATGATTACATTGAGCCTATGCACAAAAAAAAGTTATTTCACACTGGGAGTATGGAGCAGACGTAATACATTTCTGTTGGTTCCTAATAACCGCTTCTGTGAGTGAATGTTCTCGTGTTCCAGATGTTGAATATGATCTGTGTTTGTGATCTTTTTCCCTATAGCTTAATTTTTCCCTTTTCTCCCGTCTGTTGCTGATTTTAAACTCCGTCCCACCTTTCTCTTGAGACGCGTAGCTACGTGCGCAGTAAATTTACCAGTCTCCTGGCAATTTCAGAGGCTGCTCTGTTAACTGGAATGCTGTCAACACATGTTGGTTCTTAAACATTTCAAATTTTTTGTTTTTTTGTTTTTAATAGAAAGAAAGTTTCATATAAATTGTTGCTGTTTCATTGCAGATTTAAACAACGAAGCTGCAGCTCCAACAAGTCAGAATGATGAATGGTGGTTCGCGCCGAAAAAACCCACCACCAATGAATGTAAAACGTCCTAAATATTTCTATTAAAACCCTATTGCTTTACTCTGTGTAAATCTCCAAAGTTATATATGTTTTTATAGTTTCTGAATGTTTTTATGTTCTCTTTAGCACAGCAAAATCACTGCATTTTGGAAATAAGAAATGGTATACTAAAAACTAGAATTTAATTTTATTTATTACTCAAGAAACATAAGATCACTATGACACCAGTGCACATGGATTATGTTAACATGGTTTTTATGTCTGTCTTTGTTAATAAAGTGCAATACGTCTTTTGATTTGTGTCCAGTTAATTGTTATTTCTTATATGGTGATGATGAGATTGATGCAATGTTTTTGGGGTTTTTTTGTTTTTTTTTTGAGGTGTCTAATGCCTTCTTCATGATAAGCGGCAGTAGTGTGTTCATCTGAAATCTATGGGAGCTCTTTCTGTGCATGCCGGGCGTCTCAGACGTCCTAGGGCTCATAGATAGAGCAGGCACGTGGGAGCAGATAAACTAATCTTGCAAGCCAAAGAGCTGAGAGGGATGGAGAATGATGCAGATGAATAAGAGGATTCTGCTGAATCCACCCATACATTTACAAGGTAGAGAAAACAAATGGAAGCGGACACTCGGTCATCATATGATGAGTGTCTATTTCAAAATTGATAATGGTTTTAACTATTAAAGCAGCCCTGTCAATTAAGTGCAGATTGAAGCCTACCTTTTGGGATAAATATTAACCAAATACTCAGTTTCTGTGCAGATTCTTCTTGGGATGGGGTATAACCATTATGACAACAGATGGCTAAACTAGATTTTGTTTTCTTCTAAGCATGTATGATTTTCCTTCGATAAATACAGGAAGAAGCTACAAGGATGCAGAAGGTTACTCCTCCGATGCATATAGTGGGGGGCATCTGACTTCCTACTTATTGCAAATGAAAGTAAACAATAATGCCGAGAATTGAGCCCTCTTACAACCTTGCAATCTTGTATTACCGGAGCCATTCTTTTGAAGCATACTTTTAGAGCTTGGTTTTAAAGCTAATTTTATGCCGTATTCCTGATTTTCAAATCCTCACATTAATTCAGCTCTGCATTCCTAGAGCTAAACAATGACGCTATATCATTTGTTCTTTTTGGGTAGCATTTGATTTGCATTTTAAATATTACTGAGATGTCTTTGAGGGGATCATTTCAGTTTAATAGTTTTATTTCAGAGAAATTGGTGGTAACATTTGATTCCATTCCAAGGTAATTGGGAGTTATTTTATTGGTATTTTTTCTAATATGTATTGACTTTTAGTATATTTGTATCAATTACTGTAATAGAAGGCCATTTTCATAAATATTAATGGTTTTTGCAATTTGTTATTGAATTTCTGTGCTGTGTATTGAAATGTCTGCTTCTGTAAATCTTTTTTTTCTGTATTTTATAACATTTTGTCCTCATACGGACGATCACCATTAACCATGTGCCCACTCTCTGCCTTTTACTTAACTCTGTAACTACGGGGCTCTGTTTGCTGAATCCAACACCATATTCACAACTGTAGTGTTGGGTGAATAAGGGTTGTGATGACGCAAAAAAAAATAATTCTCCTATCTAGCTTTTTTCTTAGAAAAAAAAAAAAAACTAGCTTTATGTACATCCTGATTTCTTGAGAGGATAATTTTGGTTAAAAATCAGAAAAATTAGCAGTAACATTCAGATCCATCACAAGGTAATTTTGGATTTTGTTTCATTCATGAGTTGGTCTCCTCTTCTGGCATATTTGTATAAATTACAGTAATGCTTATTTTATGAATATTGATTTTTGCAAATTCTTCACCTGCAAGTTGACTTTTTTCCCCAAGGTACCTGTAGCAGCTTTTGCAGCCAAAGGGCTTGGTGGTATACACGGAGTACTTCACCTATACCTAGCTTTCTACATACATTTTCCAGAGCGCAATATTTTCATGTTTAAAATAATGAAACTGTGTTAATACATGTGTTCATTAAATATATTTATAATATAATTTTATTTTAATCTAACAGTGCCCCAGTGCCTTCCCTTTATAGCAAGCGTCTCTGCCCGAAAACTATTCTGGGCTTCCCCGAAGGGAAAACCCATACAAATTTCCTTCCCTACCCCATGGGAGGTGCGGATCTTCAAGTCTCACCCCGAAGGGTAAGACTCCTTTGTATTTCGGGTCAATCAGAGAGAGGAATGACACCTTTTTTTGGATTGAGGCTAGGGCCATAAGGCTCCCTACACCTCCTCCAACTGAAGCAAGCTTCACTGCAAAAACAGTGACCAAAAAAAACCGTGCCAAAATCGTGATCCAAAGCAAAAAAGTGGCCTCACTGTGGGTTCGATAAAGGTGCATCAGTCCAAATTAATAGGCACTCGTGCAAAAGTTGAGTGGATAATAAATAAGGGCCAGCCATTCCTGGCCTGGCCAGATTCAAAACAATTTTGCTTAACCCCCTTATGGGCTCGGGGTGCATAGCAAAGAAAAACCTTAAGTGAGATTGTGCGCTCATGTTGCACAGTGGCGTGCAGGCTGTGCATTTCGTGACTCCAGCATTTACCCGTGGCAGATCAGCACCTCGGGCTCCTTGCTATCCCGGCTCTGAGGCCAGAGGATCAAGTGTCTCCCCCTCTTCCCATAGGGTACTACACTTGATCTTAGCCAAAAGGCCGAGAAGCGTCTCTGCCAGGTGTAGACAAAAGATGGGTACTTCATGATGATGAAAATTAAGGATGAGGCTTGGTTTATTTTTCCATACATTGCCACAGTGGGCGTGGTAAAAAAACAAGAAAGACTATCAGCAGGCCAAGCAGTTGCTTTTGGCCCCACCCCAGATGATGTGGGGTAAGTCCGGATGAGCTTCTACTGATACCAATATTATATACCTTTTCATAAAAACTGTGTGTGTGTGTATATTAATATATATATATATATACAACGGTAGTAAAAGCATTATTAAACGCTCATTCTACAGACACCAGACATCACCTTTGATAATTGTTGACCTTATTTGCATGCGCCTACCCAGAATCCCTTGTGGCTGCGGCAGTACCATGAGATTTCTGAGGGAAAAACAAGCCGCCTGGCTTGTCTGGTGTCTGATAATGCTTCTACTACCCCCTTTATTTTAGTGGAAGGGTTTTTCATCACCTTTACCCACCATAACATTATATATATATATATATGTATTTAATAATCGGCCGCTGTAAACCACTTTTGCATAGGACGTACTCATGGATGAATATTTTACGTAGACACAGCCCTGTGCAGAAGTTAGCAGGTCTTAGGAGATGCCTCCACACTTTTTGTCTTCAAGTACTAAAGATACCACTGTGGGATGTTGAGCGCTGCTTTTTTGGGTATTGGTTTGCAGGGATCAGTCAGGCGCTAGGTGGCAGTATGAGTTTCCCTAACTGGACTGCTGAGGCTTCTAACTCTACCAGAGCTCACACTTCCTTGATTTTGGTCACATGACTCCTGATTGCACAAAGATCAGCAAGTAGAAGCATAGCTTGAGTTGCTACAATCTGCTGTAGGTATGTATGGGTTCTCGCTTGCAAAATATACAAAATTACCAAAGCTGCACATAACTTTCATGAGTAAGGGGATGGAGGGAACCTAACAGAAAAGCTTTATACCTTTATAGACTGCAAACAGAGGCTGAAAACAGGTTTTGCTTTCTGGACAACTCCGCAGGGAGTATTGTATGGTTGCCCACTTTATTCGCCATCCCTAAATGGTTACTCAGCTGTCATAATGCCATAATTACATTGATTCTAAAATGCTTGTGGAATTGATTAATTATGAATATTTTCTGAGAAGTGCATAAATGTTTTGGGGAGTAAAATGCAAGGTCCAGGTTGTACTATCGGTATGCTTGAGATAAATTGCTATTTTTCAGGGTACTTCTGAGGTGCAAATGTCATTTTTGTGTTGTTGATGTTGCTACGGACTTGTTCTACTCCTAAAGTTATCAAAAGAGTTAATTTTAAACAAGCAAAAAACTTTAGAGTGGATACTTAGCAGAGTGGGTCTCATAACGCATCAATAAATGCGTGAGGGAACATTCTTAATCTCTGAAAACCCCTGCTTTAATAAATAAACCTCTTAGCCCCTTTTTTTTGGCTGTAAGAAGCTGACAGCCTGAAGGATATTGCGGTTAATCACAGTCAGGAACAATGTGCCGACTGCAACACGGAGAGATTTATTCACTAAAGGAGAAGGATTCACTAAAGCTGTCAAGTGGGCCTCTACAATAAACCTGAGCCCAAGACAGCTGCCCTTTTTGGCTCGCCTTAAACACGGCCCTGAGTGGGTATAAAAACCAGAGGACTTGCTACGAAAATGCCTAATCCTGTTAACCTTTGCACATCGCGGCATTAACTGAAATTCCGCTAGCTCAGATTTGCAAAGCATGTCGTTTTTATGCCATCCATAAAACAAAATGTTAGGCGTTAATAAGCAATGTTTAGAATTTGGCTGCATGCTCCAGCTCTCCCATTGTTTCAATATGGAAGATAGAAGCGTTGTCAGTTGGGGGGGCTATGGATAAAATGTGATCACTGTAATAAACCATTCTGATTGGAACATTTTATTGCTTGAAACTTTGCATCAGAGCTATTTTATATATATATATATATATATATATATATATATATATATATATATAACCCCCTGATGTGACTCATGCGAGACCTAATGAGAAAAGTCATTTTATTAATGCAGTATCAGAGATTTATCTGGTTGCTGGGACTTCCATAAGGCTCGGTAATCTTTCTTACTATAGCAGGTAACCTTATGAAGTGGATTTGACAAATGGAGCATGGTGCCCATTAGATACAAATTAACATATTCTTAATGTTTTTTTCCTAGGTTTCACATGGGGCGACTAGATGGAAAAGTCATTTTGCTGTCTGCTGCTGCTCAGGGAATCGGACGAGCTGCTGCTATTGTATGAATGAGTTAACTGTTTTATTATATATTTCTAAAACTACTTTTATGCCTCTCGTAAAGAGAGAGAACCAGTTATAAGCAAACTTTGATAACTCGTACTGTCTCATACATAATTTACATGGAACTGGGTGGGCTGAGCATCATGGAAGATTGTTTGAGCTTTTGGAATACCAGTGAAGGCATCTCCACATCTGCAGTAATAATTGACGTTGCCTTGAAAACTATCAGACTTTTGTAATATGCATATATTAATAAATATGGCATTCACATGTCACATTAATGATCTACAAACTACAATGCAACCATTTCAGAGCACATGTGTTTTCTGCACATGCTCAGTAGCGCACCCTCTGAGGTCATCAAAGCAGCAGCCAATTGCCTGGATGCTAGCAAAACATCAGTGTTCAGATAGTGTGACTGGCTGTTTCCGCTTTAATCGGGAGCTCAGATCCAACTGATTAGAGCTGGAGTGTTACAGAGCATGTGCAAGAAGCTGTCTGCTTTCAATAGAGACTGCTGTGGGAGGAGCAAAATCAGACAAGTATATTTTTCTAAAGAATGTCTGCGCTGATTTGCATGTAGTAAAATTAATTGATGCAATTAATCCATGCAAACATGAAAATAGGAGTGGACCTATAGTAATAGTGATGCCGTGGACAAGCCTCCTCTACGACCCCCTAGCCCAGTTGTTACCACAGCACTATGGAAATTCATTTTTATGTAGCCTAGAGCTCACCATTTGCAATTCCTCACATTCTTTGATACCTGATGCAAGGCTCCAGGATATGATGTCATAGCTCTGCATGCTACAACATGCAGGGTGATGTACAGAAAGCAAAGTAGTACTTTTGGAGAGGTATGTGCCAGTGGCTACAAAGACCTCCACCTTCATTACAATGTGCGGCCTTATCATGCCCCTGGAAGCTATAGAAGGGGTCCAGGGGACAGCTGCTGTGGGATCTAAATGGTAACCCAGAGCAGCCACTCATTTTGCTCTGCATATATGGTTAATATGGAAAGCATTCGGCATATAACACAGTAAATGCCTGTTAAATATGTTTTGCCTCTTCAGGCCTTTGCTAAGGAAGGAGCGCAGGTCATTGCAACAGATATCAATGACGTGAAACTGAAGGAACTGGAATCATACCAAGGTACTTTCCATCGTGGGCTCCATCAGTGTAAGACGATTGGGTTATATCCTGCGTCACCTTTCTGGTTTCCCTACCTACACATATATATCCTTTTCATGCCCCAACACACCTCTTGCATACATTGTTTTTTATTTTTCTTAATTTGTTAATGTTTTTGTTTTATCACTGCAATACGTTTATTTATATAGCACCAGCAGATTATGTAGCGCTGTTACAATCAAAGGAATAAATTGAAATTACACAAAATAAAAAAAAACTGGTACAAAAGGAGAAAACGGCCCTGTTCTTGCGAGTTTGCAATGTGGTCTGTGGTTGAGGGGAGGTGAAACAGAAAGAGAGGACTACTTGGATGGGGATGAGTTGGTCGAGTCAGGATGATCTGTAGAGGTTGTTGGTCATTCAGATTGCTTGGTTAGAATGCTGGTTGAACGTTAGGAAGAAAGGTTATACTCTTCCATGAGTTTTCAGGGTAGTTTTTGAAAGTGATCTACGAAGGAGGAAGTCTGATAAGACGCTGGTTAACCACTTTAGCATGGTGAGCACAGTGGTACAGTCTATGCAGCGAGTTTCTAGTAACCTTCCTACTATGCTCACTATTAGTGGACAAGTCAATAGTTGGTTCTGCTCTTATTTTTTAATGGATCTTTGATGCCATCTACTGTCACTTTCTTTTAACACACCCAATTGGTTTTACTACATCCAGTACTCTTTCAGGTTGTATAAAGAAATGTTACTGGTACAACAGGTTTGTGTATCTTAATTGTCTCTCTATATTGATTCTACATTGTAGTTCTGGAAGGATAGTTTACAAGGGGATCCTGCTCTCTCTTATTGACTCTCTCCCTTACTCCCTTTTTTTTATTAATCACCAGGACAAACAAATACATTTACTACCGCTTACTAAATCCTAAGGTGCAAAGGATTATCCATGATCTACTCATGCATTGACTTGGTATCTCTCATTTTACCACCCACATTTCATGAACGCCATACGTGGTGGCAGGATTTGTCTAAGGGTGGGACATAGCAGAATATAGTGTCTCTGTCCAGGAAACAGAAGAGTATCTCCGTGCCACCTACTCTTTTGTTTATGTGGTCTAGGTATACGAACAAGGGTGTTGGATGTCACCAAGAAGGAACAGATTGAAAAGCTGTGCCAAGAGATTGATCGAATTGATGTCTTATTTAATGTAGCTGGGTGAGTAGACCTGTCTTTATACAATATTAGAGATGACCATCACATACTCTTTTCTACAAAATCTCCAAAGCACACAGGCATGATCTTGTTTTTGTTTATTATAGCATCCGGTACTACAGGGCTTAATATAGCAGGTTTCCCACTACAGATGTGTTTTTTTTTCTGTATGATAGAAAACATACAAAAAAAATCTTAGAATTCCTTGAATTCCTGTCTTCATTCACCAAAGCTTTGTTTTATATTTGTTTTAGCAAACTATGACCTCGGTGTAGAACAGATTTGGAGATTTAGAATTCTGCATTCACTTATATTTACTTATCTGTTGAGCATCTTGTTCACAAAGCTTGATGAGCTAAACTTAAAATATATGTGAAAATATATATCTCATACAAATTGTTTCGATTTGGTTTAAATTCGGGACATAACGGTAAGGAAAATGCAAATACTCAATACAATATATTTAATATTGTAGATTTGTCCATCACGGGACCATCTTGGATTGTGAAGAAAAAGATTGGGACTTCACCATGAATCTTAATGTTCGTAGCATGTATCTCATGATCAAAACTTTCCTGCCTAAGGTAATTTTTCTTGAAATTTGGCTTTATTGCAACAGTATTTCTGCAGTACCTTATAATTATTGATGTCAAATATATGAATCACATTTTCCCCATAGAGGTAATTTTGACTTACATTATATGGACAAAAGTATTGGGACACCTGACCATTACACCAGCAGGGACTTTGATTCAGACATCACATTCTAAACACATGGGCATTAATATGTAATTTGTTCCTCCTTTGCAGCTATAACAGCTTCCACGCTTCCGGGAAGGCTTTCCACAAGATTTTGGAGTGTGTCTGTGGGATTTATAAGTGTCTCTTTTAAACAAGTCTGTGAACCTATGTCTTGTAAAGTCACAGCCATATCAGGCAGTCAATTTATCAAACAAACGGCCTGTAGTGTGAAGTCATTGAACCAGTAAAATTTATATGAGTATACAGTGCTATATTTTATACACATGATTGCCCTGTATTATAAAAAGGTAGTGCTTTGATTATTTGATGAGTGAAATAATAATTAAGTCCCATTTTCTGGTGGCGGCCTCCATAAGTGGGGGATTTAACGCCATGTATGGATGCTGCGGGTGACATGCTTGCGCACAGTTTGAAAGCTTTCAGGTACGGAAGATGTTCTTGCCATGAAGAAACGCAGGTTTGCTTAATACACTATTAATCGCTTTTGGTTCTTATGTTTTACAGATGCTTGCCCAAAAATCTGGAAACATCATCAATATGTCTTCAGTGGCGTCTAGCATTAAAGGTAGAACTGCTAAGTAAAATGACAACATGGTTCACTTTTTGTTGATGGAAGGAACTGATAAAGCATACATAAACATGATGGATATAAACTGAGTTTCTTTTTCACTCCTCCTGCTCTAGTCATAAACATATTTTGTTCTAGCATTTATAGTAGTTATAGCATTATGATCAGCAACAAGCTTTAATGTAGACATTTTTAGTAAATATCCCAATGGTCCCAGTGACATCTTCACTGGCTTTAAATAAAAAAGGCATCATAGTGTATAAGTGTTGGAACACATGTTGCAAGTACCCACCATATACCTCTGTGGAGCAAACAGATGTACGGACTCAGGTACAGTTTCTAAAGGTGCTTTCAAACAAACTTCATCTAAATAAGCAGAAAGTCGGCATGGACCGATCAATGTATTTGCGCTTCAATAAGAAAAAGAAGCGAGGGCCAGCACTTCATCTGACAGTTGTAATATATGATGTCATTTGTGATTAGATTAGTAAACCTTGTCTTTTCAAAGTATGCTTTTTCGTTAAAAGTATGTGTTTCATTGCAGGTGTTGTGAACAGATGTGTGTACAGCACATCCAAGGCTGCGGTGATTGGTTTGACCAAATCTGTTGCTGCAGACTTTATTGAACAAGGTATACGCTGCAACTGTATATGTCCTGGTGAGTATGTATGAGGACCAGATTACTAATTCAATAGCTGAGATGCTTTAAGAAATTTAGAATGTGATTGAAACCACTTGGAGTTTTTTTCGTTTCTCTACAATTTTGCTCCTCCGTTTGAAACACTGCAGCTCTAGATGAATCTATTCTGTAATTGCCCCCTTCAGTTATAGGATAGAGTATGTCTGCACTTAGTTTTGTTGCTTGTGGGCACCTGTTAGATACATTCATAAATGCAAAAGTGCTATATTTTGTCATATTTATATTACAGGTACTAGGAGTGGTTACCTAGTAAAGTGTCCTCTCCACAGGCAACAGGTCTTGGAGCAGAAGCGGCAGTCTTTCTGCCAAAACTCAGTGGACTGGTTACAGGGGAGATCTCTGCTCTTCCTTACCAGCCCATTTGGACTATGTAGGACTGTGCTGATTGAGCACAACCTCCTTAGACATTTACCTGGTACCTTCAAAAGTCAGAGTGCCCATCATGAATACATCCCGGGTTACCTGAGCACACATATCTTGGAATGATAATCAGCCCTTGGTGAATCACAAAGGAGCAGAAGGGATAAAATTCAGAACCCAAGTCTGCCACATTTCTCATATGAGATTTTATTTGGCCTTCCTATCAAGTCGCAGCTTGTTTGTGTATTAAGGCTGTATAAATGGCATTTATGTATGGACATTGAAATAAAAACTTCTGTGCAGGCACTGTGGATACACCATCGTTAAGAGAAAGGATCCAAGCCAGACCAAACCCAGAACAGGTATGAAAGTATAAAATGAATATGCGTTCTTTTGTTGTCTTTCTGTATATAGATGATGTTTGCATTGTCCCTTCAACCTGTGATATCAATAGGCTTTAAAGGACTTTTTGGCAAGACAAAAGACTGGAAGAATGGCTACAGCCGAAGAAGTAGCCTACCTCTGTGTCTACCTGGCATCTGATGAAGTAAGTAGCTTATGTGATGTATGTATTAAACTCTGTTACTTTAGTAAAGTTAGATATGTATTTTATGGAGTTCATGGGAAAAGAGAAGTTGAGAATACACAGCAATGGAATTGCGCTCATGGAAGTTATTATATGATTCCAATTACAAGATTAGTTCCTTAATTTGTTTAATTTGCATAACTTGTGATCGGATATAATGTGTAAGCACTGGAATTGGAAAACAGGATAAATTAGGTTGCTTGCACAGTCACGAATTTGGACTCAAAGTGACATGTTAGGGAGATTTTTAACTACCGCTAAGTTTTAGAGTGGATGACATTGTCTGTTTTAGTTCAGTGTGAAAATGTTACCTTTATATTGTGCTGGTTACGTTTCTGATAAAGTTATAGAGAAAAGGTAAACATATATGCAACTTTTGTTCGTGCCAGTGAGATAACTGCAAATGTCCATGTACACATTATATTTTCTGCTAGTGAAAGCCTTCAAGCTTTTTAAACAAAATCTAACTATTACAATTACATTGTGTCCATGCATAAATAATGTTATGTAAGATTACAAGTGTTAAAAAGTAATGGACTAACACAGAAAACAATAATAATTAAAATGTTCCTTTAAAATGTAATGGATGAAGTGTATAATGAATGCATTTTTTTTTTCCCAGTCAGCATATATCACAGGCAATGAACACATCATTGATGGAGGCTGGAGCCTATAAATCACACCTGCAATGAATGCGGATTTCTGACCCAGCAGAGACCTCCCGATGAGCTGAAGCACTGGATCCAGATATGTTTTTACAGAGATTGCGCTGTACTGCTCAACTTGTGATGGATTCCTGCCAACAAAACACATAAACGTCAATAAAGAAATCTTTATTCATTCCCCACAGTTTTCTTAAACTTGGCAGGCTGTATGTTAATGATTTCCACTTGATTTTTAATCTGTACCAACTTTTAATAGGATACTAACATAAAAAAATAAAGTCGATTTCTCAGGCTCATATGGAATATAGGCGTATGATGATACTGTGTGAGATGCTGATCACATCAAATCTTCTGTGGGTACCCAAAAGTGAATCCAAATCTTAGGATGTCAGAAATGACATCGCAAAGCCTCACCCTGTGTTTGATGCAGCTTCCCCTGTGGGGTCATGCAAGGGGACGTTGCATGACACCACCACCTCCTGGAAGATAGGGAGATAAGTAAGTCCAGGTGTTGGGGCTTACCTCTTTATTCCTTCTCCGGGAGCATCCCTCTCTGGGGATCCGCTATTGGTAGGCACTGGAACCCGGCAGATTGTGTCAAACATGACTGTATCTAGGCTGCCGGTGATGGCTGCCATCAATAGGTATTCAATATTCGGAATTTAACTCATGAGTTTGGCTAATGGCAATACTCTTGCTGTTCTCTGATTTACTTGCAATACTGGAGAGTAAAAGACATTGTGAAGGCATACATAAATCCAATTTACAATGATCATTTCAATTGATTAAGGCACATTACTGTGTCAATGAAATACACAAAGAAAACTTTTTCCATGGGACTTTTTCTTTAAAGTGACCATGTGTGTTTATACATAAACACGAAAATGCTAAAAGTTTCCAGTAGAGCAACAAGGGATATTTGTTTACATATTATTAGTGTTAAGCTGGATCATATAAAGCTGTAGATCTATCATACAAACTTTAACTCCTTACAGGTATAAGAAAGCTTTTTCCTACATTTTAGAATTGCTTTTCTCTAGGAAACTCATGGTCAGATCTATAGATTGTAGAATATTTTCTGTAAAATAAATATATTTGCTTTTGTTAAATATGATTGGTTATACAAAAGCTGACAAGGACATTAGAAGAATTTAAATTTTCAAACTTTATATTGTTTAGTACTCGCTGAAGGCCAAGCTGAGCTTGAAACCTTATCAACTGAATGGAACAAAGTGTTAAATAAATATTAGGACTGTAGGCTGTGGGTGAAAGGGATGTGAGACAATACTGTATTTACCTCTGGTGGTGCTCTAGGCCTAACCCTGGTCCGCGTCCCTCTCCGTGCCACTGTCCTTACTACTAGGCATCGCTGCTCCACTTTTAAATTGAAGCAAAGAGCAGAAGCGAGTATGGAGGACTGTGTTGACTCGGCACAGCTCTCCATAGTGTTAATAGGCCAGTTGGGCCCATTGAGTAGTGGCGATTGCGGGGAGCCTGAGGCTCCATGTTATGCTGCAGAGGGGCTGCCATGGATAGATTTTGCCCATGCAGACTTGTCACATCCTCTCCATTTTTAAACATCTGAGTGTCTACTACACATTAGGCAGCTGTCTTTAGGAAACCAGATTCTTGGGACTAGATGGGTCTATTCGCTAAAAGGAGAGTTGTGGGTTCAGTTCATTTACTTCACTATACATTATGAAACGTTTGCTGCAAAATTAACTTGGGTGACCTATATAATACGTACTTAAATCACTGAGAGTTCTTTGTCCCCTCACCCACTGAATTATCAATTATTCAGAAATTTGCTAGGGATGGCCCTAATGAATAGTAAATAGAAGAAGCTGAAACCTCAACTCTCATGGCAACTCTTCCTTTAGTGAACGGACCCTAAGTGTGATGTTCACAGCTGCCATAATTGCAGGTGGGCTTCACATCAGGTGCCCTGTCAACTCAAATTCAAGTAAGGTCCAAATATATTCCTAGATTATAGGCAATAGTATACAACAACCATGTGGAGAACCCAATTGACTAAGTTAAACCATGAACTTGTCAAAGAAACCCTAATAGTATCTCGACAGGCCAAGTGTAAGGGTACCAACGTTGTACTAGTAAATCAGAGATGACCTCTGTCTGAATCATATGTAATAATGCAAGGATATGGGCTTTACGGCTCTAATGGGTGTTTCTTCAAGACATTCCAACAGGCGTACAAGCCAGCCACCAGGCAAATGCCACGTACTGTTCAGAGCCTTAGACACCTGTGAATATTGGTATCTGGAAGGACGTTCATACAGACAGAAACATGAATAAGTGGCCCCACGGGCTGCAGCCAGCTTGTTCTGGTTTGTTTGTGTTACATTGTGTCCAAACCACTAACACAACACAATGTCTGCGTCCATCAGCCAGGGGCCATGGCTCCACCAAGACATTTCTGTTGGTAGCTGGTTGCGCCTGCTATATTTTCTTTGTTGAGAACATTACTGTGACTTTAGTGGATGTAGAACGCCTGCAATACCCTCATATCCCGCCAACACTTTGAGCTCCTACAAAAAAGGGACATAAGTGGAGGAAAGAGAGGCAGAGAGGGATTTGGCTCCTAAAGAGGGACTGCGCTGTCTGAACAGTGACACCTTCAAGGGTACTACAAGGGTGTTTACAATAATAAGGGCTCCAGGACTGTATCCTTTATGTGTAGCTCTATGCAATGTATAGGATAGTACATGGAACTACAGACTATGTATTTTCCTATATATATTTTTTACTAAATACAAACATTTTATTCCCTGCCACCTAAATCCATTATGTTAACTCGGATACCATTGGTTAGCCAAAAGCACTGTTGCTATATTTATCCAGCAGGCCAGACAGTAGCAGCTACCCCCTTCCCAGTCACACACAGGACACTGGCGACATCCCCCATCTCAGATCATCTCCTCCCTCCCGCCCGGCCATGCAGAGCAGAAGGTGCTCCGTTATCATTATTTCACACACGAAGCGCGGGGTTGCCTCATATGAAAGCATACATTCTGGTGTAGGTCCCTCCCTCCCCCTATGCAAATAATATGATGCTCGCGCTCCATCGGGCTATTATTGACAGCCACTCCGAGTCTGAGTCACCCTCCCGAGGACACCAGAGAGAGGATTTCAGGCTCTGAGCGTCCGGCGCGAACCCGAGCGGGTGTTGTGTGCACGGTAAGTGTGTCACGGTGCTAGCAGTGCTGTGCGGCGGTGGCAGCAGCCTCCCGTCTATTTGAGGCCGCGGATGGGGGTTCATCTCGTTACCTCATGTAAGCGCATGTGAGCTGCCGGCCGCTTCCTAAATTACCCGGGGGGGTGGGAAGGGGTGCGAGTACATTGGATGGCCCGTGGGCCCCGTAGCTCTGCTCGCCTTGTGTTTAGTTAAGATGCTTTCGTTTCCACGGCAGCGTCTGGCTAATTACTGTTAATATGCTGGCGTAATGTACGCAGAAACAAGAAACATTATTCATTTTACTTAAACAAACGACGGAAGCATATATTGTGTATATTATATACCGGCATATATATATATTATATCATATTATTCACGTATAATATACCGGTATATATATCATATTTATATTATTCACAAAGAAAGGTCCTGCGGGCTATAATGTCTGTAGACTTTAGTGACATATGATTTGTGTTCTTTAGTGACACATAATTTGTATTCTTTTGATCAAATTCCATGGAAATTTTTGCTACATTTTTGATAAAGAGAACACGTTTCTGATTTAGTTGTATAATTCCGATGTAAGGTGATGTAACATTGTTACAATAACAGAACACACAATCGGGAGTACGATCCATGCATGCTTGGAGCTGTCCACAAATCTCCAAAATTCTTACTTGTTTTGCTTTTTATTTTATGAGGTCCGGTGTTTAAATGGCTATCATTCTGCGCAAAGTGTTTGATGAAATAGCAATCCCGTTATCCATATATTCTTCAGAAATTTCAAGTTAAAAGTCCAAGTGTATATCTCCTAATATACCCCTTTATATTTAATAGTTCCATGTGTTGTTATATGCTCAGGACATTTCATATTTGGTTGTGGTCACTTATGACGCAATCTGGAAAGTTCCCGGCATATGCTTTTTTGTTAAAAAGGCACGTTATGAAATCATAACATTCTATGATAGCAACCGACCAAAGTTCAGGCAAATATTCTTGAAGCTTTTTTGGCAGCCATGGCTGTTAGCATTGAATAGTAGATTGTTATGTTATAAGCAGTATAAAAACTGTGAGGGTAAATCAACATGGACCGGAAATGACGGGCCAACTGGACCACTGCCTTTAACAAACCGGTACATATCTACAAATGTATGCATTAAATTGGGCAATGCTCAATCAAACCATTGGTAGAAGTCAGCAGGGACTTGACAAGAACCCACTAATGCAGGGGCGTCCAACGTGCAGCCCTCCAGCTGCTGCAGAACTACATCTCCCATACTCCTCAGCCAGCCCCTTAACTGCAAGAGCATTATGGGAGATGTAGTCCTGCAGCAGCTGGAGGGCCGCACGTTGGACGCCCCTGCACTAATGAATCTTTGCCGTGTGAAGCATTTGCCAAATTCTGTTACCTCCATTACTCCAACGTTAGCTGCGCTAGTTTAGTCAGAGACCAACTTCCAAGTTGCTGTGGTTTTCAACTCATCCGAGGAGACTAGACGCACAATGTTTGATGGCAACCCCAAAGGCTTCACATTTGGAGAATAAAAGAATTTTGATGATTTTATTTTTTTTCTGTAATGAATGCATGATGATTGAGCAACATATTTATCAGATGAGTTATGGCCATGATATATATAAAAGCAAACAGAGAAGCCATAGGTAGCAAATGTTACGTTCTCAAGCTGTTTTTAAGTTTTAGCTCAGCCAGCCTAATCTCGCCAATGTTCTTTTTCCATGTTGAGGAATGAACGCTGAATAATAGTTCCAAGGCCTAGTGGTCCTGCGCAATGCCCTCTCTCTTTCTCCCCATATTCATAGTTATATTTCAGAAAAAGGCATACAGCAGAAACACTCCCCTGTATAGGTGTTGCAACCAGGGTGTGGTATTTTCACACTCGATTGGATAAGTGAGCGGTGTAACACAACCCCACATGTCTGTACAAACCTACCCAGAAAATCTAGCCGAAGCAACTGCCCGTAACAACTCGTTTATACACCATACAGGGGGAAACGGTATGGGAGGTAAATGAATTGAAGACTTTAAAAATGTCTCAGTATTTAGGTCTGATAGCAAACAGATCAAGCATCAAGCTTAGCAACGGACTAATACTGTCATTTTATTGCGTTGATTTGTAATTTTTTGGTTGGTTTTCTGGATAAAAGAAAAAATCTCAATTTGTCTTAAAAAATACAAAATAATGAATAAATATATATATATATATATAATGTAAAATATGCTTCACTTTAGTTATGATGCGCACCTAATGATTTATTTGAAGTCTGTATAGTTCATTCTTTCACGTAATCATATCTGAAGAGTCCAGTGTTTAAAGGGACTTGAATGCATATGGTGTTAGGTCCCTTTTTTCACGTGGTCCATTTTGCAAATGCATGGGAGGATTCTGCAGGTTCCCCCAAATGCAATTGCTCTTTTCCCCAAATCCACGCTGTATGCTCTCCCTTCAATCAGCACTTTCCTGCCGCTGACTGGCTGTCCCTTTCAAAGTTATATGTATATTTTCTTAATATAGTTTTCAAAAATTTGCACTCAATCTTTCACATTTAGATCATTTTCAAGTAACTGGCAGTTAAGCTTTATACTGGATATATATATTTCTACTTACTGTTTTTTCCCATTTTCTTAGATAAACAACAATGGAGACCAAAGAAATGGGTAACGGAAAAGATGATTCAGGGCAGGACAAAGACAATATCTCTGAAAGCCAGCAGTCTGATCATATGCAGGCTGATGGAGATGTCTCGGGACACATTGTTAAGGTAATTGTATGAGTAGTTTTGTTGTGCAGTAGAGCGGTGCTCCTCAACCCCCTCCTCAAGGCACACCTAACAGTCCAGGATTTAGGTATTACTCAGGTGTGTCTAAAGTGTCAAAGTTTGGCTTGAGCAGAGGGCTGAGGAAAACTGTTTTGTAACTGGAGTGTTTCCTCTTTGTATACCGTAAATAAGGGTCCATGAAATAGTCTTTAAGCTCCAACATCTCTTTGTGAACCTTGCTGGTTGCTGTAATCTTGGCGACCGGCTCAGTCCACATGGCACCATGGACAGAGAGAAGGCATACTGCACGTTAATTAGATTTTTTCCCGAATTGAATCTCTTAAGAAAACTGTGCAAAGTTCACTTTTAGTATTGCCTAATTGTTTTGCTAAGAATAAAAAGAAATCATTAGCCAACATACAAGCATTAACTTACCACGCTCAAAAGGGGACATTTAGGCTTGAGGAGATACAGAAGAGTGTAGGAACTTAGTCCAGTGGTGTTAATGCAAATAAAATGTATTACCACAAACTGCAAAACTCATTTTTGCCAATATACAGACCTAGCTACTTATATAAGTGAAACAAGATAACATTGTGCTGTCTCTTTAATGTGAAATGCTGTTTGTGATCCTTTTTAGCGGACCAATGTTCATAGAGTAAGACGGAGAGTCACATGTATGAAGACACATCTGAAGTCTTGAAAACTAAGTGACTACATCTCTGTGTATGCATTTTGGTCCCTTAAAAAGGTATTTTGACTACTTTAGACTATCTTCACTGATAGTATATATAATATAGTATATATATATATATATATAGATATATATATATACAGCAATATCTCAAAATTGGAGCCAACCCCATTTCCACCCATGTACTGAACTGGTGTAATTGTTTATAGGGCTGTGCCTTTCTAGCTAAAATGATAACCATGCAAGAACGAGTTGGTCAGAATCAGATAATACCCTTTTGAAGGAAATGGTTTTTGGACTGAGCCCAGTGAATAATATTGAAAAATAGAGCCCTGGACCTGCATACCTAGTTTGCTAATATGAGCCATTAATTCAGTCTTGCTTCGTTATAGACATGTTTTAAGTATTGTTAATGATTAAATTAATATATAGTTTATTCTTTAGGAGGGTCCTTTAGCAGCTCCCAAAGTGCAAGACGGAAGCTTCCCCACAGAGGAAAGTGCACTGTTAAGCAATGGACCACAGCCGACAGAGGCTAGTACCTCACCGACTACTTGCATGAAACTGGAGAACCTATGTGCCTGTCCTCCCAATGGACTCCTCTCTCGGATTGTCACACATGGTACAGCTCCACTTGTGTAATTATGATTATATGACACAGTGCAAAACTTTAACTTTGATTTGGTAAACCTAAGTTGTATTATTAACTCTGACATTATACCATTCATGCTTTTATCAGGAATTTGCTGGAGAGGACACCTTTTCATTACTGTGAATCTCTACTTTCCTTAAAGTACTTTAAGAGCAGTGTAACATGACTTGAGATCCCCTTTGCAGACCCCAAAGATGTCTCTATTAGCTACAGGGTACTCCTTAATGAAAAAATATATCTTTATTTTTCATTTTGTGTTACATTTGATCTAGTTTATAACAAACATAATTTGATGCAAGCCATCACAGCGCTGGCTTATTACCGGTACCAGAGACCTTTTTCTATAATGCGGTTCATATTGCACAGGACTATAACACAATATTTAGACTAATGATATGTGCTCCTATAGTAAGGACAGTGTTCCCTCTGTAATGAGCTGTCGTAGTCCACATTATACAATTCTGTCATTGAACTGACTCTCCGTGTCATGTTATTTTCTCACCAGCCATCATGGGGGTTCTAGTTTTTGGCGTTGTCTGGTCTATAACTGGTCCAGAGTGTCTTCCTGGTGGAAACCTGTTTGGAATAATTGCCCTGTTTTCCTGTGCGATCTTCGGAGGCAAACTTGTAGGTCTCATTAAGATACCAACTCTACCTCCATTGCCTCCACTCCTTGGTAAGTTTAAACTTTGCCAATATACATGGAATATTTTGCTAAAATGATTTATGTTTCTCTACATGTAGCAAATACTTTGTAATATTAATAATAATTATTAATAGGCACTAATGTTTGTGAGGGCAAAAATTATCCTTTCACAGTTTTAAAAATCCCAGACGAACCAACAAACAAACAAACAGTTTACTTTCCTCTTCTTCATATATTTTCCTTTTCACTGCTTTGTGTTTTGTTTATGACTGGGGATTCCCTCACTGTCACAGCTAGTTGAAACCATCAGGACGCTGGTTAATGCCAATCTCCATAACACCATATGATTCATATTACAAACATCCTGTGGGATAGGAAAATATATGTTATATGAAATCCATACTTTAAGGTTTGTAAATTTCCTTGTAGAGATAAACATTGTTTTACCATGGTTTGAGTTTATATTCCCTGTTAATTACCCTGATCATTTTATGTTTGTGACAAAAGGTATGTATATATGGGTTGAAGCATATTTATATTTTCACTACCCTATGTTTTTGGTCTCTGTATTCATTGTGGCAAGTTTCTAAATGTTCATGGATATTCCATTGGTTAATTAAGAATGCTAGTGACAATTTTACATTTTAACAAACACAGACGGAGCCTCACTTCATTAGGAGTGGCTTCTTGACATGAGGTTGTAAGGGACATTAACCATATATGTATCCCATCCAACATAAACCAGACATAAATAAATAAAACACAAAACACCATGCTTGGATGAAACAGGCCGTGGCTTTTATTTAGTTTATCAAACATACAAACTTCAAATGTAGCGAACTAATTTGCAACCATTGTAACAACATAATAAGCCCTTGGCACAAGCCCAGAGCCACCTACTTAAATCACATAATCTTGCCAACCGCCTTAAAAGCCAGCCGGCATAACTTAAACTTACAGTTCACCCTAAAGCTATAGGATAACTATACCCCGATAAAAGCCACGACAAAGAAAAAACAATAAAATACAGGGAGGGTGGGAGGGCGCATCTTCATTAACTGCTCCATGGATTCTTCAGCTTACCAGCTCTGCACTGCTCACCAGACTCAAAGGTCAGTGCAGTATAGGCTCTGCTGCAAGCCAGGTAAATGAAACAAGCCCTCTCAGAACGGCCTATTTATAGGCGATTTTCCCGCCCATTGCGCCGCGCAAAGCACCCGCGAGGCAGTCACGCGGCCGCACGCGACATGTAAAAAACGCGGCAAAGCGCTAGCGCATGCGCAAACGCAATAAACATTATATAAGCTCCACATTTTTTTTTTTTTAACTATCTGACCCTTCAATGACCCCAAAGCCTATACACAGCCATTATAACCGTGACCTTTATTTGCCCCCACAACCTCATGTCACCCTGCCCTATGGTTGCAGGCCTTATCATTATAATTGTTCTCTTCCATCCCAATATTTGTCACATAAATGTAATTTATTTTAAACCTTAACTATATCATCTGATAAATATTATCTGCAAAAGCAATACAAGTACAATCATTTAACACAGCAGTACAGAGTCATCAAGTGATGCAGATCAGCACCCACTACTGTGATCATGTTTTTGATTTTTTATCCTGGGCATTGAACTACTTGGGACTAATATTTTAGAATGTGATCTTCATTTTCAGCAAAGTGTTTGGTTTTAGAGGGTTCTTTTAATCAAGCCCCATGTTAATTCTGGGATGCTGTATACACTCTTACTATCCAAGCATCTGAAACATTAAGTGAATTGCAATGTGTGTGCCTTTACTTGTACATTACTACCCATTAGGGGTTATATACAAAAAAGTGGTTCCAGTGCATACCTTTGAAAATGTATCTTATTAACATAGTAACCGATACAAGGGTTGAAACTGTACCCAGAAACTGATGATTTGCATTGGTTGTAAACAGATTATAACAAAACTCTCATGTCCTTTGGTAATATATTTATGTTTTCCAGGCATGCTGATTGCTGGCTTTTTGATAAGAAATATCCCTTGGGTCACCGACCAAGTTCGGATTGATTATAAGTGGTCTGCTTCTTTAAGGAATATTGCTTTAGCCATCATCTTGGCACGAGCTGGGCTTGGCCTGGATCCTATGGTAAGAAGTCATTTTTTTGCAACTGTATCAGGGATAGAAATGAATTTAGTATGTTTTGTTTATGTATGTTTTGAGTAGATTTGTTTAGAAATGACAAGGGCTTCTCCAGGTTGTGTTTCATTTCTGTGCATATGCGGTAAGTGTATTAACTAACCTTAGAACCTACTTACTCTTGTTAGAATAAAATCTCAAATCCTAAAATATAAAAGTATATTTTTCATACAAAAATAGAACATAGTTCTTTTCTTTATTGTAGGTCCAGACCTAAGTGGGCTGAAAATATGTTGATACAAAAAAAACAATACAGTGTTTCCATGTTGTATTTTAGGCTTTGAAGAAGCTGAAGGCTGTGTGTCTGCGCCTGTCCCTTGGACCATGTGCTATAGAGACTTGTTCTGCTGCTGTTCTCTCTCACTTTCTCATGGGCCTCCCCTTGACCTGGGGATTTATGTTGGGGTAATATATATATATATATTTCCTTAGTTTTCTAATTTTTGTTTTAACATACATTCTGTTAGCATTTTGGAAGAGGAAAATATGTGCCATAAACCTAGTGTACACTCAATGAAACAAAACAAATGAACTATCTGAAAGCAAGAATATACCTTAGAAATTCTTTGTAGATTGCTCGCTGTTATCCTGTTACATTACTTTTGTACTATGTGAGATGATTCGGGTAATAGGTCTACCTCATTGCTGTACGTGGACTTGCTATTATTTATTTGGTTTGTTTAAATAACAAATGCATACCATGAAGTATTAAAGATCTGTGTATCCCAGTTCGTCAGTAGCCAGAGAACTAGAAGCCCTTCTAAAATCAAAACTGTTACAGTATAACACTCTGTCGTCTGAGCCCAAAATGGGCCCTAATAGACCTCCTCTGAAGCAAACCTGATAGATACAATTGTTATCTATTTAAATTGATTTCAATTATTTTGAATTGATTGCCCCCCACCTCCCAAGGGAGGCAGCATGTGAAAGTTAATTAATTAGTAAGTAGTATATATATAGCCTGTTGGGCTGCAGGATTTAGATAATTTGTCCATACCTTCCCTAGGCCCTTTTCATGCTATTTTTCTCTGTCCAGTTCTGGAAACAGAGCAAGAGACAGAAGGATAACAAGGAAGAAGAGTGCAGGGGAGAGCTATGGTGAGGTAATGCCAGGTCCGAAGCCTCCTGTTTTATACATCTCACATACTGCAGGCTTCAGCTCATCTACAATGTGTCGGAGTCCTCTAATAATAGCCGCTCTTGCACTGTTACAGTGCAACCCCACACACAGTAGTATATCTAAACGTCTTACACGTGACACTACTACCATTCACGTGCCGTGCATGATGCTTTTCCATCTAAAAATATGTTTGTGCCCTATCAATCAATAAAAATATCTAGGGAGAGCAAGTCCACTTCAACATTTAGTTAATTGACCGCAGATTATTCCCCATTTCCGTTGAGTGATTGTTCTAAATTGAGCACCCAGCTAAATTTACTGGCCTTGTTTTACTTTGAAAACACCTTTCATGAACATGGCTAAAATATTTTCATATTACGAATACTTTTGTAGGGAATAATAGCAAAATAGGGCATCTTCAGTTTTATACAATTAACAAACAAGGCTGGACTTGTACACATCATATAGAAAGTCTGTGAGCATTTGTGACAACCAAAATCCTTAAGAAGAAGAGGTGTTTGAGCAACTTTTGATGAGCTGGGCCTAGCCGGGGTTTGGGGTCAAGCAGCTTACTTTTTTGTGAATGTTGGGTCATGAAAAGATTCTTTGACAAACTTTTTTGGCATAAGTGGCAGCATTACATTTTTTTCTTCTCATACTGGCACCACACCAAGAAATGTTTGTGGCGCAGCCTCTGTTGGCCAGCCTTATTCTATATGTACAGCATGAGTGGTAATCATAGGGCAGCCCTGGCACTCTAAAGCCAGTGTCCTCCTGATGATGTAAGTTTGTGTGCCATATTTACCCTCAAACAGCTTGTCTGCGCCCCCAAACTGTTTCTCTGTGCTTTAAGTGGCCTCAAACATTACTTGTTAAAAAAACAATGGAAAGTTTAACCCTTTTTGTATTCTTTACATCTCTTAATAATTTCTTGTTACAACCATTTAACCCTTTCAATGCAACACATTTTTAATTCCCTCCTATTAATAGTCAAACAATGTCACACACTTTGCTACAACTTGACACCAGCATATTGAATGTTATAAAATATTACATAGCCTGTGGCACTACAATCTAGTATTTGAGAAACATTAGCTCTGAACATGAGGCTTATCTGTGCCATCTTTTGCCCCCAAACAGCTTGCCTGTACCATCTTTGTCCCAAACAGCTTGCCTGTGCCATCTTTATTCCCAAATAGATTACCAGTGCCCCCAAACAGCTTCCCTGTGCCATTTAGTCCCCAAACTTGTCCCCAGTTTGTCAGTGCCCCCAGATTGCCTGTGCCATCTTTGCCACCACACAGTTTGTCAGTGCCCCCAAAACAGTCTGCATGTGAACCATTTGCCCCCAAACAGCCTGCCTGTGCCATCTTTGCCCCCCCAAAAAGATAAGTAGAAGAGAAAATCCTGGTGGTGTGGGTCTAGGGAGGGGGATGCAGACCATTTCTTCTTTAACAACAAAATTGCTGATGGTGGCCCTGTCCATCATATGTGTGCCCTCTGTGTATTGCTTGTAGAAGTGGAATGTTGGGATATGACATCATATTTTAGCGCTCTACTTCACTCAATGACCCTGAGATTACGAGCACACAAGAGAGTTTACACTCTGTTAAATAAACATCCTTATGTTGTCTTTGATTAGTTTTGTCTTAGGTGCCGTATCTCCTGCTGTTGTGGTCCCTTCTATGCTAATCTTGCAGAAAGAAGGATTTGGGGTAGAGAAGGGTATCCCCACATTACTAATGGCTGCTGGAAGTTTCGATGATATCTTGGCAATAACAGGATTCAATACATGTCTAGCAATGGCTTTTTCAACAGGTAAGTTCTTTAAGTATTTTGTTATTTACTCAGACTTATTGATTTTTGTGAAAGTAGCAAATTGAGGGTGAAGATACAGAAGGCAAAAGAGGGTCACATCTGATGCAACAGACTGTCAGCATAGGTTAAGCAGTATATGATGTAACCAAATCCCCAGTAAGCATTTAGATTAATCAAATAACAAAACAAGATATAACTCATTAAGCATAATAGATCACTATCTGATCATCAAAAGGTATGTATGGAGTGAGGGGGATTATATGTGGGAGGGGAGGAGGGATGATCCCAGAAGAAGGTATTGTGAAACAGAATAGCTTCATTCACTAACCGGTCAATATAGATTGCATTTGGGGGTAAGCAATAAACTAAGGCCAGTGGAACCAGGTTCTATTGTACCTCTCCATGTGGTCCTCTGTTTTCAGAGACAATTCTTCTATTACTTGAGTAGATTCCTCCCTCAACAATCATTTCCAAAATGATGGAGGCAATGTGTCTCCCAAATGAAGGGGGATCATTACCTTAGCTTTGTATAATAGGTGTTTAATAATTGACTTTTTATGTTGTGATACTGGCATTGTGGTATGATGCAGTAATATCAGGGGTGCAGAAGTAAAGCAAGTGGATTATCTGTAAACATATGGAACGTGGAGTGGGTTTTAGACCACAAAAAGGGCCACAAGAGGACAGTCCCACCAGATATGAAGTGTGGAACCTAGAGAGGCGCCACATCTCCAGCATGTGTCTAGGTGGTCTGGAAAGATCCTGTGAAGACGTTAGAGAGCAACTTGTATGACATCTCCTGTGCTTTATTATTGCGTGAGCATTTATGTGTGAGGCAAAAACAAATTCCCACTGTGTCTCACTTAGGTTGATCTGTAAGGCTTTTCCCGTTTACCCACGAAAAAGGGTCAACCCGAGTTGGTCAACAACTGGTATAGTAGAAAGATGCAACGTGGAGGTAGAGAGTCCCCTTGCAAAGTTATTCTTCAGTAGGGTAGATCTGGTATAGTTCTCTAAGAGTGGTATTAAAATTAATGTTCATATTCTGCTATGAGAAGGCAGCTCACATTACTGTTATTATGCTTATGTACCATAATTCCTGTTTCCCTCCAAATTGCATGTTTATAAAAATACCAATGACAACAGACATTACATATTTAATCAGGATGATTTAAAGGGACACTCCAGCCATCATAGGCAGTTTAATACATATGATGGCAGCATAGCCCCAATGCATTTTAATGGTGACTCCCATGTAAATACAAGGGGGCTTCTGCATATGCATTTGCCTTTCCTCGCCCACCCATAGCTATTTCCAATTCAGAAGATGTGTTGGGTTGAACAAAGTTCCTTGCACATGATATACTTGCCTCCAGTTAGCTCCAGCACCAGCTAAGCAAATTATGTGTTCAATGGGTGCTCTTTTCTACCGCTAATTGACTGCTTTAAGCAAATTTAGGCATATAGAATGCAATCTTCAGAGCAAATACTGAAAAGAGACGTCACTTGTGTTCAGTGTCTAATCATCCACTATGGACTGTTAAGTGAATCTTTTCTTATTTCTGAAGTTTTCATTATTAATGCTACTTTGACAGTAGGGGGGTTGCATGCTGAGCTTGCCCTGCATAATGCATAGTATATACCCCTGGGGATGCAAGGTGAAAAATGTGTGTTGGAACTTATTTTCGATTTGCTTGTATTTTTCAACTCTCATCAGCCTGACTCTTCTGCAGATTAGTTTGTATACGAGTTAAATGTAATTATTTGTGAGTGAAAATGCATGTGTATGTATTTTCATAAGTTTGCATAGCTTAAATGTAAATTTCATT
This sequence comes from Spea multiplicata, assembly GCA_009364415.1. NCBI lineage: Eukaryota > Metazoa > Chordata > Amphibia > Anura > Pelobatidae > Spea > Spea multiplicata. The sequence goes on along the minus strand of VKOC01000001.1, from coordinate 19,153,076 downwards.
ATGTTTTTTATAGGCTCCACCATTAACAGTATAGTCAGGGGAGTGTTGGAAGTGGTGGTGGGTATTGCAGCTGGGCTTGCTTTTGGATTTTTTCTTCGTTATTTCCCAAGCAAAGATCAGGTAAATTTCCTTTTGTCTCATTTCCTGATCACACCCTTACACACACATCAGTAGGTCCTGTACATTTACATTGTTTGGTGGGCACCCTGTGACACTGGAGAGATACATTCTGTATGTACAGTAAAACTATCTGTTTAGACAGGTCTAAGATATATCAACACATTGTAGATAAGAAAAGATAAGAAAAGAACACAAAATATTATTGGATTTGATTTAAAAAAAACAACTAAACTACAAACCCTTTGAGACAACGACATTTATAATAAGAAGAATAAGCTTGTTCGCAGTTTGTTTGTTTTTTGAGAATTGATATCATATGTTTGATGTGACATCCAAAGCAATCAGACAGAGAAAACTCACTGATGTTATAGACTACAATATTTCCTTAGCCCAAAGGAAATCGATAATCAGTCATGAATAAATTTGTCCACGGCAATGATTACTGAACTGTTGAAATAAAACCTGTTCTACTTTTTTTATTAACTGTAATTGTTTGTTTATCTTTGTTTTGGACACCAGGATCCAAAATCGTGTTTTGCAAAATTGCCAACAATTATTTAGAACAAAAATGAAAGCGAAAAACAGGGTTTGTGCTCCAGTATTCTGTGGGCATTAGCACTAAATGAGATGTGTTGACACCTAAGGAGATAGCAGAATGTAAAAGGAACAATGTTAAGTATTCATTTAGGAGTCACGTCACTAAAGGCCAAAGCAATTGGTCTTTTCGGCCTTAAAATTTGTTATCGCCTTGTAGCATTATCTTATTTGGAGCAGAAAGAAAATTCTATTGGTGTGATGGCACTAAAAATCAATATATTCAATGCAATAACAAGCCTGGATCTTTCACACTAGGCAAATACCTTGCCTGATACTATGTGAGCATAAAAATGTAGTATGCGGGCTTCTCACATACACCCGTTGGCTATGCTTATGTCATTGTCGGTTGCTGGTGTAAAAGTACCAGGGCTGTCTTGTCGTCCCCAGTCTGGACCAGTTCATTTAAGACAGATTTTGCTGGAAATTGGTATTTTTAACTGACATACTTGATCATACAAAAGGGTGAGGCATACCTCCCAACATTTCAAAATGTGAAAGAGGGACACTTTTTTATTTTTTAAATCACTCTTGCGGAACTCACCAATACAAGCAATTGCACTTTACAATGTCGCGCTTGCATCACCACTTAAAACACGCTTCATTTTTGTCAGCAAAGTCATGCATATTAAAAATAACCAGTACATTGAACCTAGCATCATGGGAAGTGCAGTTAACAGTAGATAAAGCTGCAGGTGTTAGCTCTGAATTACAATTCCCATGATGCTCAGCCAGCCAGATGTCCACATGACTAGGCATTGTGGGAGTTGTAATTCACAACTAACACCTCTCACATCATCCGCTGTTAACTACAGTTCACATGAGGCTCAGCCAGACATACTGCTCCTATGATTCTGGCTGAGCATCATGGGAAGTGCAGTCAACAGTAAAGCTGCAGATGCTAGCTGTGAACTACAAGTCCCATGATTCTCAGCCAGCCAGGTGTCCACCAGATTGCTGGCTGAGTATCATTGGAAGAGTAGTCAAGGGCAGCAGAGATTTTTTCTTTAATTAAAAAAAGGCTAATGTTAGCCTCCTTCCCAGGAACCTTACACACTGCCTTTACACACACCTATCCATAAACACACATATACACATACACTGTCCTTACACATACTCATACACATGTGCCCTGCCCTTACACACACCTGCTCATAAACATAACCATACACTGCCCTTACACACACATATATACACTTACCTGCCTTTACACACACATATACATGTGCACTGCCCTTACACAAACCTGCCTTTACACACACATATACACATACACTGCCCTTACACCCCTTTCTCCCCATCTCTTACCTCTTCCTCCATCCATCTTTTTCCATCCTTCTTCCTCCATCCTGTGGTGGGAACGCGGGGTCATTGCCAGCGCATAGTGATTAGGGAGCAGTAAAGCGAGACTGAAGTGACAGAACTCGTGCTCCCTAATGTTGAGCCAACTAGAGGGAGACTGTGATCTCCCAACTAGTCTGAAGCTGCTGATCAGGCGGCTGTGCTTCCCCTCGCAGTTGCACCTGAGGTGAGTACCACTCTTTCCTCACCCTTCCTCTGCTCCTGCAAAGTGGGAAAGAGGTAGGGATAGATGGGACAGAGTCCCAAAATCGTGACTGTCCCACCCAAATCGGGACAGTTGGGGAGCATGGTGAAGTTTGTCAAGTTTCTATTGCAAGAAGGACTGAGCAGACCCTACGTAGTCTCCTTACCTTCTCTGCCAACTGCTTCCGTATCTCTGTCTCCATTCTCACAGCTCTGCTTCTTCTCTTGCCTCTTCTTGTTCTTTCTTTTTTATTTGTTCACTTTTCCCCGATATCACCTACGTTGACCATATAAGCGCTGAGCCCAATCCACCACATGGACTCTTTGCCCTTTTGAGGAAGTGATCCAGGTACCAGAGAGAAGTGGACAAAGAAAAAAGACAGCGAAACAAGAAGAGGCAAGAGAAGAAACAGACCTGCGGGAATGGAGAAAGGGAATGTGGAAGTGATCGTGGGGAAGGTAGGGAGACTTGGCCAGCACAGGCTTCACCTATCGTGCTGAGCTCCCTGCTCAATGCGCCCCTTACTTTTCAGAGCACCTTGGTTTGGTGCACCCTGGGCCCCCACCAAGGCATGGCTCGGCACATGCATTTGCATATTCTGCCTGCAACCTCTGCCGCAAAGAAATACTGGCTGTGCACTGCTGGTATTTTACTTATGCCAGCAGCGGCTCCAAAACGTTGATTACTGTGCTGGTAAAATACCGGCCGGGTGGCTATTTCCCCTGGATAGAATATATGGTTTCTTGTTATTGTCAAAAGAAGCCATAACAAACGCAAATATTATATTCTGACGTTTGAGAAATACAGAATATTTAATGTGTGTTGTAATCAACACTTTTAGCCGTGCTTGTCCCTTTAAACACCTTACTCAAACCCCCTCCCCCATACATGGGAAAGCTTGAAATATTTAATTATACATTCTTATGAACATTAAGCGTTTTATTCACATGTTAAAAGTAATCCAAGGCACATGATGGCATCCTATCTATTTGGAATTTTAGAAATGTGTATGTGAATAGGACCAAGTAGACATTTTAAACTAATACGTTTGGGAAAATATTTTCTGCATACATGTCCGGTAGCGATAATTTACTAGAGTTTAATCTACCTTTCTCTCCATTATTTTGGTTTATTTTCCAATGTTCTTCACAAATTGCTTCCATTTGTAATGTGGAGTTTGTTGAAGATTAAGCTTTTTATTTCAGTTGTGAATCCTAGATACTTTAGTAATAAAAGGAACTTGTGGAATTGGCATAGTTACCAACATTTAAAAACTCTGCCTAACCCGCATAATTAGCATATTATGGTGCAGATTATATCAACAGTTCCCACCAACAGTATATGGTAAATACACCGGCAGCACAGCATCTTGAAGGGCACTATTATTTAAAAAAGCACGTGAATCATTTTAATCCCTTTAAGCCCAAATAACAGTAGAACCATTTACACATAAACTGCCCTTACAAATGCCTGCCCATACACACATACTTACACAGGCACATTCATGCTCGGACTTACACACAAACATCCTCACACTTGCCCTAACGTACACACACTTTCATCACGCCTTAAAGTGGCCCTATTTTTTTCTTTCAAAATTATGACTTTTATTTAATAAGTACAGTATTTGTCCTTTACTTTGTCTGTGCACGAGAGATAGTGCCTAGTAGACCTCCATTAGGTAAATTTGTATTGTCTGTTATGCGTATGTTGACAGTAACGTTAAGTTAGAAAACTACAGTGCACTATATAGTACGGTAATCGCTGTATTGTGTAGTATAGTGTCCTCTAGTGTTTCATGTTTCTTTTTATCATTTCTGCAGCCGTTTTTTTTTTTTTTTTTTACTTTTTTCTTTCTTTGTAGATCCACTGGATCTATCTTGCAACTAAAGGGTACCTCCTGGTGATGTCATTACTGGGTCCCTTTAAATACTAATTTGTTTATTTTTTAACTATGTGGGTGCAGGGCAGTGTCGTATTCTTCCTATGGTGACAGGCCAAAAGTGGTGGCAGCCCTTGAGCGCTGTTGGGACCAGAATCCCAGTGCCTTTATTTTCTTTCCACGCAGTTACAGGAGTAAGAGTCACAATAATGTTTTGATAAAACAAGAAGGGACAGAACAAATAGGTCTTGATAAATGAAGTTGTGTAAACACACAATAATTCTGTGAAAACATTATGCTACCTAAAATGGAAAAATAGTTGGCACTAAAAGTCTTCTTGCCTGTGGTGCCATTTAGTTCAGGATCAGCATCGTCTTCCTCCTCTTACTGTTTCCTGATAGCAGCATGTGTGATCAGTAGCAGAGGGATCATCAGAGACTCTAGCAGGGTTTGCACAGACCCTAAAAATGTCTCTGTTTTGCTGTTCAATGTTGTCACAGCTGACAACATTCGCAGGAAGTGAATGCCAGAATATCAGGCAGCCGGATCTTCTTGTATCTGCAGGGATATCTCCCCGAGCCACTACTTTCTTAAGGTAAGTTCTTTCGCAATGTAGTATTACCAAATTGGGTGTCCAAAGAGGGTGGGGCTGGCCCATCAAGTGGGCACGGCTGGTCCCAAAAATGGGCATGGGGCATGGCCACCAACCTGCCTTACGTGCAACACTAGTGTCACAGTGGAGCATGTGGGAGCGGCAAAAGATTTCTTTTTGCATCTCCCTGGACCAGTCAGGGAAGATCAGAGACTGGTCAATGCTTTGATTACCCAGGGAAGTGCCCCACAAAATGTCCTGTGAAGACCGGGACTGTTGGGAAGTATGATATTGTATCCCGTATCCTGAAGGGGCTTAATAATATCAAACCAAAAGCAATCTGGCAATTCTGGTAAGGTGTAACTTATAAAATAAAACTATTAAATAACCTGAAAATGAAGAAGGGACAAACGTAAAGGCATTATAATTCTTTTTGGGGGGGACTCTTCACCACATGGCACATATACAGTTCCAGTAATTATCCCTGTATTGTCAACTGATTCTGCCATAAAAGCATAAGCAAAGCATTTTGACCTTAGGTTTCCTTAAAAGGTTCTTGAAGCCTAATGTGTTTTGCATCATTCTGCTGTAACGTCTCGCTGCTTGATTCTTCACCTGACATGGAATAAAGTTTACAGTAGTAATATTGCATTGCGAGTGCCATTACCCCATAGTTTTCTGTTCCTTCTAGAGTAACTTTGCATTAATGTTTTCTCTTTCCTTTCTCTAGAAATATGTGAATTGGAAGAGATCCTACCTGCTTTTAGCCCTGTCTATATTTGCAGTTTTCAGCAGTCTGGCCTTCGGCTTCCCAGGCTCAGGAGGCCTGTGCACATTGGTCACGGCGTTTCTCGCGGGCATTGCATGGTCCACTGAGAAGGTGATTGTGAAATCTCACTGGTGGTTTGTTTCTATTATACAGAACATAGGGGGACTTGGACAATCTGAAACCTTCAGTTCAAACCCCAAACCACAAAAGTACAGTACAAGTCAATGAATTCATTTCAATGTCTTTTCAGTTTTATTAAAATAAATGTTTCTGATTTGATTGACTAATCAGACTTGGCTTTGTAGCCCCATTAATAATGTACTTTTGTTTACAGGAAGCTGTTGAACGTATAGTTGCAGTCGGCTGGTATATCTTTGAGCCTCTACTATTTGGTTTGATTGGCTCTGAAATATCTGTTGCGTCTCTAAACCCGCAGACAGTTGGTAAGTTGTGGCAGGGGTGCGCCTGGGATTACCAGTGTTTTTATTTCCTATGGGCATATTCAAGACCTTAAGCAAGACCTTAGACATCTAGTAAACACATTGGATGATAACATATATTAATTATAATTCTAAAACAAAGTGTTGAGCAGTGAAATACTAATTGTCTTTGTGTGTTTTCAGACAGACATCATATATATTTACAAAGATGTGTTTAGTAACTAGAGGACCCACATACATTATAAAACATATATTTGATACATACATATACCCATATCTACATGGGTACTGACAAACATTGGTGAACACATCATTGTATGGGGAGTGCATCGCCTGGCCAGGTGGCACAATAACAGTATGGCCAAAATACATTTGTCATGCAACACACAGTATACATTATGAAATAATGTCTGACATTCAGTCACTGAAAGGAACTGGATAGAGAAGATGCTGAGAAAGGATCCAGTCATAATTGTAATGCTGTTTCAAAAGCCATATTATACTAGACCCCTTGTGGCTATAATGAGTAATTGCAAGGAAAACATAAAAAGTGGCCCAAAACCTTTAAATCTGAGCTTTCTCTCTTTTGTCAAACACCCCCCCCCCCCCAGTGTTAAACGCATATATATTACAAATTATATTTTAGTTTGTGTTTTTTTGGTGCCTGAGGATCAGAGGCATTAACATCTCCCTAACTCAGTTTCCATAACTTACACGAAGCTTCTGTTTGGAGCATCAGCTATTTTAGGGAAGGTTTGAAAAACGGGCATGTGAGGCGGATCCCTAGCTTGGAGACAGGTAGGGTAGTGCTCCATGCACTATATATTTATTATATGTTTATTATATTCATGTCTGTTTATTCTTAGGGACTGGGGATTTTAGTAGAGCTGTGAAACCCAGAAATGTGAATATTTATCCGTAACTGCATTAGTGTGTTTTGTATCTTGTCTGCCAAATCTCAGTAATGTGTACTTGGTGAATACTAGCAAAAGGTGTCATTGGTCTGGAGCCTTACTCAACTGTTATATTTAGTTTCAATAAATGCTGATTCCGTTTCATATTAATTTTTCTTTGTCCCAGGGCTCTGTGTCGCTACGCTTGCAGTTGCCTTAGTAATTCGAATATTGTCTACGTACGTGATGGTGTCCTGCGCTGGTTTTAATTTCAAGGAAAAAATATTTATCTCTCTGGCTTGGATCCCTAAAGCGACTGTCCAGGTACTTTAAAACCTGTAATAATGTTGCTACATTTTAAATGGGAATGAAAAAAACATTTGAACATTTTGGAACACTTTGTCTGCTCTCAAGCCCCATTAAGAACACATTATTAGCACACCAATGTAAGTGTGTGTATATGTACCTTTTTCCAAAAAGCTTTGAGCTTTAAAAGAGGTTCATGGCTACCATGGCTTTAGAAGTTAAAAGGGACATACTCTCCTTGATAAAAAGAGGGACATGTTATGCTCAATCCCAATGTTCTTTGGCTGCAGGAATGATGGCATTTACTATTCATCAAGTCCTTTTTGGCATAATTCTGATGCCACATTGCCATCTCTCTTTAAAGTAGCCGGTTATGAGCTAGCACTTAAATCCTTTAAGGCCACTCTGAGAGAGAACGCAGTTCCCATTAGCATTACTCAAAACTTGAAATCATGGAATGACCCACTGGTCAGATATGGACATTAGTTTGAAATTGGTAACCAGTTGCTTCATTATATCATTCAGCCTCTTGACATCACCCCTACCAGCTCAGCCACTCAAACAGCTGCCTAGTTTTCTTTAATGGTAAGGAATGTCCTGACTGTACATCCACATCATGCTACCCACTGACCAAATGAGGGCATGTCTTTATATGTTTAAATAAGGAAACATTATTTTCTGTATAACATTTTAAAGTTTACAATCCTAAAGACTAGTTAAGAAGAATATGTGATCAATGTCTTTTTTGTTTTAATCAGGCGGCTATAGGATCTGTGGCCCTGGACACAGCACGGGGCAAACAAGATGTACAATATGAAGGCTATGGGATGGACGTGCTCACCGTAGCATTTCTCTCGATTCTAATCACTGCTCCGATAGGCGCCGTTATCATTGGCCTCACAGGACCCAAGATGCTCCAGAAAGCTAATGAGAGCAGCAGAGACGAGGCAGCCAGAGAAGGAGAATCTGGCATCGTGTGAGAGCGTCTGTCCATGCTGGCCATGGAGGGTTTCTCTTATAATATCAATATCAATAGAAGAGAGACGTTTTCATTGTAAAGATGCATTTCTATAAGGAATATTTGCCGAAGGACATATTGAGAATTTGGTTTAAATGACAAGAGATCATAAAGAAGCATTTCTCAGCGATCTAACACTAAATATGTACACACGCAACGCAAGGGTTTAATCACATAAACAATAGAACAATAACTCTTAAGAAGCTTTTTTTTAGTTTCTTTGGCGACAACCCATCAGTGCCTGCATTTGTGTCACTTTACAATTAAGTGTTCCTGGTACATGTAGCCCCAGAGTTGCTCTTTATACTTATGGCCCACAGCCTGTTCAAACAGTTAATACGATAAAACGCTCAATGACGTAGAAGTCTCTGCACCTAAGTCTGAAATGATTAGCGATTGAACAATCCAGTTCTGTGTCTGCTGCGCCAAAATAGAACAATGATTTACTTGAATGTATGTGAATATATATATATATTTATTTATATAAAATACTGAGTGATGTAGAATGACAATAACACAGAAGTAAATGTGCTTTTGTTTTGTTTAGTTATATGGATCTTCCTTTTATCTGCAGGTCATGAGGCTGCTGTTGTAGGCATCCATGTGACATTGAGAGCTTTATGGCACAGACAGGCCTTCTAGGTGATAAAGACTAAAGCATTTGATTGTTTAGAAGGCAGTATTGACTTTATATTTGTCAACTGGGATGAGATCAAACATTTACCGTAACTAAATAAATCTACGTAATGGTGTTACAATTTACAATAATTGAAATGCTCTTTATTGTATTAGCACGTTTGTTGATCCGACATAGAAAAAGACAATTTATCTCTTATTTATATACTGCCAACAAGTGACGTATCCAGTCCTACGGTGGCCGGTCTGGGGGGCTGGCCGGCCAGTTAAATGAGGTCACGCAAGCTCACGTAACCTTATCAACTTTAACTAAAGACTCTGAAATGTATAAACCATTTGAAATATTAAGCAGATTATAAAAACACATCAACCTGTAATATATGACATCCAGCCCTTTTTCCTGTCTGTGGTGATAATGGTTAATTTTTGACAACTAAATGGTTTCTGTGTTATTTTCAGTAAGTCCCGCAAACTTTTATGTATTCACCAAAACAAATAAGTTTAATAGAAATGGCATTTGAGTCAATGTTCTCCTTGTTTGATCCTTTTACCCAGCATGCAGTGTCTTGAACAAAACGAAACCATAGTTTATTTTTACTCTGGATACAAATTCCTTGTGGAAGGGGAAGTTCATTTTTTTTTCTGGTAAAGCAGTGGAGCAAATTGGGCCACCTTCTGTCCCATTCTGCTAGACAATAAATACCGCTTCTAGTGATTATATAAATTGTACTCTTCACAGGCACGTGATGTAAGAGTAAGTTACATTTGAGCTTTTTTTATGTTTACAGATAAGTTTGACTAGTTATGATTTTAAAATGTATTTTTAGGTTTTTCCAAACATTCTGTTGCCAACAACAACCTTTAATTAATCAGACAAAATTATTATTATCTTTTATTTATATAGCGCCAACAATCTATGCAGCGCTTAATACAATACATATATTCAAGGAGTATGACAAGAGAATTGACAGACTAAGACAAACCGATACATTAGGTGGACAGAGCCCTGCTAAACCAGCTTTTCGAGGGAATGATTTGACCAATGTGTAGGACGGACCCCGCATTGATCATTCTGTCCGTTATCTCTTCCATGCATTGTTATGTAGACAAATTTCTATGTGTGGCAAATATATTAATAATGCTGATAAATATGATTGTGGGATCAGAAGTTTGTAGTTTTATACTTGATTTTATAATAAAAAGGCTAAGAATTCATGTTCTAAAAAAACCCAGAAAACACGACATGCTCACTTGATTGTATTGCCATGTGATGTGTCCCACAATTTCAATAAGATAATTTAAAACAATAAAAAAGGCTAAGAATTTACAGTTTCCCTCATTGAGATTCACATACACCTTTTTTTCATGATTTCCAAAGGCAGGATACTTGCTCAATGTCTCTACCAACTGCTGGGGGGGGTGCAATATTCATTATTAACCCTTGGCTTTCAGTGAGATAAGCTTTAAAAATGAAAGCAATGTAGAAGAGAGGAAATCTTGAATCCACAGCAGGATCTCCTATGACCAGACGGCTGCCAAGTGTACCTTTCAGAGAGCACAATGCTGCTGCAATTCAAGGGACAGTTTGATCTGTACTCTGACCTAACAAAACTACATATAACAGACATACCCCACATTAATAAACACAATGGGTCCAAAGCATGTATTTAAAACAAAAATGTATTTATAAAAAAAAAAAAAAGTGAAGCGCTACCTTTTTTCACTTATTTTGCTTTGACAAATACTCCTTGTTTATATAATCCAACCTCAAATAAAGGTCAGACTATAACACTAAGATCCAGATCCTCCGCTGCGCTGCAGGGGACCTGGATCCTCGTCTCTGGCAGCCAGTGGGCGTCTGCGTGATGCACAGAGAGACAACCTCTGCTACTGCCCTTCACTTCCGCTGGTGCTTCTATGACTGAGCACCGGCGTCACATGACCTTCAGGTGCTCAGTCATAGAAGCTCTAGCGAAAGTGTCGGCCAGCGGCGGAGGTTCCACGGCTGCCCCCACTAGACACCAGGGAGTATGTAGGCAGGGTGGTGTTTCAGGGGGGAAGTGGCATATAGGAAGTTATAAGGCATACCAGAGGGGCAGAGTGGCATATAGGGGTATAATGCATATCAGTATAAGGCATATCTGGGGAGCAGAGTGGCATATAGGGGGTATAAGGCATATTAGGGGCATGTGGCATATCAGGAGGGCAGAGTGGCAAGCATGAGATCAGATGTGGGGGGTCAGGTTGGCAAATAAAAGGAAATAAAAACAAGAAATCCATTTATCTCCATCATAGTTTTTATTAAATATGAAAAAATAGTTTACATGTGAATTAATATTTACTAATAAAACTTTAGGTATTAAAACCTAGTTTGAGAAATATTGTGTTTGGGTTCTTGTAGCTTTTAAAATTAGAAGGCAATTAGGGAAATGCCATTGTGAAAAGGGTTAATGACACGTTGATGTAAACATAAAATTTGCATTTTTTTTTAAACAAAGTGGCTGCTGGCAAAGGGAATGGATGTGCTGTATTCTTAATCATGTATGTCCTTGAACTGAAATGAAGGTCATTAAAGCGGAGTATGCCTGTACAGGAATGCAAATAGTAACTATCTTTTGAGTACACTTGTAGCAATTTAGCTAGTACAGTATATTGATCATTTTGTTTTATTTATAAAGGGCAAACTTCTATGGGATACCAGCATATTTATTTAGGTAACTGGCATTCTAATACATAGTCTATACGTACATAATATGTTTTAGTTTCCTCTTGTCTACTTACGAAAACAACTAATCTCTATCCAAAAATATCTAAGTGCTCAACCTTCCTGACATGAGAAGGGGGTGACCTTTATCAATGGTTGCAGGGTTTGCCAAATAAAAAGGGGGGGCCATCCATCCCATCAGCTGATCTAGAAATTATATTTCATTTCCGGTATACAATTCAGGCAGCTCTCACTTCCAAAGTCTACTTGGTAGTTTTTTTTGTCTAAAAGGACAATTTTTTAATTATTTTTTTTGTGAAAAAAGCCAATTTAGCCAGTTAATCATTTTAATCACCATTTTTAATTTTACTCATAAAAAGCAGCATTATAAAAAGGTAAGCACTATAAAAAGTGTGTCTTACTATATTAACACTTTATTTACATAAGTGATAGTGTAATTATTCCAGGTTGAGGGACGCATAGTATTAAAACCAGACCTCATCAGAATACATAAAAGTGAACTATATACTGGCCCATAAAAATTCAAACATGCTAAATCCACCGGAGCAGTAAACTATGGTGACCAGGCTACTGCGTAACACCACTTAATGATGCAGAAGGTGGGCACATTACTTGCAATTATGAATAAAAAGTGCTGGTAAACAAAAAGGAAAGGTAAAACCTTTAATGTACATTCTCTTTATAAACTTTATGAAGTCTGCAGGGGAACAGTTTTATTTCTATGTATTTTTGTATAAAGAGCAGTTTCGAAATCTAATCACTGAAATCTGTGTATGTTGATAAAAATAAAAGAACGAAATTGGGAATTAGATCAAAAAGCTTTACTTAGTATTTCCAAATATGTATACTATATTCTTTTTAAACAGTAACCTATAAAGCATTGCCATATAGAGGTTCCCGGATGTCCTTGGTCCATTTATCATTTGGTTCCTGTATTTCTCATCAGTATATCAAGAATATGAACACACTTTATAAGTCTTTGCGACACTGAAATCCTGGCAAACATACATAAAATACACACAAAAGATAAAGTCTCTGGTTCTTAGTTCCAATCATATGGAACAATATATCACAGAGTCGAGAAAAGGAGGCATCTTTTAGTTCAAGATGAATTACTACTATGGCAAAAGCTGTGAGGGTCTAGCAATACAAATTCAAAAACATATAAAACTAGGGGTCTGGGACAGCAATATTCAAACTAAGATGGGATCCACCATCTCATATCAAGGCACAGGTATAGAGTCACACTGGGGATAAACAAAAACTTTTCGCAACAATGTATTTTCATTGTACCAATAGGCCATTTACATGTACCAAGGATCTGTATTCGTGATTAACATCCAAGCCCGGACATGCGCTACCACTACTGATTCAAGCCTGGTGTTGCACAACGGTCAGGAACACAGGTTCTAAGATGAATCCACTTGAGATGTATTAGACTTCTTTCTTCTTTAAGATCAATGGTCCCACGTTGTCCCCCACAACCTCGTTGTGCTTGTTATGAGAGCCATCACAAACTGGGAACTAAAGAAGAAGAAAAAATATGTATGATTTTAGTTTCATGACATAAGGGAATTACTGAAAACTTCATAATACACGTGCAGGATCAGCCAAGCTCTTCCCAAGAGCCACGGCTTATTGAACATGTGCCTTCATAATGTATAGCAAAGTCAAGCGGTTGAGAGCAAAGTCAAAGAGTTGAGATCACAGCCCTCCTGTAAACTCTCCTACCAACTCTACATTTAGCGAATAAACCCTAATGTTATGTACATAGTCAATCCATACATGCCAAGCAGTCACTAATCATCTGTTCCATTCCCCTCAAGCTCCTAACTGGAAATGACCGTATATCTTTCGAACGACTAATTGCTGGCTGCTGGCTGGGAATGTTGGCTTTAAAGGTTATAAACTACTTACGGTTTTAGATCGCCAGCATCGACAGTAGGCAGCTTTAGCAAGATGCAGATCCTCTATATTTATCTCATTCACCACCTTTGGGTTCTCTTTTTGAATCTTCAGGTTAATCAAGCTGTCTTTTTGTTTCTTCTTTTTTGTCAGGAATGGTCGAATTGCAAGGTATCCAAGCAGTGCCATGACACCAAGGAACGGCAATAGTCGCAACCATTCTGAAACTTAGGAAAGAAAGAAAGATTTAATTAGGATTCAGTGGATCAGCACATTGCTCATAAGTATGCAATCAGTATGTACAGACATTTTCTGGAATCATTATTTTTAGACTTATAAAGTACAAGTGATTTCTGTGGCACAACACACATTGCAATGACAAAAATAAACACACATACAATCTATGTGGGGGCCCATGGCACATGGGGGGATTGCTCGGACTAGGATGACAGAACTCTGAGGGCAGACCAAGTTTATCAGTAAATTACTCGACCTGATGGAGAAATGGGAGATGCGAGAAAGGCGTTGGGCAACTTCTGGAGCAAACGCCTGGGCCTTGCTCTGTATAATTAAAAAAATTGCGTAACTACAGCGCCAGAAACATAATTCCTAGTTCTGCTTAATGCCCAACCTTCCCCATAAAGAATACTCTGATCACATCGAAATTTGCCTCATTTGTAACTTTTCAAGGAACGCTTGTCACATGGTCACAGATTGGAGAAGTTGTTGCCACAGAAACAGGAAAAAAAAGCTTTTTAAAACGTTATTGTGTTGTTTCTATGTGTGAAAGCCGGAGCTGCTAATATCTATCAGCTTAGCATGCTAGAGAGAACAATTAATGTTTTGTCCGAGTGAAAAGTAGAAAGTCGCCGACAGGTTGTCAGAATGGAGAAATGCATAGAACAGTAGAGGTCCTCCAGATTAATTAGTTTAAAATACTTCTCCCCAAGACTCGATGATTACTTTTTTTTTGTACTTTCGGTAAGTCTTGTGAAAGATAAGAATAGTGTACCATAAAATATCAGACGCAGGCAGCGTGTGAGGACTGAAGCACTGAAAGTGTTGCAATTGGGTACATTTTTGTTTTGTTTTGTTTAAACTTGGGTATAACACAGCCCCCCACACTTTCAGGACTCCTGAGAATGAAGAAAATTGTGTGTATTACACCCAAGAATTTACAGTAAATACACAATCTGGGGATTGCAGGTCCCTCTACACAGCTGCACAGAGTAGGGTGTCCCATCCCTCTACACAGCTGCACAGAGTAGGGTGTCCCATCCCTCTATACAGCTGCACAGAGTAGGGGG
>VKOC01000001.1:19119512-19132598 GCA_009364415.1 Spea multiplicata | reverse complement strand
AAGGCAAAAAACCCACATGGCTTTTTCATGGCGTTTTTCTCTCCCATAGACTTCTATTGGAGAAAAACGCCAGGATTTCCTTGCAAAAAACGCCAGAGTGTCAACATGCTGCGATTTTGAAAAACTGCCACAGAGCCCAAAAAAGCAGAAAAATGCCAAAAAGGACCGAACAGAAAAATGCCAAGTGGAAATGGCATTTTGCTAACATCTAACATCTGGCTGCAGCGTTTTTTCACTAAAAAAACGCTGTGTGGCTGAATTGGCGTTTTTATGGGCGTTTTTAGCAAAAAAAAACCAAGTGGAAACCTAGCCTAAATAATTTACTTTTTAAGTTAGCATTCAAGGACATGTAACTTCAGTCAAGTGTAGTTAGTCAGGTTAACCTTTAGCTCAACTGTCCCCTAACATCTTAGTGAGTAGACCCTTCTGTGTTTCACAAGTTAACAACCAAATTATTAGAGGGGTATACCACTTAAAAGTGCCCCTGCTTTATATAATTGAGCATCCCATTTCATTAAGAGTTTGTTGCTGTTTTAGTAGTGAAATAATTGCACTGTTACAAAATAATGGCTTTTGCTATTTAAATTCCTGTCATTTTTAACACTGAGAGGTTAAATGTCTTTTGTTAGGTTAGATAATTAGCACAGTGACACATAAAATATTACCAAAAAAACAGTCGTACATTTAGAAAAACAAGGAAAAGAAAAACAGTTTTCCTAACTTTCACATTTTTTTTGCACAAATAAAAGTGGTAGCCATAGCTGCCCACACACTCTGTAAGTGGCAGAAAGAAACATCACGGTCAGCTATTACTGCTACAAGTGTTCTTGTGGAGTTCAGGCTTAGTTTGACTACATAATTATATATTTACTGCTGACTATTAGTACTATTCAGGGCCCTACTCTGAAGGGGTAAATAGGGACTTCGTACATAGTTAAAGGGACAAATAACAGTAGTAAAACAACAGTTTTAATACCAGTAGGTTCTTCATCCAGTAAATGACCTGTGGTTCACTCAGAAATTATGCTTTTTTCACTGTACCAATATACAGCATGGCACTATTTTGCATTCATGCAATTTCAATACTTTCTCCCCTAGTGTCAGGGTTTAAGGTTGAACCGTGAAAGCATATCTTGAGCGCAATAGAATGATGCTAAGCAGACTAACATGAGATGAAACTTGAAGGGACAGTGCCATGTGACTTGGAGGAGTGTTTTGTACAGAACACTCTCCAGAGCCCAAGAATAGGGTGGGAATTCTAAAATAATGGAGCAATAGTTTATTATCTTCTTCAGACTATAATAACCATAATGACTTGTTGAGTCATGATTCATCATACAGCATGCAAGACTGAATTTCATTACTTTTATAGTTACAGTGAAACCTGATGAATATTACACCTGACCAACAGCAGTCAACGTCTTCTGAAGATGGTATTTTCAAATGAAACATTTTCTGTTCTTTTGAAACTTTCAAAAACTGTAAAAATGTAGCGGAAAGTATTATAATGACAGTTCTTGATTACCTTGTATCCTCCCTAAGTTCCTTTTTTATGGATACAAACATGTATTTACTATGTTATACACTGTTGATCAACCCTAAATCAATTAGAGGCCTTCGTTGGCATGTCTACTGATGTTGCTGTTTCACAATAAAATCAGTATGATCGGATAAATCCTGATAGACAGGCAGTCCCTGCTTTGCACTTCACTGGGAGGACCTAATTTTGTGTGCAGTTTTAAATTGACCTCTCTGAGTGTACCACTTCCCAGTTTGTAACAAAAGAACAAGCTGGTATCTAGCATGTTTTCATATCATATAATAATACTTTATAGGTCATATATGGTGAACTTTGATGAAGATGTTGTGATTCCCCCCCCCCCGGTCCTTCTGGGAAGTTGCTGTCATATATTTTGTTCTTTATTGGAAGGGATAGTGATTGCATTCTAAATCAGACAGACATGAAGAAATGTTTATGTCCCTGAAGAGGTACAGTACTATGCATGATACAAATCCTCATGGAAGTTGTATTAAATATTATTGCCACTGATCATTGCCATAGTGTCACTACATAGCGGAGGCATAAAAAGGTAATAAAAGACCACAACAAGAAAATGATTGCTTGGACACAAATGGAGGTAGTCCCAAAATGTTTAAAATACAAAAAAAGAGAAGACATTAATTTTGCAAAGCATAAAAAAGAAACTCAATCAACCTAGGAACATTGTTCCTAGATCAATATAACAAAAGAAAAAATTAAAACTTGCAACAGTGGTAAAAATGACCACAAAACTGATCTGAATGTATCCGCATTCATCATATTCATGATTTGCAGCAAGAAAGTCCCTTGAGCAGGCACTGGAACTTATACAAAAGAATAGAAGAGTTTAACACCAATTTCATTTAAGGACACTAACCATTGGTTTCAGCTGATCATACTGACAAAAGGAAAAGCATTTTGAAGCAAAAACACTGTAGTCAAACAGTGTTTAAAAAGAACAGGCCCGATGCCTTGGGGTCATCCTTGACTCAAACCTCTCCTTCATCCCTCACATTCAGTCCCTCGCCAGATCCTGCCGCCTGCACCTAAAAAACATCTCTCGTATCCGCCCATTCCTCACCCAAGAATCCACAAAAACTCTGGTTCATTCTCTTATCATTTCCCGTCTAGACTACTGCAACACTCTTCTGGTTGGCATTCCACTGTCTCGACTCTCTCCTCTACAGTCTATCCTAAATGCCGCTGCTAGGCTCATCTTCCTTGCACGTCGCTCCTCTTCTGCTTCCCCCCTCTGTGAAACCCTCCACTGGCTCCCGATTACCTTTAGAATTAAATTTAAGATCCTGGTACTGACATATAAGGCCATCCACAATACTGCTCCTCCGTACATTTCTGACCTCATTAGCAAATACTCTCCTACTCGATCCCTACGTTCCTCCCATGGGCTAAGGCTCTCCTCCTCACTCGTCACCTCTTCCTTTTCCCGTCTACAAGATTTCACTCGAGCTGCCCCATATCTCTGGAATCTGCTCCCAAGGAACCTTCAGAATTCACCCTCCCTCCTGACATTCAAGAAACATCTAAAAACCCACTTCTTCAGAGACGCATACCATCTTAGCTGCTAGAACATCCTTGTCATCGATACACCCCCACAATACCTCTCACCCTTCCTCTATGCCTTATGTTTGTCACCCCATTTTTCCCTCTAGATTGTAAGCTTGCGAGCAGGGCTCTCTCCACCAAATGTATCGGTTTGTCTTAGTCTGTCAATTCTTGTCATATCCCTTGAATTTATGTATTGTATTAAGCGCTGCGTAAACTGTTGGCGCTATATAAAATAAAAAGATAAATAATAATAATAATAATAACAGTTTTCTCCAGTTGTTTCCTATCCACTTCTTCTGTGTGCATAAATAATGCTGATGTGTTTAACCATGCTGCCCTATATAAAGTAATGTTGGCAAAAAGCAGGGCTGGATTGGGAATGAAAAGCAGCCCTGGAAATATTTGGACACCAGTCCCATATATTTTATTGCGTGGTCGAGCTCATTTGCCTACACACCACACCAGGAACGTCACTAGAAACCACAGGGCCCCAGTGCAATTGCCCAGGGCACCCCAACTTCTCCAGCAACATATCCCAAAATGCCACATTTGCAACCCTGCCCCTAAGCAACCTAAGCATCTCTGTCCCCTAAACAGCATGCCTGTGCCACTTATAGAGCCTGCCTGAGCCACCTGTGACCCTTAAACACCCTGCCTGTGCCACTTCTGCTTCTAAACATCCTCTTCTAAAAATACTTCATATAGTTGACTCTCACAAGGTCGAGTTGTTGTAAACACATTTTTGAGAGAGGAAGTGATTATTCAGAAAATGTTGTAAAACGTACATATAGCAATACCCCTGCCTGTACCATCCAAGACATGAGAGGCTAGTATTATCAGTGTTAACAGTGAACTATAACATGGGGAAGATCATGCTTTACTTCAACTCCCTAGTGATGCATAGTGTTTAAAAGTAGTAGTTACTCCAGCCCTCCTTCACTTGACCAAAGTCACTGCCTATGTTTCTTGCCATGGAAGATTATAGATGACCCTATGTATGAGAAAAGGGCTAGTAATTTCTGTGTCACACTCACACACATTTATGTCACTGAGTGCTGAGCATAGAAAAATGAGCATCTGTCACCTCTATAGGACTACTAACAGTATCTTACAAGCAGTCAAATATATATTAAGAAGAAAAAGAAGGAATTTGGGATGCTGCAGCACCAATAAGTCAGTTCGTTCAGACACAGCACTTCACCTGGAAGGAAATGTAAGTGTAATCTTTAAAACATATATAATTTATATTTTGTGACAGATCTCCTTTAATAATAGAACAGGTAACATTTTGCTAAAGGTAGCGATATCCAAGTTAATTTGAGATCCATTTGGATATAGGTGTGCATAGCCAAAACCAAATAACTAAGCAGAAAATAACTGGCGTGCCAAGAATTCTCTTCCACTTTAACCCCTTTGGAGTTCTAGAATTGGACTTAAATCAGAACCTCCGACATACCAAACTAATAATCGATAGTACAATGCCTTTTTATCATGCGGCAGGATATTACAAATCACTTCCTGAACTTTGAAAGCATTATAAGGTGTATAGTAAATCATTAGTTCAGAACAGACAGTTTCTGCAATTGAGTCTATTGGGTGTACCAGCATGCTTTATCACCTTGACAAATATTACTGTATAGGTAATGCACTAGTCATATCTTGTTTCAGGTACAGGTGCCACTTTAATGGACTGAGTTTGTTTCTCGCTAAGGAATAAGATCCAGAAGAATGCCATGATACCCAGCTTGTGATTTACTGGAAATACTGACTAGTATCTCCCAAAGATAAAATAATAGTCTAGAAAATCTAAAATATTGTGACACCAAATAATCAGTTGAAAAAGTTGACAGGTCACAGTGCTCAGTGTGTTTGTGAGGTACTGAATGTGCTTTAGAATTCTCAGTCACAATGCAGTGACAGGAAAGGATGAGCTATTCTTCAGTGATACTGATGTATAGAAAATGGTAATTGACCAATCTAATCATACACATAAAGAATGATCCGAGAAAACTGGCATACATTTATATATATAGTATGTGTGTGCACAGCAAGACAACTGACCTAGGAAAATCCGTTTAACATGAGAGTGTTTTTTATTAGCCTGGGCCAGGGCCTGTGATGGCACATTAGCCTGTTGAGCATGGACAGGTACCTAAACGGTTCATGGCAATGGCAAGTCCTGTAGCTTCCTGGGCAATGGCAGGCCCTGTGGGTGTGTAATAGCTGGGTACAAGGGAAAGTCAGTTTGTGATATACCGGTAATAGGTGCTAAATATGTGGGTTGGGCAGAGTTTTGAGCGAGTGAGTGTGGTAAATTTTCAAGTATTCAATAGCCGTGCTGCAAAGTCTCCCTGTTTTCAAATGTTGGCAACTATGATAATGGACTGTGTGTATACAACATGCTCTGAAGGTATAAATAGTCAGAATGTGAAACAATGCTTTTCATGACAATTAACAAGTAAAGTTTTATATAAAAATATATAGTCTTCGAATCCTTGTACAGCCTTCCTCCACAAGTGTCAGTCCTCAATCAATTCTCAGCTAAGCTTCCAGAAACAAATAATAAGCTTAATTTTACCAGTTAACTCACTAGTCTTGCCCCTAGTAACCAGCGATCCTGTAGCCACCAGTGTTTCTGTAAATATATTCTCTGCTTGCAGCTCTCATATAAAATCAAAGTTCACAAAAAGAGGAATCAAAGGCCAGCTAAAGAGGGTAAGCCATTTGTTGTAGTTCACGGGGATCACTGTTTAAAATCATCCCCGTATTTCACTCTCATCCTTTAACCCTCCTTGACTACACTATTGTTTTGTTGTTAAGCTTTTATCCTTTTGTGTTTGCAATTGTTACTAGACATCTGTGAAGCTCTAGAAAATGTGTTGCATGATCTTACGAGATGAGATAGTTACACAGCTAGAGTTTTTTAAAATGAGAAATGTGGTTGCTTTTCTGACTAACAGGGTGAAACAATAACTTCCCTATAACAGGAACCATCTTTACTACAGGGAAACAACTGCCTAAGGACTAGGAAACCTTTGCAGACCTTCCATCGCTAGTCCTTCTGAAAATGTTTTTCTTTCATAAACCACCTCACCTTGCTCGTTCTTGACTGGTACCTGGCATGGCCTTCTTTAAAATCAATATATATATTTGAGCTTATATAGGATGGGCCAGCCTTCATATGTACTGTATTTGCAAGATTATAAAACGACCCTGATTATAAAATGACCACCTAAAATTTCAATATTAATTTAGGAAAAAAAGAAAAAGCCTGAATATAAGACTACCCTATAGTAAAAAAAAACTTTTACTAGTAAATTTTAATTCACATGTAAACTATTTTTTCATATTTAATAAAAAAATACAACCTGTCCCCCGAGTTATGCACATCTACCTCAAGCTTGCAACTCTGCCCCCAGATATGCCCCTTTGCCCCACTAGACATCTGGGGGGCAAAGGGGCATATCTGGGGGGCAGACTTGCAAAGGGGCATATCTTATACCCCCTATATACCACTCTGACCCCCCCTTATATGCCACTTTGCCCCTCAGATGTCTAGTGGGGGAAGCAGTGGACGTCTGGGCGAGACGAGCAGACAACCTCCGCTGCTGCCCGGCTGCCAGAGAGGAGGATCCAGGTCCCCTATTTGAGGTCAGATTATAAAATGACCTCAAAATGTAAACTTTGGCTTATATTCGAGCAAATAAGGTACTTTAGTGCCCCCTCATGTGGTCCTTTTTTGCAAATGCGTTTGCCCCTTTCTCCAGTGTGAGTGTCTGAGTGTATGTGTTAGTGTTGGTTTGACTGTGTCTGGATGTGCGTTAGCGTCTCATTGTGGGTATCGTGGGTGTGTTATTATGCGTATGCATGGGTGTTAGAGTGAGTGTCTGGGTGTATGTGTTAGTCTAAGTGTCTGGGTACAGTAGTGTGTGTGTGTCTGGGTACATTAGCGTGTGTGTGTCTGGGTATGTTAGTGTGAGTGTCTGGGTGTTTGTTAGCATGGGTGTATGTGTTAGTGTGTATATGTTAGTTTGTGTCGTGTGTGTTAGTGTCTGGATTTGTTTTTTTAGTATGAGTGTCTGGGTGTGTAAGTGTAAGTGTCTTAGTACAGTATATGTGTGTTAATGTGATTGCCCCTCTAGAGATCAAACTCTGGACCTGGCAGATTGTGTATCCTCTGCCCTGTCTTTAATTTGTCCATGAAGTCTTTTTAAGGGTGGAGTGCAGATAACGAAGATAATGTGTGTTATTGTACTTTTTATGTTGGTGGAATTTCAGAACATGACTTGCAACGTTGACTGATCTGATGGCATTATGTGCAAAAACATTATGCTTACATATATCAGTTGAACCAATTTAATCAAATTAATGTAAACTTGTAGCAAGCATTATTTTCTGCATGTACATTTGTTACCATTTTCTTCTACCCCCTGTCCCATGGAATAATCACACATGTGCATACACACAAACACATTATCAATACATGGGTGTACATAAAGAAAATATAAATAATTATCAGATTAGCAATGCACAGTGCTCATTAAACAATTGGAAGCAGAGAAATTATAGAACCATTTCATGTTTAGGACTGAATGAGACTTGCAGCAGTGTGTGCTGTGTGTCTACTTAAGCTGCCTATACCTCTCTTGTACCTCTTACTGTGCTGTTTGCTTTCAGGATAGTCACAAATGGTGCCCTAAATTGGGGGGTGGTTTATGAATTCAAAAATCGTGATAATTACGCAGCTGTTTGGAAAAATGTGTTGGAGTGGTCTACCAGTAGCACCCCCTCCTCTCTCTTCCCTTCTGCTCCCTCACATTCATTACTGTCTAAATGAAAGGACGTGTATACAGCGATTACGAGTTTCATATGAATCCCCCAAGCCATAAAGAAGAATTTCCTAATTGTCAGCTGGACTGTGCTTGTTTAAAATAATTAGGGTGCAATAGCTCCGTCAGACCATTTTTTACCTCTGTTCAGGCTTTATTAGATAGTCAGAGCTTCCTGTTCTTTTTTGACAACACCATTCTGCCAGTGCAAGGAGAATTTGGAGGAAGAATGGGAGAAGGGATGCAGAGAAAGGATTAGCTTTAATGTACACAGACAACGCTTTCTCAATTTTTGGGACGTGGGGACAAGGTCTCGTATGCTAAATGGAAGAAATTTAACAAACAGATATGTGTTAAAAAATGACATACCAATACATTTTATCATTGTCTTTTTTAAGCAGAGATAGCTGAAATCTTTCTTAATTACCATTTATTTCAATGACAGAATTGTAATTTATCATTTAGTTGTAATTTGACATATGTTCACACCTTTGCCATTTCCAATTTCCTCCTTCATTCTAATTGTCTGCTTCTCTCGCCTGTCATGCACTCCTCCTGGGATTAATTCAAGCTGTCTGTCTGCACCAAGCTCCCAGCACACTCAGGGCTGCCGAGAGCGTGACAGTGTCAATGTGCACACAGTTTAAATCTGCAGGGCAATGCCCAGGCATCATACAGGCCGCCATTCCTAAGCTCACCTGTTGTTTACTGTTTATTTCATTTTGGCATGTGTGACTTTCCAATGTTTTATTAGCCTCTAATTATTCCTTGGCTGACAATCTAAAGAGAGAAAGCGTTAAAATTAATTACTGGCAGTGGGAGTGGTACAAGATATTAAATCGATGTGTCACTTGCTAGTTTATTTCGCCCTTCTATCTAGCCCCCCCCCCGTCTTTTTAATTCCTCACTCCTTCTTTCTCCTTATTCATGTATATATATATATATATATATATATATATATATAATATATATATATATATATATACAGTATATCTGTATATATATATATTACAGCATGTACGTAGTAGTAGTGTAGTGACCACAAGGGAATAGAAACAAAGATCATTAAGTCAATTTGTCAGGACTGTCTTAAATAAATTCCCTTTATCTGTTAACCTAGAAATTTAAATAATGTGGTCAGCAAGTCTTACATTGTTCATGTTTTTAATTTACTTCTTAAAGTTCTAAAGTCCATCTTTAATATGGGTTATGTGAACTAGGCAGGTACTGCACTCAATGCATTCAAGGGATCATATTTGACTTGGGAAACATTATCCTAAGCTTGGATATTTTTAAGTGCTTCACCAATTTGGATTTTGGTAAACACTGATATTTATTGAACAAATAAGCTATACACCTATTATATTGTATTAGAAGTTAAATATAGATAAAAGAGGTTACAACGGTGAGCAGGATGTACAATGAGCCAAGGAAAAACAGCTTGGGCTGCATGTATTGATATGGGGAGCACTATACGTACACTATGCCCATTGTGTAGAATCTCCTGGATACTACAGTGGTATCAAATGAATATACAACCTGAGAGGTCATTGGGGGTAACCTTAATATAAACAAATAGAGGACAATGAGACATTAGGAAGTCTACATGCTGCGGACTTACAGAACTCAGACACTAGGCCCTAGCATATATTGGCTACATCGGCGGAGGCAGCAGACATTGCCACACCGCAAACACGTGCAACCAGGGGGAGAAACCACCTTGAACATTAGAGAAAGAAAATTAACTTTCCAGGCTAAGATCTGGGTAACCCAACTTGGGCAGATTGAATTTAAGAAAGGCAATCTGCTCCATCAGATGAGGTGCCATGCGTGAGCGCTGTTGACTCAGTATGTTTCCAGTCATAGAAAACACACACTCACTTTCAGCAGTGTTTGGCGGACATGATAGTAGCTGCTGCACAACCCATGAGAATGCAGGCCACACACTCTTCTTTTCATCCCAGTGGCTAAGAGGATCAACATTAGGCGCAGAAGGAACTTCACAGAGGTAAAGTTTGACCATTTTAGCAGCACTACTCTCCTTTCTGCTGCTAGCTCTGTCAGATGGTCCAACTATACTGCCAAGCGCCTCTTCCCAAAACGCAGCTGCTCCACTCAGCTGTGTTGTGCTGCTTGTGGCACTGCTGCTAATGCTGCTGCTAGGAGTAGCAGACAACATCATCTCTTCCTCCTCCTGCGCCTCTCCCTCCTCGGACAGCATTCCCATTTTATGCTGCCAGTCACGCACCTTTTGAACCAAATGCTCCCGTAGCTACTGAGAACATTGAATTCCATTGCTAGCTTTCCCTTAATTCTTGGATCGCAAAGGCACGCAAGCATCATTTCGGGACTTTCTTCCATACATTTGCGAAGGTGTACTTTTAGCAGATCCTTCAGCTTCTTGACTATGGCTGCTACGTCAGGATGTAGAGTACCACCTTGAACAGCCTCACGGTTTTCAAGGAACACATCCATCTTGCTGCCTAGATGGGAGAACACTGGTATTACCTGGGCCAGACTGGCAGTGTTTGAGCTTAAATTTTCAGTGGCATCCCTGAATGGTTTAAGGACTGCCACTAGCTGGGAGATCCCTGTCCAATCCTCCCTATTCAATGGAGATGTAATCCCAATATTATGCTCTGAGGCAAGATTATGGATTGCCCTCTGCTGCTACAAAATCCTCTCCAGCATCTCTAAAGTGGAGTTCCACCACGTACTGACATCCTGTCATAGGCAGTGTACGGGAAGATCTGCCCTCTCTTGCTCTTCCCTCAAAAGTTGGCTAGCCTTAACACTATGGTAAAAGTGACCAGCGATCTTTCTGCAGCGGGACAGAACTACTGCTGCTACATTAGTTCCTTCTGACATTGCTGCCTTCACTACAAGATGGATGATTTGGGCTGCATAGCGCACACCCAGAATATGACCACCTCGCAGCGCTTTCACCATATTGGCACCTCCATCAGTTACCACAAAACCAACTTCAACATTGGAGCCTGCCTCTGCTCCCACCCAAAGGCTAAACATTTTCCTCATTGCATGCAGAATATTTTGGGAAGTGTGCTTTTCATCCATCACTTCTGCATGGAGAAGGAATGATCGGTAGCCTGCTGCAGCAGCTTCCTTAGACACACCGGGCTGCCACCAGTGTGCTGTCAAAGAAAGAAAGGCATGCTGCCCACTAGGTGCACTCCACAAATCTGTTGTGAAATGAACACACTGACCAGCAGCCTTGGAAAGCTCCTCTTTCACTGCTGAAACACAGGACCGATACAATGAGGGGAACAATGTTCCTACTGAAAGTGGAACGTGACGGAACTGTGTATTGTGGAGCCACAGCCGCCATCAATTGTTTGAAAGGCTCCCCTTCAATCATGGAGAAGGATGCCCCTCCAACAGCAATGAACTGACCAATAAGTCGCGTTACTTTATTGGCCTGCTGTTTGGGCATTGTTCTCTTGGAATGGAATGCCCCAAATTGTTCCAGGGTGGGCTGGACATGCAGTGCTCCAACCTGCCTTGGTCTCTGGCTGCCAGCACTAGCTGCTGCTGCTATTGGCTCAGAAGCAGCTGTTGGGGTTTTTCCACTCTGGAGATGGTACTAGTTGTTGTTGTAGTACCACGGCCACCAGCTATGCTGCCTGAACTACGTTTTACTTCTGCATCTTTCCCCAATAGCACAGCGTTGTGTTGAGTGCTGAGGTGATGCTTCATGCACTGGTAAAATGGCCAGACACTTTCCCTCTGCTTATTAGCTTCCCACAATGTTTGCACTTTCCATAGCGCCCTTCTTCAACATTTTCAAAGTGCTCCCAAATTGGGCGCGCATAGCCTTGGAGTGTGCCTTGGGTGCTGCTTCTACTGCTCGGGGTGGATGAACAGCGGCAGAACTAGTGGTGGTGGCACTGGTGGTACTACCAGTACTGGCCATAGTGGGACTGCTAATTGCTTTAACTCTACCAGATTTGGTAGGTTTTGCTGGTGGTGGTGATGATCGCAGCGGAGAAGGTGGAGGCTCAGGGGAAAATTGTGCACTAGTCATTTGTACACTGCTCCCTGAGGAATCTGATTCCTGGCCACTAATCTCCTCTACTTCCTCTGGCTCATAGTCTAGTTCTTCATTAGCCAGATCAAATGGAATTCCTGCTAGGCTGGAGCTAAGACTGATATCGTGACTAGTAGTAGTAGTAGTGCGAGCAGGAAGAACAGACTCTGCACTTGGCCTCTCAGTCTCAGGCTCCTCTGGTACCTCGCTAGCTGGATTTCCAGTACTATGTGTAGCCATCTCTCTAACTGTCTTTACAAAAATATTGTAAGGACTTGGTGGCTTGCTAGAGGTACTAGAAGGACATGGCGTGGCGGTACTGGTGGGAACAGTAGGCGCAGCACTAGTGGTGGTAGAGGCGGTAGAGGTGGTGGTGGTGGTTTTCCCTACGAAGGAATGAGATCGCTTTGGTTTGGGAAAACCCCTCTGAGTCTTGCTGCTAATTTGGCTCTGCTTGGTACCTTGCATGCTGCTTGTGGATGGGGAAGATGCCGCTTGGGGCAAAAGGCACTTCTTTTTATTCATTGGGCTAGTAGAAGTACTTGTTGTGCTACCCTTTAACTTTGAACGTGCTTCTGGTGCTTTAGGATTTCCGTAAAAAACCATAGAGCTTGTGGGGCTAGCCGCACTACTACTGCCTGCTTTTGGTGCCTTTCCTTTACTTGATGATCCTTCAAGCAATGCTTCCCCAAATGATAAGCGAGAGCTTGGCCTACTTGGCCGACTAGACTGACGCAAAGGCTGCATCTTAGAACTGGCGCTGGTGGTGGTGCTGGTGGTGGTGGTGGTAGATGGAGCTTGTCCCTCCTTAGTCCCAAAAGGAGGATCCATTTCAAATTTTGTGTTGTGTGTGTAGTGTAGTGTAGTGTTTAAAAAACTATAAAAAAATAAAAATAAAAAAAAGGAAAAACAAATTAAAGACAAAAAAATTAGAGGAAGTTCTCTTCAGTGCTACTGCTTAAAAAGTAAAACTATGCACTACTGCACTGTGCTGTTGTGTGCAATCTGCCAAAGTGCTAAAGTTATTTAAATTATTAACTCAAGATTAACTATTTATATAACTAGCAGTATTTTATTTTTAATTTGAATTTACACGGGCCTAAGAG
>VKOC01000001.1:19081758-19092537 GCA_009364415.1 Spea multiplicata | reverse complement strand
TCTAGGTGAGGTCTGACAAGAGATCTGTAAAGTGCCAGAACCGCCTCTCTATTTCTGCTAATGAAGCAAAGATAGTGCAAACTGTATACTAAGCAGTATACCATTAAACCGACCCCCCCAAATGGGATAACAGGTTCATGACCCTCCTTTGGAGGCTGATTTGGCAGATTTGGGTGGGGGGATTGAGGAGGAGCGTACTAGCCTGTACAGTTAGAAGAAGGGCAGGGATCATCGTGCTAGGCCTCTTTTTCCATCTAGAGCTACAGTGAGAACTTTAAGCTTGGAAACTTTGCAACTGGCGTTTGATTTATCTGTGTATGTCATATGGTGGAGGAGTCCCTGTGCGAGGTATTTTATTGAGGTCTGAGCTGTAGGGGAAAGATAGAGGGCAACGTGATAGAGGTTGAAATTATGCCCTATACACCGAGTAAAGTGGTCAACCCAACCTATGTGTATTGGGAACGATCAGTGGTATCTGGGAGAAGCAAAAGCCACTGTGGTTTTAGATGGGAGATTAAGTAGTTTGGTTCAGGGGCCCTCTATATTTGTTATATGCATATGGTTTATACAATTCAGATTATATGATTCTATTATTTTCTTATCATGTCCTGTCTAACATTTGATGAATAAAATAAAAAGTGTTGCAGAATTTTGTAAATAAATGCTGTGATTAATTCATATTCCAACCCAGTTATGCATGTGTGG
Organism: Spea multiplicata; assembly: GCA_009364415.1. Classification (NCBI taxonomy): domain Eukaryota; kingdom Metazoa; phylum Chordata; class Amphibia; order Anura; family Pelobatidae; genus Spea; species Spea multiplicata. The sequence continues at coordinate 19,091,832 of VKOC01000001.1, read as the reverse complement.
TTATTTATGTTTCCTGTCATTGATTATATAACTTTATGAAGAAAGGTGGTAGGACCTTCTTGGGCATGGACAGCCATGAATATTAACTTAAGGGTAATAACCCACCGCCTATGTTGTGCTGTCCAGCCCAGATGGACATCTATGCTTTCTACACTAAACTATAAACATAAATTCGAAGGGAAAAAACAAAGGATTGAGAGAAAATATCTCAAGTTATTAGTTAAAGAAAAAAGAAAGTGTAATCTATAGAGGGGAAAAATGCTGGTAGATAAAGAAAGATGTAAAAGGAAAGATTGACGCGAAAGAGTGCATGCAAGAAATATTCTTTCACTGAACTATCTCATTATATAAATTCTTTTCTGTTCATAAGGAATTATAGTAATTTTTATACTGATTGTTTTGTGAGCTGTAAACCCCATTTTAGCATTTTAGAGCTTTAACCCCTTCAATCCCAGGGGTTTTTGGTACCTCATGTTTGCCATTTTTGCGCTATGTCGGTTCATTTCTATAACAACAACTATTATCTGCCATGTAAGGTGAAATGAATTTGGATGCAGCAAACACATGAGTCTAACACGCCAGCAGTGGAGCGGTCTATTCTGTCTACGTCATGTCCCGATTGTCTTTAAAGATAATATTATTACAATCTCCATTCTAAATCCCTGGAATGCTTATTTTACCAATCATTATTTCAAAGATGAAACGAAGAGGGAAACATTGAAAAAAAACGGGCTTACTATAAATAAATATTTTTAGGGAAAGGGAAAGACACATTTTTACTTTCTGATTATTCCCAAAGCATCCCTGTCAGGGCAAATTTCACCCCTGCCTTTAGGAATGATTGCTTCAGACGTTGTAAATGAAACAATCCCCTTTATGCTCCGTGAAAATATAAAACTAAGCTTACTATTAAGGCTGCAGCCCACTGAGAGTTAAACGGCTCACTGATTCATCCAGAGGCTACTAATCCACCCACTCTAATGCATGTATGTGTTGAACAGTGCCATTAGACCCTGAGGTGGTGGGCTTGCAAATGGGACAGAGTAATAATTCCCTGGGCTGCTCTGATTTTCGTCACTTTTTATTTTTTAAATTCACGGTAAAACAAAAATTCCAAAATTCGTAAGTGCTCCTTTTGTGGAATGCAATGTGCGTATTCTTGGTGCAGCCCTTTTGCCAAATTTATTGTAGGTCATTATATAAATAGGCTATTTGGCTAGGGTGGACACTGAAGTCTAATTCTTGCCAGTCGTCTTCTTAGTTACATTTGCACAGGTTTTTTTGGAGCAGTTCCATTCCCGTTGGGCAGGTATGTAATGTATTTTTGAATAGGATCACTGCACCAGTGCATTTGTAAACTACTGTTTGCTTTTCATCCCTTCACACAGTTCATAGACGATTAAAATAGTGAGGCACAATATTTGAATATTGAGTCCGTATTATTAGTTTTTGAGGTGCCTTGAGTGTAAGTTAATTCTCGATTGCTTAGTGGTAAGTAAGGGTAACTTTCACTGAATTACGGCTTCTAATAAATGACGTACTATGATGTGCCCCCAGGATAAAACTTAAAGCTACTCTAAGTGCAGTGATTCTTGCAAATGCTATTTTGTGCCAGCTGACATGAAAACCCACAATGGTACCAGTGTTTTCTTATTTTATGAAGATTACCAAAGCACTCTGACCCCTTACAGCCAAGACCAGATAGAGGCCCCTCTTGCCTGTGGTACTTTCTAAATCCACTGCTTGTCTCCTGGATGCCACTCATGGTCGGAGGCTCCCTCACATCATGTAAGTAATGTGGCTTGTAACTCCCTTACTGTGCTTTGTGCCGCACTGTCAATGAGGGAACATCATTGACAATGCAAAGGAGACCTTGTGGAACCAATGTGATTGCTGCTTTGTGGAATGCATAAGAGGTATGAGCCCCTCACAGCTCTTGGATCCTGGTTCATGTGCTCCACCGTTAATCCAGCTCTGCTTATAGCTGATGCAGATTGGTTCTGAACTTCGCTCTTACTTAAGATAATTATTGATTATAGTCCGATATAGACAATTGTGAAGTTAAAAAAAATCCAAAAGGAAGGCAAGATACTAGATATACAGTAGACCAGTAATTGTGCCAGTGTAATCAGAGCAATTCCCGTTAGGTAAAGCCCTTTATGCATGCACTGCTCAACAGAGCTAGTTGGAAAGCCACTTGTTGGTTTAGACCAGGGGTGTCCAAACTGCGGCCCTCCAGCTGCTGAAGGACTACATTTCCCATACTCCTCAGCCAGCCCTTAGCTGAAGGAGCATTATGGGAGAGGCAGTCCTGCAGCAGCTGGAGGGCCGCAGTTTGGACACCCCTGGTTTAGACTCACCTCCTTGGAAAAAATGACTCCCACTGTTTGAAAATCATGCAAACTGGAGTGTAGCAGAGTGGAATGAAGTGGACAGTTTAGTGTTATTTTGTTTCTTCCTGATAAATATAGCCAATTATGTATTAGGCTGATTTACATAGAAATCGGTTATATATTTTTACATTACTAGTTTCAGTTTTCTACTACGATATATCAGGTCTGTAAATAATGCAAAAAAAATACACAGATTATATACTCTGCACATTCCGTAGGAATAGGCTGAATTTTTATTCAATAGTTTAAAGCCTAAGATGAAATAGGAAAACCATAAATCTAATTCCCGGGTTACTATCTTTACGATAAATGGTGGTCAGAAAGCGGGCAGAAGTTCACTTACAACCCAGCATGATTTATTGTAACAGCAAGCACTGAAATAATGAATGAGTACACTTGATTGCTCTTAAGACATATATTATACAGTCACTCGTGTACAACTTGACAAATTGTGCCACATTTTAACTAAAATAACATATAAGAAAATCTTTCTTTGCTTTTGCAACTGAGGCAATAAAGATGAACATCTTGCCTAAAAAACTGAAGACCCCAAAGTAAGCCCTTTTTACAGTGGATGAATGCATATTGTATATGTAATTTCTGGGTTCAAAACCGAGCTTTTTCTATGCTTTTACTTTCCTAATGTCATGTTTTCTGGTTGACTGGGGCATTTGATCACCATTGTGTCTTGGTGATATGGCTGATATTCTTTACGCTCTTGTGAGATCATTGGCTACATCTGGTTTTAGTAAAAGTACATTTTCTACGGCACCATTGATTCTCCATATTATTTCATGATATACCACGTTGATTCAAAGTTGATTTTGTAAGTAACTGAGAATAGTTTCATTTATTTTGGAAGGTTAGATAGATTTCTTTACAAAATGACACTATTTTAGTACCTTTTTTTGAACTTGCTATTGGTCTCATTTTTTTACCATCATTTACTACTATCTTTGGACGGACAACATCATTTGCTCACAATTATATAGTGTATATTAAAGCACAGTCTAGGTTCAAATGGCACGTCATTTTGTTGTGGATGTTTGTGACTTGTCTGACTTTTACCAATCAACAGTCTGACAGTGACAATTGCTTTTTTTTTAATAGGGGAGAATTACAGTTAAACAGCAAAAATGTTAAAACAGCCCTTGTCCCAAAGTGCAAGTAAAAAACAGTCTTGTCATTAGGGGGTTTAAATGATCTCAGCCGCTCTCATACAAGAGCACCTCTGCTTCTATCAATCCTCAGACTGCCTTTGGTGCTTAGGCAAAGGGCAGACAGCATGATAAAATGGGCATGGGGTAGTCAGAATATTGGCTGGGAGTGGGCAAAAACTGGGCTTAACCGGAGACTCGGCAGACCCGTAGAGTTCCCAGGTATGGACATTAGAGGCTGTATTATTGAACAAAACAGATATGACCAATGTTAACCTGATAGCAGGTTAAGAAGAAAGATGTCACACAGTAATAATCGCTATTTAGAATGTAAACCTGAGTTGAAACCATGTATGTAATTTTATTAAAGACACGGAGGCTCCTATTATGCATTCTCTTTCTTTATTACTCCCTCAGCAGCAAAGAATTGAGGGAAAAAACTTGACTGAAAGAGTTGAAACAAATGAAATAGTAACAACCATAACACTGCCCAGCGATAGCCCAACCAATCAGCAGTCCTCATCATCCTCAGGGAGAGTGCAATCCTAACGAACTTCCTCTTTCTTTGCTGCTCCCTCAGGAACGGTTAAGTATTTTTTGCTCTCCTTATATATGTATATTTCTTATATATATGCCTTATATTTATATGTCTGATATTTATGCCGGTGTCTCTATATTTTGTTGCATATATTACCCTTTACTGTTTTTCTATTTGTGCCGTTATCATGTACCGTTTTTTGTCTGTTTCCCTTCGTTCCTCTTTGCCCTTCTAACTGTGTTACCTTGTTCTAACTGTGTTTGTGTGACCGGCTCGGTTCTTGCATCGCAGCGTTTCTTTCTCTACCCGCGGTTTCGCGGGCTTTCAGTTATCTGCCTTGTATCCGCGCATGCGCATTTCTTCTGTAGCGGTCCTTTTGTATATTGCACCTTTATCCGTGTTTATTGTCGCGGTCACTTGGTGCTGCTTCGTTTCTCTATTCGGTTTTTCTTGTCTTGGTGCTCTTTATCCTCTCCTCGTTCCCCCTTTATTTGCTGGGTTAATCAACCCACAATTTTTTCCCTTTCAGGTCCCTTGTTTGTTTTTTCTTACCTTGATTCAGAGCCAGTATGGATCAGCAGGATGCTCATTTTTCTCCTTCTAGAGAGACTGGCACTCCCTCTGGTAGCCAAATTGCAGATTCTCACCCCTTATCTTCAGAGGATTTTCAAACCTTATTAGATGCCACTATGTCCCATTCCATCTCTAAGGCTCTGTCATCAGCTATGTGGGGGTCATACCTCATTCTATTGGCCAGTCTATTCAGCAGGCTTTACTTCAGGCCCCTTTACCCTCTACTTCTATTCCTGCTGTTTCTATTCCTGCTCCTGTTGGCAAAAAGGCTCTGTTTAAGTCTAAGCATACTACCTCACTCCCGATGCACAGCCTTGCTGCTGTTGAGATGGACAAGGCTTCTAATCCTGTCCCTGAGAGCGCTGGTTTACCGCGCAAGAGAGCCACTGACCGGGCAAAAACGGCCAGAAATTGGAAAAGAGCTAGGGCTCTTCAAGATTTGTCAGATTCTGACTTGAGTGAGGAGGATCTGGATTCCTATAGGGATCCAGAGTCCGATAGATCAGATGTTAACGACTTTCCTGACCTTTCATCCTCCCCTCATGGGGAAGGGTCAGACCCTGTCCTGGCAGCGGAGGGTGAGGACATTGGTGTCAGTGACCCTCAGGGTACCCCTCTGTTTGACCCTGATAATTTGGTGGGTTCCTCTCTCATATTGCGCAATATCTGGCACTTCGTGTGCGCAAGCCTCTCTCTTAAGAGAGTAGGCGCAAGCTTAGGGCCGAATGCCCTCGCCCCATAGTGCCTGATGGGGTCTGTAAAACTCCAGACGTTGATCCCCAGATTACACAGTTTTTAGCTAAAACAGGTTGGAAACCCAGGAAAGGGTTGGAATTCTCCCTGCGCCATTGCCATGACAGTTGTTGGAGTCAGGTAAAGCTTCGCCTGAAAATTTTGATTTTGAGGTGGCCTTAGGTTGGCTTCAGCGCATTACCTATCTTACTGGCAATGCTAAGTCTGCGCTCTGCTCTGAACGACGCAAGTCGATCTTACTTAAGATTGAGCCCAAGCTTATTAATATGGCTTCTCTAGAACCCGGCCAAGCAGCTAAAGGCCTTTTGTTTGGTGATTCATTCGTCAAGAATGTCGGTTCATTTGTCAAAACATTCACAGCTTTGGATAAGGCTCAAACCTCCATGAAAAAGGTTTTTGCTCCTAAGATTTTTACAGGGGCTGGACGAAGCAGGGGCCGCTAGTCCGGCCGTGACGCCACGAGGTTTCACCTCTTCCAGACGGCCTTATGGTGAGTACCATTCTTCATTCTCCCCTTCCAAAAGGTGGGCGGTCGCCTTGCTTCTTTTTATCAGGCTTGGGTTCATATTAACTGCTTTGCCTCAACAGACTTGTCTTCCAACCACTGCAAAGTTTCACATGTCGCAGGTCCTTCTGATCTCAAAGGAGGTTCAGTCACTTTCAGCGAAAGGGGCTATTCAAAAGATCCCCATGGACTCCCCAGGCTTTGTCAGCTCCCTCTTCTTAGTCCCGAAGAAAGGAGGGGGTGTTCGAACCGTCATCAATCTGCGTCCTCTCAATGCTTTTGTGGTGTATCACCACTTCAAAATTGAAGGGATACATTGCCTCAGAGATCTATGTTACCAGAGGATGGTGAAACTGGATCTTCAGGACGCTTACTTCACTATTCCCATTGCAGCGGATCATCAGTATCTTCTTCAGTTCATGTGGGCAGATCAGAAATGGAGGTTCACGTGCCTTCCCTTTGGCCTCTCATCGGCACCGTGGTGCTTCACGAAGCTTATGAAGCCAGTAGTAGCGTTTCTTCGGTCCCGAGGTATACATCTGATCATTTATCTGGATGATATTCTCATCATGGCTCAGTCCCCTCGTCTTCTGCAAACTCACCTCGACTGAACTTTACATCTTCTTCAGTCTCTGGGTTTCCTCATCAACTGGGACAAGTCTTGCCTCGTTCTTTCCCAATCCATAGAGTTTCTGGGATTCCGAATAGACTCCATTCAACAGTCTCTCTACCTTCCGCGGCCAAAGATAGTGGCGATCAAGAAAGAGATCAGGAGATTGCTTTGACTGGATGTTGTTACCGTGAGGCAGTTAGCACGATTGATAGGTCTCTTGTCCTCTTCCATTCAAGCCATATTTCCGGGCCCCCTGCACTACAGAGCGCTTCAAAGACTAAGAAGTTCTTCGCTGCTTTCTACTCATTCTTATGAGACCTGCATCTCTCTCGATGACGAATCCAGAGACGAGATGAATTGGTGGTTGTCCCACATGGAGGCGTGGAACGGCTGAGCCATCTTCGGTATCATTCCGGACGTCATCATAGAATCGGACGCAAGCTTACATAGTTGGGAAGCGCGAAACGGGACCGTATCTACAGGTGGCAGATGGTCCACAGAGGAATCTTACCTGCAAATCAACTGCCTGGAACTCTTGGCAGGATCTTTTGCCATCCGCAGTCTTGCCAAGATGCTAGCTTGTCTCGCAAGGGATTTTTGGAAGTTCTGTCTCCTTCATGGAATCTCAGTGACGGCCGTTCACATTCCCGGTCTCTTCCATCTCAGTGATTCAGGGGATTGGCGTCTTCATCCATCCGTCTTCCTCAAGCTCCAACTGCTCTGGGGTCCTATGGAGATGGACCTTTTCACTTCACGTCTCAACACCCACCTGCTGAAGTTCTTCAGTTGGAGACCAGATCTGGAAGCAGTGGCCATCGACGCATTCCTCCAACAGTGGCCTCGGTCTCTACTATATGCTTTCCCCCCTTTCAACATGATTGCCAGGACAATCCTTCATATGCTGCGGTTCACAACATCCTTGGTCCTCGTAACGCCTCTGGCTGCTGGAAACATCAGTGGACTTCCCCAGGACCTTTCCTCCTTTTCGGGATCTGTTACTCGATCCAGACCTTCAACCCCACGATTTGATCATCCAGGGCCAGCTTCAACTAATAGCTTGGCGCGTTTCAGGGGACCCTGGTCTGTCGAGGGAGTTTCACAACAGACTCTCCTTCTCTTGGCCGATGCTTGGGCCCCAGGTACTAGAAGAGCCTATTCCTCTGCGTGGAAATGTTGGTCTAGCTGGTGCTTGGGCAGATCATTGGATCCCATTTCTGCCCCTTTGAACATGGTTTTGTCTTTTCTTACTGAATTGTTTCAGGATAATAAAGCATATCGTACGGTAAATCTGTACCGCTCGGCTATTTCTGCCGGCCATGATCTTCTGGATGGGGTTCCTATTGGTCAGCATCCTCTAGTCTGTAGGTTGCTTCAGGGTATTCGTTTTTCCAGGCCTCCTTTACCCCGTTACTCGTCTACTTAGGATGTTAATGTGGTCTTGCATTTCTTAGAACAATGGTCCTCTAATCAGGTTTGTCGCTTAACTTCTTCTCCTCCTCTGTATTCTGTCTTGTAAACGTGTTTCAGATGTCAGAGCTTTGGATTTCCATGTGAAGGTCTTCCGCCCTGATGGCGTTTCCTTTGATATTTCTAGGAGAACTAAATCCAATACTAAATCTGTCTTTTATCTGTCCTTTCCTCTCTTATGTCCTGTTAAGGAATTTTATCTCCATCCTATTCAACATTTCTCCGAACGCCTGGTAGATCAGCTTTAAAACTGCATAATAGGAGCCTCCGTGTCTTTAATAAAATTCCAAGATTTTACTATTACATGACGTAAAGTCATGATTTTATTAATGACACGGAGGCGAGTATTATTCCCACCCATTCTTTCCCTCCCCGGGCGAGAGAAATGATTGTGGTCTGGTCTCAGGTAAGATCTTTTTATGTTTATTCGGCTTCTGTATTTATACCATGTTTATTCGACTTCTGTATTTATACCAGCCTATGTTTAGCTGCCTAGTCGATTTCCCATTTTGTATACCCGATTTGGTATCTGTTTGATCACTACTATTACCTCTTTTCTCATTTTCTCTAGCTTGATCTGCTGTGGATGTTTCGTTGGAGTTCTACATGAGGCCTTGCTTCGGTTTCCTGTTTGGTTTCTTCTGGTTCGGTTTCATTGGATCCGCAAAGAAAGAGGAAGTTCGTTAGGATTGCACTCTCCCTGAGGATGATGAGGACTGCTGATTGGTTGGGCTATCGCTGGGCAGTGTTATGGTTGTTACTATTTCATTTGTTTCAACTCTTTCAGTCAAGTTTTTTCCCTCAATTCTTTGCTGCTGAGGGAGTAATAAAGAAAGAGAATGCATAATACTCGCCTCCGTGTCATTAATAAAATCATGACTCTACGTCATGTAATAGTAAAATCTTGGAATTTTACACCATTTGGAACAAACAAACAAACATACCCAACGCATCAACTGGATCCTGCGCGCCAAAAGCAACAGCAAACAATTTGCACCATCATTTAGGGCCAATCTTCTTAGAGGAGCAGACATTGGGAATAAAGCATGCCTTACAAACCACAGAAAAGAGACTAAAGGGTCCGCCGGGGGGTTTAAGTAGAACTCTACCAAGTAAATAACATCAGGAGGGGAAGATACTCGCCATTTATCCTAATCCCTTTTAGCTGGGTGTAATCCCAACGTGTAAAGGCTGGAAAAACTGCCTAAAATCAGAAAAGCAATTTCCACAGAAAGGCTAAAACGCAAGAAAAAACTCCAGAAAAAACACCAAAACGCAGAGAATGCAGTGGCGTTTTTCCTGGCGTTTTTCATCAAGAAAAAAAAACGCAGGACAAAAACCCAAGTGGAAACCTAGCCTAATGCTGCTAAATTATAGTCCCTGAAATTTGGGAGGTTTAGGCCTCCATGGTGGGTGGGTGGCTGCAATTTGATGAGTGCAATTTTGGCCCTTTTGTTTTTCCAGAGAAACTGGGATAGTGAAGCGTGTAGTAGTTTGAGGTCTTTGTGTTTCATTAGAGGTGGTAGTGTTTGTATGGGGTATGGTAGTCTTGAGAAATTTAGCATTTTGGAGATAGCGGCCCGTCCCATGAAAGATAAGGTTACGTGGTGCCAGGATTTTACTTAACGGAGGATATTGCCTAGTGTGGGTTTAATGTTCAAATTGTAAAGTTTTTGTGGGGTTTTGGGGTATGTTAATACGCAAATATTGTATATAGGAGGTTGCCCATTGTAGTGGTGTGGGAGGCATGTCGTGTGGTTTTAATCTGTTGTTTAGATAGACGGCTGTGGACTTGTCATAGTTGATTTTGAAACCACAGCGGTCTATTAGTTGTTTTATAACTGGCCAGTCGGATTGAGGGTGTGCCTTGTAGAGTAGAACGTCGTCTGCAAATGCAGTGACTTTAATTGAGTGTGTAAACCAATGCCCTGTGTAGTTGGTAAGTCTTGTAGAAGGCGTAGTAGGGGGTCTAGGGCGATATTGAAGAGTAGGGGGGAGAGGGGACATCCCTGTCGCACACCCCTACCTACGGGAACTGTTATTATATACTGAGGCACGCACCGACAGTGGTACAG
>VKOC01000001.1:19005741-19074312 GCA_009364415.1 Spea multiplicata | reverse complement strand
ATGAGTGCGGCCCTCACACGTATACAATTCTGATGAAGTGGCCCACTGCAAAAAAACTTGGACACCCCTGAGTAAGTGAGTGGACTGATAGAACATTTTATGCTTTACCAAAATAGCCTTTCAATCAAGGTACTTTGCTTTTGTCACATCACTATATTTTGCAATCTCTGGGAACTTTCCAGGACTGGTCACCCTCCCTGTCCCTGTGCTGTTCCTTTTGGGACCTGTGCCGTAAGAACATGTTGTCAATCCATCCCTCCTCCACCCGAGATCAAATGCTGCCCTGGAGGCCTGGTAACCTGCTCCTAAGCCTCCATGCCAAACCCAGAAAGTCCCCAGGTGCTAAGTCTTATATCATGACCAAGGTCTAAGTATTCAAATAATATATACATGATGCTTCTACTACCACTGTGTCAATATGTCATGTTCAGCAGTTAGGTGAAATAACACATTTAAAGAATTTTTGCTTTTAACCATTTATCTCAGCTACACATTTATTTTTGTTTTGATATACACCTCTCTCACAATTTGCCCAGGCTCTGATAATGAATAGGTTAATATCTATTATGTATCTATGCTGTGGAGCTGGGGGCTCAACATATTGAACTCAATTGAGTTCAATTGCCCCTTCTCATTGCATACAACAACCTTACTCAGTTGGAGTTATTGATACCGACTATATTTGCCACACTAGCAAACTGCTCTGCTCTGCTGTTGTTCTACTCTTCCAAAATGCCCCTCAACCTTATTTATAGGGCTAAAAAATACATAAACATAAAAGTACATAAACAAATGTAGCCCACCATGTCACACTTTGCCACATTCTTCCTACCTTTCTACATGGAGTATTAGCCAAGTTCCTAAAAATGTGAATCCATGGATACTTGGGAAGGATACAAATAATCACGCTGGGAGGCATGTCCAGCCAAACAGCAAAGCAATAAGTTAGCCAAAAACACATTTTGCAAAGAGATAAAATTGCAATCTCTAGTCTAATCCAACGCAAATCTACAAAAGTTCCATGCAAATTGTATGCTAGAGCGCTGGTGGCTGGTGACATGAAAACATAAGGATTTGCTGAAATGGTCAGTTTATTGTCAGGTGCCCTCCACTATGGTCCGACAATAGTATGGCATGAAGCAGGCAATGAGTGGCAGGAAAGCATTCCCATACAAATCAAAAGGGGTGCCGTAGAGACCCCTGTTCACTGCATTCATGGACATGCATTCGCAAGGGGGACACCACGAAAACCTAAAAATGTACCATGCAGCTGTCATATGAACATTATAATCAACAGTTCCTCGATTTAAAATGTCCTTTAATTATAATAGTAATAACAGATACAGTATGCATCAAAAAAGCACAGCTTCACTATTTTTTACTTCAATAAATTACAAATAACCAATTATTTTGCCACAATCGCCTTCTACAAAATAAACCATTATGTCTTGTTTGGCATACACTGATAAATAATGCTTTAAATTATTAATTAGACCTGAAAATTAATTATTTAATTCAAATGCCATACACAGATTTCCCGTTGCAACAGTAATTCCTTTTCAGCACTGCAAATGCAATGCCCCAATGAGACAATGATTTGAAAACAATATTCTACCGCAAAAAAAAAAGTACGGTATTATTGCCTTGAAAACAATACAATTTAACCCCTTAAGGACAAGTGGTCCCTAAACCCATTGAAAACAATGCATTTTGAGCCTGTACATGTACGGGCTTGTCATTAAGCGGTTAAATTTTGTCCAGGCAAGCATTCATTATATGGGTAGATACCATACTATTTGAAATTTGGAAGTTAATTGTTGATCATAGACCCTAGTAAAATGTGTATAATTATACCTTAAGTAATTACCAATATTTGAACAAGTGTTATTTTAAAAATGTAATTTCTGTTACCGAAATATCATATATTCACCTTAATAATATATGCTTTACTAGTGAATGTGATTATGATGTGATTTGTTATTTACTGTGTTTATATCTGATATTGATGTTGGAAAGAGAGGTTTGGGTATTCAACAATATGAGGAATGTTGTTTCTAATAACGCATTTTAAGTTGCTGGAACAGCACCTCTAATATACCAAACTAGCAATAGAGGGTAGCACACAAACAAGGTTTACACCATGTCTAAAGATGGGTGACTGATGACCATTAAAGAAAACAAGGCCACCAAGATGATAAGCAAAATAAAATTATTGTGCTTTATAAGCAAAAAAAATTAAAAAATCAGTATATAAAAAATGTAATTAGTGTATTTGCAATGGGACATTTTAAAATATTTTTTGGCTTTGATAGAGCAGTGTTTGATGTAAAACTGTTCCAGAAGTCATACAGCATAAAAGGAAGCAAATATATATATATATATATATATATATATACATATATATTCCCAATCATATAAAATAAAAATACACATGTTTAGAGCGATTCCGGCGCCCCCCCTCTGGCAACAAATGAGTTCAGTCCCAATATCCTATTAGTTATTATCACTTAGCTCGGCAAAGCGGAATGATGGCTGGACTAACCGAGTTAACAGGACCACAATAAAACACATTGGCTGCTAACTTCACAATCTGCAAGTATTATCATTCAAAAACAACAAAGACAGCACCTGTTTTCCTTATCACGGCTTTAACAAGTATCCTTTACTTTGAAAGTGTAAGAAATAAGCACTCAAGTTAATTGTTTAACAGCATTATGTAATAATACACCTGAAACAGTTTCCTGTAAAATAAAAATAGTCCCAAATTGGTTGTCTTGCGCCATTTAGAAACAGCACTATAAAACAAAACAGAAAAAAATTTAATAATCCTATTGTTTAAACGATTAAACACACATTAGCGTTTCATTTTTCATGTGTAATGGGAGTTATTTGTCATTTTTTAAAGTCAACCGTTTTATTTTCCGATTTTATATACAAATCCGCAAAGTCCCTGTGAAATAATAGCCTTATTTGAGCAGCAGAAGGGACGAGAAGGAAAGAGTGTTCTGAACTCAGTTTTGATGGAGTAAAATAGAACCCTAAATTCCTACGTCCAAACAATTATACTGATTGAGACTCAAAAAGCACAAGCCTTTAATACATTTCCTGACGCACTCATCCGGACGACAATAAATCACATGAATTTGAAAATCACTAGTGCAAACAATGTGTACATTTATGGCTGGAGGAGAATGAAATGGTTTGTAATTCACTGACAGATGTATTTGGATTTCCCCTGCTTACAGGGGTATAAGGATGCACATTACTCTCCAAGTGTGCCCCACTGCCTCGGACTACCCTTTCCCAGGCATGATGGAGGGGAGTGAAAGTATACGGGTGATCTGGTCATGGTTTTGTAATTGGTTGCTTGGCCAGGTTTCCAGCATTTGTCCAAAATGGAGCTTTCCATAAGTACCAGGTTACTTTCTTTACAGGAGAAGTAACAGTTTGAATGGCTTTTCAAGTAAAACGTGTGACAGGTACAAAGCTGCAAAATCAATGTTATTTGAGTGTTCATCTTTATCATGGTTTTTTTTTACGTACTAAAGCATCTGCAAGTCACTGAAAGCTTCTCCCCAAGTTGATAATCTTTCCCCAAAGTTGGGCTCTTCTGTGAAATGAACAAATACCTAGCCTGAGATATGTCAAGGAAACTCAGATGTGCTTGGCTTTCTGTGAATTCCTCCATATTCCATTTGGCAATGGATTCCATTATCAATATGGACTGAAGCAATATCCGCACACATGAGCCCGGTGAAATAGGCACTGAGATGAGCTCTTTGGCAGTTTCACTATCTACTATGGCTGTTGATTTATTTTTTACCAGAAATTACATTGGGCTTTGTCCACTAAATATAGAGTTGGCAGATTCATCTCACTGACCCTGTATAAAGCATTCTAAAATCTCTCTTCATGGGCCCACATTAACAATACATAATGGAGTTGAACCCACATTTGTCCTGTGTGAGTAAACCTATAGGTATCATACAAGTCTATCACATGAACACTTTGTGAATCTGTTATGGGGTCCACAAAAATTATCCCAATTCAAGAACTGCTGTGAAAAAACTGTAGACCTGTTTCAAACGGTTACCTTGCTTACCAACAATCTATCTTAGCTTGATGTAGCGGCTGGGATGTGCATTATGAGCTCTGTACCAGGAAATTCAAAGACATTTCCGAATAATAAAATGTCTTTATTGATCATGTCGTATGAAAACGAGTTGGAGAGCAGAGCATCATTGCAATTTTATGGAGCTTATATGTGAACTTGCAAATGAGGCTCCTTAAGCCAAATGCTATATTTTTCTCTTTCCACTTGCTGGATAATATGCTGGCTTGCCTCTGTTGAACTCCTCAAATATTAATTTTAATATAAGGTTAAACCTTCTATTAAACCAAGGTTAAACCAAGGACCCCTTTGTCTACTATCTGCTTTGGTAATTGAAAGACACCTACCCGGCGAAACAAATTAACAACTAAACAGAACACCAGTGACATCATACATTGGTATACATGGAGCTGTATCATTTTTACTTTTGTTCAGTCACAATAAAATCTAATATCAAATCACAGGATTTTTTTTTTCCAACCACATCCACAAAATGGGAAAAGTATGGACTGCACTGCAGTCTTATTAAAAAAAAATTCTATTTATGAATTATAAATGAAACACAGACAAACTGAGCCTGATCGCCACCCCAAACACAATACATGGCAGTATGCAGGGACTGGGACAGAATCTCCAGGTTGGGCAGAGGAGGGTTATTTGGTCATCCTTACTCTTTGTAGAGGGTCTTCCTACTCTGGCCAACTCTCTACCCAATTACTGCCCAATTCCAGGGTAACTGGTACTAGCCCCTGCATAAGGTTTGTCCTACTCTTTTTGCTGAAACGCCAGAAGAAGAGGTGGACCTCCTGTCAACAAACCGTGGAAAGTTCCCAGGTATGCCCACTAGTTTGCTACAGTCTAAATAATGTAGAAGAAGCAATTCATAGGGGTAGACGGCGAAGGTAGAAAACGTATGCTTATATTCGGTAAACAAAGCTATAAAAAACATGTGCCTGTCAAGGAGACACTAAGGCAATGTGAATTGCTTGTTGATATTATTCTTCAGGGTGAATAGTGATATTGCCCTAATTCCCAAGCCATTCATAGATTTTTAAGAATCAGAATTAACCCTGCATACTTAAAAAGCAACATGTTTTAAGAAAAAAATAATGCCAAGATGTTAGCAAAAATATTTCAAAATCTGACTTGTTAAATAAGATACATTCCAGCTTTCACTAAAGCGCTGATAGGAGAAATTATGCTGTGGCTTTCCAACGAATCAGAGGTAAAGCTGGTAAACAGTAATCATGTCTTGAAGGTGAAGTACAACTTGCAAAGCTAGAAGGTGACTTAGCTTTTTGCAAGGGGAGGCATGTTTTTGAGACACACTAGCTGAACATCTTCTCCCCTTTGCGAGTTGAGTCCTACAGTATTTATATTTACTCATAAAACGTACTTATTTATTTAACCTTCTAAGTCATCTTCCCATATATCCCATGTTCTTTCATATGATTTTGGAGATCCCATGGCCCTGAAAATAATGTTACATAAAACGTACTTATTTACTTAACCCCTTAATGACAAAGCCCGTACATGCATTGTTTTCAAGGGGTTTAGGGACCGCCCATTGTCCTTTAAGGGGTTAAGTATATTTACTTCCAGTCTTCACACATACTGTACAGCTAGGGGCACCTAGAGTGGGATTTAGTTAGGCCTAGCTTGGTCCGTTCCGCACAACAGCCAACTCGTCATTCTCTAGCTTTGTTATGATTGTGTTCTTTGTTTAAGGTCAAATGGAACTATATAAAGTCCAATACCATTTACCATTAAGCTATATAGTAACTTACAATGCAAATCTAACTACCACTGAAGATAACAGGGTGGTGCCAAGACTCACAGCCAGATTTTACGATTTGTTCCAGGTTAAAAGGAGTTTAAATGGAAAATACATACAGATGATTCATAAAACACTGCAAACAGAAACCTGCAATTGTTTATGACATTAAAAAGGGTAGGCTGTTTCTTTAAATAACAGTATATTATATGATTAAGAACCTAAAATCAGAACTTCTTGTGGAAAGGAACAGGAGAGGCACTGACTGTCAGAATAACCAAATAAATGTTCTAAACCAAAAACCAAAATGAAAAAATATCAATAAATTGATATGTGGAAGTATCACGTGTATTCCTTGTCAAGTATATCCCTCACTGATATAGCTTGTGTTGGCTTGTTATTGCAGCCTTGACCTTCTTGTCAAGACTTCTGTGAGCTTGCAAAGAAAGTTCCCTTTTCCCCTGATCTCGATTTGCAAGACAGCTTGACGCTGACTATGGAAGAATGCAGCTCATCTTTGAAGAGCAATTAACAGCTGTCTGCAACCACAGGAGGAAGGGAAGAACTTCCGTCCCCAGTCACAGAATTTAGGCATTGGGCTAATTGGGTGGAAAGAGAAAAACAAGAGAATAACCCCAAGACGATCTAAAAAGACGATACCGTGAGGCACTGTAATATATCAGGTTGTAACACATATTTATATTTATACATACATTAAAATCTAATGGCACATGTGTTTTATGAGTGTGCTTATATCTCTATTTAAACAAGCGATCACTAATTGTCTTCCACCATCTACTACTACTATCCTGTCACAAGGTAGTAACCTACTTTGCAATTTAGACATTATCATTTGAGCCAGTGTTCAAATGGTTAATGCTTGTAAACTGCAGGTAGGGTTCCTTGCTCCTTGCCATAGAGCGATACTTCCTTTGCCCTCACAGCCCCTTGTAATCCCGGTGGTGAGAAGATGAACACGTAACATACATTTAGCATGATGAGTGTGATGGAAGCAGTGAACTATATGCCAGGCACTACATTTACAAACAGGTAAGTCTCATAAAACTATTCATGTAACTCAATTTCCAATATTTTGTACATAACGTTAAGCATTTTTATGTTAGATGGCATTGCAATACCTTTGCTCTTTGGGGTTAGCAGTACATCACACAAACTGTCTGCATAAAACACGTTCAGTCAGCAAGCAGTGCTGTCGAAGCTAGCAGGTCTGTTACGTCGACGATGACTGGTAATCTACAAGTCTAAATAATGGTAAGTGTCAATGATGAATACGCACTACAAATATAGAATGACTGTGATCATCTTAGGCTGAGCACCCACAAAGAAAACGAAAATCAATTGACAGCGGTCCACAAACACCTATACAGACAGAGACAACCCTGTGCTTCTATTGTATTTACATTACGTCTATCCCTGATGGGACCCAGTCCTCGTACCTCTCCTGCGTAACTTCCGATTCATAACTTGTTTACTTGCGCCATTGTAATCATACCCAATATTAACATCATTCTCCTGACCTCTCTTCTTGGATTTGTCACAATTTCTAATCGTTGTCTGCCTGACCCCTAATATAAAAAGTTTTTACAGAGGTTTAAACGCCTTCACTTATGTAAAGGACTCTTAAAGTCCTTTCTCATCGCATACATTTTCGGTTGGTTTGGATGTTATATGTAGATGGTAGACTTCCGTTGAAAGCAGCACCTTCATGCCATCGAGGTCCGTGCAGAACTCTGTATTATCTTTACAGCAAGCCCTAAGGTGCTCATATGGTGGGATATGACGGGAAGAAGCATGGTCTTGCTTATAACTATCTCACTGTCAGGTACCTTTCTGCTTACTAAGTATTCCTGTTAGTGTAATCATTTTTATAAATCACAAAGAAAATCCATCGTAAAGTCTTCCTGCTAGTGACGTAAGACTGATTTTACTGATTGTTCTACTCTACTGACACATCGGTTCACATGGAGGTCAACACAACATAGCCATATAGGTAATGGAAACTGTATATAAACAAATACAGATATATTGATTACTAAATTAACCCCTTCACTGAGCTGCTCGCTCTCGCTGGAGTATATTTACTAAACAGCAAACGTCCAGGTGAATAATTTTTAATATTTTAATACCCTAAGGATTGTGAGGTGCCAAACCCCGGACTACCGGGTAAATGCCAAACGGCCAGTCCGGGCCAGGGTCTAATGTTCTGTAATCTGGATCACATACAGGCCCAAATATACTGCAAACCTCAAGTAGCAAGTACACGTAAACTTATATTATATGCATTCTGGCGCTTGTATCAAATCATCAAATAATACAATGGCTAACATTACCAAACGCAAGAATATAGCTTGGAACTATCGCCCTTTATTCTGGGCGTAAGTATAGCTGTGAATATGAGATCATTTTAATTGATACAATTTATTGCTTAAAGTACAGTTAGTTTTACATTGTTCACATTTCACTTTTATGGTAATAGATCAATGAGTACAGGTGAGTTAAAGAATGAAAATTGCTAGAAGCAAACATTGTTCGGGGGTATAATTAAAATTAAAAAGTGGAAAACACCCAGTAACAATCGCTTTATTCTGCAGAGGTTGGAGCCCACATTCATACCATCATAATACCATCCAAGCATGCATGTCTTTTCTATCAGGCAGACAGAAGTATGAGAGTGAGAGAGACAGAGGTGAGGGAATTAGAAAGATGATCCCCTAACAAGAAAATGAGATAAAATAAGACAATGCAATAAAAAAAATTGTAATTTGCTCTTGTAGTTTTCAGTTAAATTCATTTTTGTGGCTTATTTGATTTAAAACAAATTTATACCACCGTCTGGATCCCTCCACCTACCAAATTGTACCCTTGGGAAACACAGCTTGTGGATACAGATAAAGAGCTTTATTGTGTCTTTCTGGTCTTTATCTACCACGTTACTTACAGACAGGGCTGGGCAGGTTTATGAGTATATTAGAAGCCAAAAAGAAATATTTAGGGGCCTTTCTTTTTAGGATACAGGAATGAATTCACGGGTAGAAGTCCATATAAGACGGCATAAAATATTAAGTGCTAACGGTGACATTTTAGGATCTGTGGTCACTCGGCTCCGTGCATTTGTTTAGTGAAGAATATAGGAAAACCTCGATTAGCTTTGCAGCCAGTGGTCTCGGCTTTTTAATGGATGACATGGCCACAATGACCCGGTACTAAGTAGAGAGACAATAGCCTGTGAACGTTCCTGAAATGAATAGAGCAAATTATCTGTCGAATCTTTCAAGCACGGCTTCTCTCACTGCTTTTATGTTTAACCTGAAGAATAACTTAAAGGGAGTCTACTGATAAACGTTTGTAGGTTCACGTTATTTAAGCAGAGCCATTGTTTCGGTGTGTTTCCTAACACTACCTATTTCCACAAAGTTCTGTGTGGTTTTTTGATGTCGTATGTTAATTTCCTTTTTTCAAGTTGAAACTTTTGCTCTCTAGCTTCACTCGGCATTATAAAAGGGCCAAGTCTGGCGAGCATCTCCTGCAAGAAGGGCTGAGAAGGCTCTGCATAATACATAGTTAATGTGAGGATTTCTTCAAAGTGTTCACATTCCTTCTTGAAGAAGCTCGAAGGTTCCCTCACGATACAAAGTGAAGCCACTGAATTGAAACGTTCAACGCTCAGTTTAGTATACATTCCGCTGAGGCTGCCACCCTGCCGCCGTCTTCCTTCCACTACACCCTGTATATTACTAAACCTTAACGAGATTAATGACCCCTCAAAAAAAATAAAACCCTAACCGCAATTTCTAATCTCAACTGGAAATAGCTAATGGACTCAACAGACCTATAGAAAAAAGGAAACAATATATTTCCACAGCCCATGAATAAGCAAAGCAACCACATTATGTGCGATCAAATCATTCAAGGAAGGCAATGGCTTCCTCCCGTTGTTTTAGTTTTGGAATTGTGATGTGGACATATCCCTTTAAATGACCGCTTTACTAAGAAAAATATATTGAGGAGTCTAAACTGTAAGGAAGTCAAAGTTCAAATAATCAATCAATACAATCTGAAGGTTATCCTAGGAAAAAAATAAATAAAAGGCCCTGAATTATATATAGATGAGATACAAACCAAACTATATGCTATTTATGTTATACATGCTGGTAGGCTTACCAGATAGTCGCATTCTAAGAACCCAAAATTTCATTAGGCTTCCAAGAATGTTGGAGGTTTTTCTTTTAGACAAATCTCTCAGATTTGTGTTAGTCTAGATTTGTCATGTTTTTTCCCCAAAATACAGTTTCATACACTAAATAAACTCATGTCATATTGATTAGAACTTAAAATAAGCAATATGTATTGCAAACTCACCTTCCCTGTATAAGCTATCTTTTTTTTAGTTACATGATTATTCCTCCCCATTGTTATCTCTCCTATATTGTTAAGTGGTTGATTGTTGTTGATTGGTTCTGGCAGCCTTTGGAAGGGTGGGGAACGAGAAGGGATTGAACCTCAAAACAGGGAACAGATTAGATACGCCATACTTTGTTACAGATCTCACCTTCTCTCAGATTAATTTTTATATATATCCACGCTGACTGGCATTAAATAACAACCTAGAAGTAGTTTCAATAAATTATGTTAGTTGTATAATATAGAGTGCTATGAGTAACTTTCTATTTTAGGAACATTTTTATTCCTTATTTATATGATCGTATTTATTATGCTGCGGGCTTCTAACTACCAATCACGCAATCATCTTGGAGGACAAAAATAATCTTTGGCAAGTAGAATGTTCTAGCTTTACGCCCATGGATTACTAATGGCGGCGCATCTACATTTAAAAGTCATATGGGTGATAAGTCCCTAAACAAAATGTCTTGTGTCAAACATCTGACGCATGTATAGTAGAAACGCACGGTCACATGCAATGTGGATGACTTGTGAATGCTAGTGGATCCTAGAAGTCATGCTACTATCTACACTCTTCTCTGGTGTAGAGATTTGTGAGACATCACTCTTAAATTGCTAAGAATTAAGAATTTAACATTTACTTTTTAGGCGGACCATAGTGGACTAATAGCAAGATCGCTGGTTTCTGGGCCCCTCCAACTTTTTAAAGAGGCACGGCATAGCAGCGTTGCTTAGTGTGGTTAAATGATCTTATTATTGGGCTGTTTATGCCAAATCTTCCTTCTTGACAATGAACAAATCATGGATCTACGTCTGATCCTTCTCTGCTAGAAATCAGAGTAGACATCTAATTTCATGGTTCAGCTTCTTCAAATGTTTTATGCAGAGGTCAATAAGTCATCTGCGTGCCTCGGGTGGTTCTATGAAGATATTTGTTTTTGAACATAAGCTTTCGATTGGTTGCAATATTGTCTGATAAAGTCAGATGAGATATTAATGGCCTTTTATCTATCTCAGATGACATATATAATGATCTAGACATTTAGGTCATATGTAAATTTAAACATGCTACTATTTTTGAGGGTACTGTCCCTCTAATAGGTCAGTATCAGGGATGAGAGAATTTTACACATGGCAGCCTTTCACCGCTATCCATTAATGCAAACATAAGACATATTATTATTATTAATTGAATAATACATTAATTAGTTGTATTTATTGATTCACATAGTGTCTCCATATTCTGATATGGAATTATTTGAACATTAAGAGCAACCACTGTGTGGTTGCATAGAGCTGTATGAGAAGGGGTGCAGTGCAGTGGTCACTGGTTTTCAACATCATTAAATGATCTTTTAATCTTTCAAATATGAAAATAATTTGTATTGTATGAAAGATGGGACAACTACAAGCTAGATGTATGACATAGAAATTCTATGCCAGAGGGGTGACGAACGTACACAAGGTGGGACAATCAGGTGAAACACTCTGATCTGTCACCCATATCTCCAACACTTTGTCCAGTCAACACGGTGGCTGGATTTTATTCACCTCTGGACTGACAACTAGATCGTTAGATATGTGAAAACAGATTAATATAGAAAGCAGGCCATCTGGCACACCGGGCAAATGCCAGTCGGCTGCTGCCAAACATTGCTCTACCTGCATCAGACTTGCCGCTCATCAGTAGCGCAATGAATGTATATGCAGCAGATCAGCTGCTATAGTGTGCGGCCACTGAATGGATTAGGGCTGCAACTAACGATTATTGGCCGATGTATATTTTTCATTTATTTAAAATAATTTAATAAACAAACAGGATGTTAAAACCAAACAGCAGAATAAAAAAAACTTTGATAAAAATGCATTTCTTGTTTTTATTTCCCAACCTTCCCCCCAGTTATGCACATTTGAGCCCAGGTTTGCCACACTGCCTCCCAGATATGCCACATACCCCCAGATATGCCAATCTGCCCTCCCCACATATGCCATATACCCCCAGATATGCCATACTGCCCTCCCCACAAATGCCTTATATGCCCTATGCCTTATACCCCCTGATATGCCACATAACCCCAGATATGTCACTCCGTCCCCCATATGCCTTATATACCCTATATGATTATACCCACTGAGATGCCACTGTGTCCCCCTGCAGTATGCCTTATACCCCAGATATGTCACTCCGTACTCCCCAGATATGCCTTATACCCCCCCAGATATACCATAGTGCCCTCATAGATTCACAAACACTAACACAATACATTATAAATAAATACAGGATTAATCTTCACTTCCCCCCGGGTTTAGATGTGTCCTAGTTTGCACCCCTTAACCTCTAACTGCACCTTAAGTTAACCTTATTAAATTAACTCTCAGTCCTCAGCACTAAATTAACCCTAAAGGCCCCATTAACCATAACTGCCCCTAAATTAACCCTAACCACCCCATCAACTATAACTGCCCCTAAATTAACCCTAAAGACCCCATCAACCATAACTGCCCCTAAATTAACCCTAAACACCCCATTAAGGGACTGGGGGTAAGAAAGAGGTGGGGCCAATCGCCAATAGTGACTGCAGGGAGTTACTGGGAAGTAAGTGTAACTGCTGTAAGTGACACTGAATGAACCGGATCATTTGCTCTGAAAAAACCCTCATCTTATAATCGATAAAAATCGATTTAACTAATCGTTAACGATTTTCATTATCGATTATTTCGATCTTATCGATTAGTTGTTGCAGCCCTAGAATGGATATGCATCAGATCGGCCGCCATAGTGTACAGCCACTGAATAAACATACAGCAGATCGACCGCTATAATATGCAGCCACTGAATGGATATACAGCAGATCGGCCGCCATAGTGTGCAGCCACTGAATAAACATACAGCAGATCGGCCGCTATAGTGTGCAGCCACTGAAATAAACATTACAGCAGATCGGCCGCTATAGTGTGCAAGCCACTGAATGGATATACAGCAGATCGACCGCTATAATATGCAGCCACTGAATGGATATACAGCAGATCGGGCCGCACATATGTGTGCAGCCACTGAATGGATATACAGCAGATCGACCGCCTATAATATGCAGCCACTGAATGGAATATACAGCAGATCGGCCGCTATAGTGTGCAGCCACTGAATGGATATACAGCAGATCGGCCGCTATAGTATGCAGCCACTGAATGGATATACAGCAGATCGGCCGCTATAGTGTGCAGCCACTGAATGGATATACAGCAGATCGGCCGCTATAGTATGCAGCCACTGAATGGATATACAGCAGATCGACCGCTATAGTGTGCAGCCACTGAATGGATATGTCTGCCTATTGTATCCAGCCACTAGTTGTGCTCCCATACCTAGGTGACTGTCTGACTTAAAGTGCTGCTGCATTATCCCCAGTCCGGCCCCGATACTACAATTCAGATGGACAACCAGTGCACCCATCACCAATCCAATAATCAATAACGCCATTTACTTCACCAATGTCCGAACTGTAATAGCACTGTCAGCGCTGAAAACCTGGCCTGAGCATCAAAGGCAAATGCAATATAATGCAAGATAACCCAAGAAACAAAGTAGCCATGGTTCCTAGAGTTTTAGATTTGGCTCACAATGTCATCAAGTATTGTAGCATGTATTGTAGCAGTACTTTAGTACTGCAAAATTAATGTTAACCGGGAGCCCTGGCTTTATTAAACAATTAACCACAAATGGCCACCCTGAAATTGCCAACATCTGCATCACACATCACAGCAACATGGTCTGGGACGCAGAACATGCACTGTCTGAAGTATACCAGAAACATGAGACCAGAGGCCAGCATTGCTGTAAAGATTTTGTGTCCCGTGTGACATATAGGTATCATGCCCTCATCAAATATTTTCAATATTAACTAATGTATGCTGTGAAATAAAACCTTACAAGTAATCTATGGTCCTTCACTCACTAACATATTAGCCATCGGTATGAATATTATCACATTATCATGTCACTTTATGTCCAGTACGATACCCTCTCAGCAGAGATTCCCTGCCATTGATTCTATTACATAGTGTTGCGTCACTGGCTGCCTATTGGCTGTTTTGATGATGTCGTACAGTCATATGGTGCTGACAACGTAATGGATGTTTGCCAGCTATTTTGATATAAGAAATGGTAGTTCCCCCTTAACGTGTTTTTTTTGTGTTATAGTCATTTATAAATCACGCTGCTCTCATTAGATGTAGTTTCTTTTCTAATTATTATTCCATTAAAACGTAGTTGATAACACCTTTCATACTCCCCATTAAGTAATCCCCGCCATGAATATTATTAGAATAAACTATTTCATTTATTTAGCAATATTGCAATACTTAAGCACTCCCAGATACATACGGTATTTCAAATGACACCTTTTACCTAATGATAAATCCCATAATCACACAGTAGACGATGACACATTGAAATGCTTAACTAATTCCATGAAATAGCATAATGAACGTTATTTTATTTTTCCCAAAGAACATCTCGCACTTAATGGGTAAAGTATCAGCATGGCCTAGTCCTTAAGAGAAAGGCAATACCAGCGCACGGATATTGGTAACAACCATGTGTCCTTTTCCTTTTCACCTTTAAGCACAAAAATATATTATCACAAGTATTATTTCTCTATCCATACTACAGAAGTATTATATTCAATGTAACAATAATCCCAAGATTTTACCATCCAATACGGAGAGAAAATTGCCGTTTAATCTGGCCAATGTAAATATGTAAATCCAGAAAGACAGCAGCTGGAATTACTACATATATGTAAAAAGTTCTATGGGATATGCTTGCTTGTCAGTACCACCATCAACACTTTCACCTGCTTACCTCACAGACCCATCCAATACTATACACCCTATCTTACTATATATATATAATATGGGTTTGCCGAACAGGTTGCTGTAAATGAGAAACTAACATTACTTAGTTTACTGAGGCTAAATATCCGGTGACTAAAAGCAGCTGAAACAATAAAAAAAAAGTCAAGGCAAACTAAAGCCTGAGCACAATCTATCATCCTGTCAACTGCATATTGATTTTGCAGGGGTGGGGAAAAGATGAAATTTCCAGCAGCTCAATTGCTTTATTAATATCAATAAAACAATTACCAGTTTAGTTTGTTTAAAACATTAAAAGCAAATTATTGTTTTTTTCCTCAACGCTCGTCCTTCAGCATCTTTCCCTGTATAAGGGAGAGCATATGATGCTTTGTGTGGATTCTAGGACAGTAGTATGGAGAACACACACACATTATATATATATATATATATATATATATATATATATAATATATATTATATATTATATATATATATAAATCTGTTACCCTTTTCTTGTTTCCCTATGGTTTCCATGATTGAGCAATACTTATCCACATTAACCCTTTCACTACCATCAAGTTATTCAGGGTATCCCCACTTCACGCACCAAATATTCCTTTAAACTTAAACTGTAAAAAGCGTTGAAATTGAGTGTAAGTCACCCTTGCAACCAAACGATTAAAAAAGCCACTAAAAACCTGTAAAAAATGTATCGCAAATAACGATTATTGTATACTTTATGTCCTCTCGTGCTAATGCTGACATCGACCTCATTCTCTTTCTGATAAAAGTTTGGGACCAAAAGTTGTATTTTAATCCATGAATGATATGATGAGAATGAATGAATGAATGATATATATACGGTATATATATATACGGTATATATATATATGTGTGTGTGTGTGTTTGGAATTACTGACCGTGTAGGGATTATAGATAAATAAAATACAATAATAACCGTGTGCCTATGTGGATTTAGGGCCCGTACATGACATTTGGATCTCTTCAGCGGCACTTTACCTACTTACATCTTCCCCCAGACAATAAATAATGTTTCATAAAACCATTCAATTCATAATTTAATAGGACTGATGAGTACAACGTGAAACATAAGACCAAAACACTAAAAAATATATATATAATAATAATAAAATGTATCGAGTAAAGATAGAAACATTGTCAATGACAAGGTAAACAAAGACACGTGAGATCCCCGCGGAGACTACAGGGTTAACGTGAGGTATGCGGGGGGGGGGGCACACAACGTGCCCTCGCATACGGGCCGGGGCTCTTTCACCACCCCGGCGAGCCTTCACACAGGGGATAGTGCATCTTGAAGCCAGACAAGAAGCACTGGAGGGGCGGGGGGACGGGGGGATACGGGGGAAAAAAGAATCATCTCCTCTGACCTCTAGCGAAGTGCCCGGCTTTTTCTTAAGCTCCTCACATTTCCTAAATTTGCAGATCTGGTGTCCTGTTTTGCGGTTCCTGCAGCTGCTGCAGACTCCACAGTTGATGAGCCGCTTGCAGGGGACGCAGACCCCACACCTTTTCCTTTTCTTCTTGGCAGGGTTCCCGCCGGCTCCCGAGGAATTATTCTGCGGGCAGTCTGCCAGATTGGCAATTTGAAACGCACTGTCTGTGACGGCTGCCGAGGCTGCTGCGGGGGAGTGAAGGGCTGTCATGACGATGACCCCTGGAGGTAATGAGATGCCCCCTAGAGCCGGAATGGCGGAAAAAGTTCCAACGCGTTCGGGGAGATTCATTATCTCTGCTTCAGCGGCGCCGCATTTCAGCTTGTTCATGCATTCCCCTGCCAAAGGTCTGCAGTGTTCAGGGGATAAGGTGGAAAGGAAATTATTATTTGCCATTTGCAACGACTCTGGCGCCCCGCCAGGCTTCCCCAGCCTCTGGGAGTCGTTTCTGTGCATGCTGGTCCTATTAGGGTTGATAGCGGCGGATTTCCTCCCCCAGAGCATTGCATTATCGCAGTTCCAGGGGGACATGCCGATCCGGGCACTGGGGAAGATGGGGGTGGTGATCCTGGCAATCTTTGCAGCCTGGGGGAAGGCTCCATTGGTTTTGTAAAAGGTTGCAAACGACCTATAGCGTTCCATTTCCGAGTTGTAATCCATGAGGCTATTCAGAGCCCCCTCCACCAGGTTATCCTTGGGGAGAACGGCAGCCTCTGGGTTCTGTCCATTCTCCACGCAGACATTAGTGTTCATATTGGACATCTCGGAGGAGGGCAGGTGGAAGGGGGCAGGGGGAGAGAGAGGGGGGAAAGAACCGAAGCAGGGTAACTCAGTCACCTTTCAAGATGGGGTGAGCCCCTTCCACTCACGAACCCAAACCGCTTGCTTTATTTGGGGGCTCTTGTGTGTTTTATTCCTTTGTGGATAACGATTTATCACGGAGCATCTTCTCGAGCATTGTCACAAATGCCAACTGTTCCAAGTGAGACAAAGGGAACCATTCCAATAAAGGTGCGGGAAGAGGAGAGAAAAGAAAGAAATATACCGTCAAGATCATTTCTATCATATTAATAAAAAAAAAACGGTCCCCCCCCACCTCCCCCCCTTCCCTACCCGTGCATAATTGAATTGCATAATAGCATTAATAGCTGGTTAGAATACCTGAAGGTGGCAAGGAGGAGGGGGACGGAGGGGGTGCATTTGGGGGTGTTGACAAATGCCAAGGAGAGAGAGAGAGGCGGGAGAGAAAGTGGAGATCAAAAGACATGTAAATCAGAGATGGGAGAGGGTGAGAGTGCCTCCAACCACCGGGCATTTAACGTGCTGAACGTATGAATAAAGTCCTGTCAAGGCAAGGAAACGCAGCAAAAGCCCGGGAGCGAAAATGGTCACGAGCGAGAAGAAAAAAAACACGAACAGGAAATTAGCAAATTAAGTGCTGAGAAAGTCGCCAAAGCATCAGAGTCGAATAATAATAATAATAATACATGTGAGAGGCGAGCGAGGAGCTGCCCGCCGCCGCACGGCCCCTGTGTGTGTCTGTGTGTGATTGTGACGGCCATTAGTTGGAATCACACAACAGCTGGCTCGGCTAGGGTCTTAATTCAATGTACCAAGGACAGGTCTCAATTGGAGCGGCCATGGAAATGGTGGAGAGTGGGGAGCTGGGCCCCTGCAATGGGAGGGAAAGGAGACAGAGAAGGGAGAGAGAGAGAGAGCGGAAGGAAAGGGAGAGAGATGAGAAAGGGGCCAGATAAAAATAAGTCAGGCGATTTCATATTCTTCTCGTGTTATCTAAGAGCCAGCAGCAGCTGTACCGAGTCCTTTACAATCACAGTGTAAGGAGCACACTGTGAATACGAGGCACCTGCACAAACATGGCATGGTCACAGGCAAAGACGCTTTATTGTGTCCCAATGGAAAAAAAACTGGAGGGGGGGGGGGCAAAAACAACCATGTGCTGAATTAACTCCCTCAGGCCCTAAGGGGGGGGTGTACAAAGCATCCCCTCTCGCCCCCAAAGGGTTAAGCAGTGAAGCCTTCCATGAATACAGTGGAAAGTTTTGCATATGACTTTCTTACACAGCACTGTCATCAATTCACAAGTTCACAGTATAGATTATTTAGGTGTCACCTGCGAGCCCTCCATAACGGGACCAGGTATTTTTAGATGGGGATGCTAAATGAGGCCAAGTCCAATTACACACCGTGATATTCACAGATCTAAATGGTTATCAATTACAGTAATTAGGCACATAATTAAATTAATGATCCGTGGAAAGCCCAACTTATAGGGGTGCAAAGACTGGCTCTTTCTGCCTAAGCTATATAAATTAGACAGCTTGGGCTAAATAAGTCTTTTTTTTGGGGGGGGGGTAGGAGATAATGGGTAAAAAAAATATATTTTAAGAAGCATCCTACAGAGGTTGTATATTTCAGATATGTAAACCCCCCAAAAAAGACCTTGTCCTCTATGGCACAAGGAAGCATCATTGTCTGCCCTCTATCAAGGAAAGCAGTCAGAGGTCTGATAGCAGTACAAAGGCTGCCCCAAAAGGCTTCAGGCTAAATGCATCCAAGACAGGGGGGGGGATCGCATATTATATGGGACGATCTTGGTTTCTACAATAACAGTAAATCACATGCCATAACCTGCACATGCAAAACTAGTTATGACAAAAGCATGCGAAGAGAAGATTATCTGCAAAACTAGACCACACCATCTCATCCATCATGTACCCCCAACCACACACATACACACAGAAACAATACAATACAGTGTTAATATATATAGTTAGTGGAGGAATATAGGGGAGGGAGGAGGAAAAAAGTGTGTGTGTGAGTGTGGGGGGGTGTAACAGGTAAGAACAATAACAACAACAATAGTAAAAGCCTAAACAAAATACCAAGTTTACTAATACTAACAGGAGCTGCTACCAGGAGTTGGTGTCCTTAATTATTCCAGGCTTACTTATTACACCACCAACCCACTGTGGCTGCAGATTGTTCAATATTTCATGTCTCCTCCAGCTACTGGAGACATAGAGATCAAAGGTCATATTTAACATCCAGGGGGAGGGGTTCAGGAGCCATATTAATTAATAAATGAATCAGCCACCAATTCACATTAGCCACATTACAGCAAATCCATCCATCCATCCCCACGCTCCTAAAAAGGGGGCAAAAGAGGAGGAGGGGGGGGGGGTAGCAACAAAATCTCCGTACTTACCACTATATGGAGAGGAAAACAGGGCTGCTGCCAGTTTGGGTTTGCATTGGATTACTCACACATTACCCTGAGCGAGAGGGGAAAAAAAAAAGAAAGAAAGAAGTGCCAAGTCCAGAGGAAATGCCACGATCAAGGAGACCCACTGAAATAGTTGCAAAAAAAATATGTATTATTGCGTACCCTACATAAAGAAAAAATAAAGAAAAAAAATAAAGAAAAATTAAAAAATAAAAACAGGAACAGCCCCAAATATCGCCTGTGGGTGTATATAGGTATGTTTAGGGTCGGATGCTGGCTGGGAGAGAGAGGTAGAGAGAATAGAGGCTTGAGAGGAGGAGGAGGAGGGAGCGTATTGTGCTGCTGGTGTGTCGGTGGTCCCTGCTCTCCCCTCTGTGCGTGGATGTATGTGTGTCTCCCTGCGCGCTGCTCTCCACTCAGTTTCCAGTCGATGTGTGTGTGTGAGGGAGGGAGGGAGGGAGGCAGCCTGGGAGTCAGTCAGTCTCTCTCTCTCTCTCTCTTATCTCTGCGTGTGGCCTGAGATGGCATGGGGGGGCCCGTGAAGGGCGGGGGGGGGTGACGGAAGGCAAGAGTGGGGAGAGGAGGAGGAGGGAGAGAGGCAGGAGGAGAGGTGGAGAGTTATTGGCGCCGAGGTGAGGAGGATGCAGGGATGTGGACACCTACTGATGATTGGCTGCAAATTACACCGGGAATCAGAGGCGCACACACGGGCACTGCTCTCTCTGTAGCCTTCCCTCCTCCTCCTCCTCCTCCTCCTATTACACCCCCCCCTCCATTCCTCCCCACCACCACCTCCAGCTCTGCAAATCCTCAGCTTCAGAACAGCAGCAGCAGCCACGTCTCCTGCTCCCCCCCGCAGCCCTGACTCCACAGGGACACGGCTGGCATGATTATTATTGTCTTGGGGTCGTTATTAGGGGACTAACACGCCCTTATCCTGCGGTGGTACACTGTCTTATATAAAAGAAAAAAATAAAAAAAACTTCATGCCCTCTCCACACCATCCATGTGCCTTGCAATCAAGTCACACACTTGATGACATGCATTTAATCCGGCCTTCCTCTTTCATTACAGAGGTGAGGATGGAGGATGCTGGCTTTCCTCTAGGAAATATTATATATATATATATTTTTGCCGGTGGGGGAAGGGACTGCAGCTGAGGCGCAAAGGCTAAACGGTGCCAGACAAAGCAGTTTATCAGAAAGAATTAATGGCAGATAGGAGCAATTAAACAGCGGAAATGGTCAATAAATAAAATAACACAATAAGTGAAATAAAACACGCGTAGGATAGGCATATGGCTGTCCAAAATATAAGACCGGACGAGGGCCGAGGAAGACTTGAGTGTTTGTGTCATGGTCTAGATGGTTATCTGCTGCCAAATTTAGTGTTTTTTTTTCTAAATTCAATTTTATTATGTTCCGTTGATGGGATACGGATATTTATGGGGTTTTTTTTTTTAAAAAAAAAATACATTGCGTTATTTCAAAAAATTGGGTTAATGTTGTGATTACAGGAACAGTTAGAAAGCCAGGAGAAATAATGTGTTTCTGCTGATTGTAATAGCATGTAGGCTTAATATTGAATGCATCGTATTTACCGGCAGGAGCCTTTGTGGAAGGCAAAGAAAAAAAAATGGATCATTCTTAACCTGATAGTCGCTTCACGCGCATAGAGAAGCGCTCAGTGCACTGACCTGACAGGCTGGAGCAGAAAATTAGTCACCCAGGAAACATAATAGCAACAGTCTGACCATAGCAGAATGGGTCAGCTAATGCACATTCCAATTTGAGGACACATGGCAGACTCTCTCTCTAAATCTCCTCTTTCCTCTCAACAATTTATGCACAGTTTTCACACATTTTTTGAATTTTATTTTTTTTTTACTAGCGGTTAACAGTGCAGTTACTGCCCCAAAAAAATACTACAAGACAAATAGAAGTGATAGTATTGTGTGTCCTTATTTTTCTTCCAAGTAACGCTCTCTGCCGGATTATTGAACTTTGGTGTTTTGGGACCAGAAAGCCACGCATAACCATAGGTGGAAATTTTCTGGCTGATCCAAAGATTTTCGAATGTCGTAATCTTTTTCAATGACCAACACTGAATTTAGTGACGTACAAACATAAAAAATGGAACAAAACAAACAAAAAAAGGATTTGGAAGTCCTAATTTGTCAGGATTTAAACATATCCTCGGTTTAGTCACCTGATTTTACGCCTGTAAAAGATTGCGGACGTAAATTTGTCATTAAGAGCGATAGCTAAAGCCGCTTAGTGAATTTAGAATCAGACATCTCTACATCTGAGGTTTGTGAGATAGACAAAAGATTTAGGATCATTTGGTGTAATTTAAGCTGGTTGAGAATGACCTGTCTTTAACACTTGATGTCTTGATATTTCCAGGTCTTAGCTGTTTTCTTACAAGAAGACCTTCATTTTCAATATTGTGGATCAAACCTTTATTTCTCAAAGGCAAGACAATAGATGATAAGATCTGGGACCTCCAGGTGTTTGTGTCAGGGTCTCAGTTCCAAGTGTACCGTCATAGTTAATGGCATGATGACATCATTTCTCAAGCCAGGGCCAGATCATCTGAGATCTGCCGCAATTTCTTAATACTTCATTTCTGAACCGTCGAATGAATCCTTTGGGTGCTACGACATCATAGCTGAAATTCCTGTTTTGACTCCTAGGTATTCAGCTGAGGATATAAGGGTTTCCATGATGGCTGCCTTGCTTTAAAACCCTTAGATCACCACCAGCAGCTCTCCATATGGGAATTAATTATGGTAAATTGAGTATAAAATCCTCCCATATTTTGGGTTATCATTTTTAATGACTCAGTATGTTATAAACATGTTTTAATTAGAGTTGCGCATTAGTTTTAGTAGGAATGTGTTTTCATGCCAAATTTTACCTTTACGTCCATTCGTGCAAACAACGGACAATTGCAACATCGGACGAAAGAAACCAAAAAACAAATGTACGCAATGTGAAAAGCTCGTCCATTCCTTTCTTCGCAGCGGCCACCATTTTAACTACACTAAGAGGAGGAGACTTGGGCCATTTTAATTCAACTTCTTCTACGGATGTATTTATTTTTTTCCCATGGCAACCGGACTGACGAATGGGATTTCCGAAAACGTAAATGTTGGACGAATTTTATCCGAACAGGAGACAAATTAATTTCATCGAATACAAAGAAAAATTTTCTCCCCAAAAATGAACACAAACTTTCCATTGCGCCCAAGTCTAGTTTTAATATGACAAGTATATATATATATATATATATTTATTTCTGTTGACTTTCTCTTTAAGCGGATGTGTTAAGTTTCCTAAATCTTACAATTTAAAGTCCTATACACGAAATAAACCTATATAACTGTGTTTACAGGCTAAAATAAATGAGTAATGAAAAGCCATTATATGCTTAGGATCTGCATGAATACTCTTCTCCATAATTGTATTTCTCACCTATTATTAAGCGGCTGACTGCTGTTGATTGATTTAGGAAGCTTTTGTAAAGGTGGGTAAGGGAAAGGGAGAGAACGTCAGGATAGGATATTGATTAGTTAATTCTGGCCGTCATAGACTGCCGCCAATCTCAGCTTCCGTGAGATTAATTTTCAAGCTAGATATCCCCAAAACAATTAAACAAACAAAATGTACAAGCTACGGTTAGTTTTAAGTAATGGATTTAGTTATACTAAAAGCATTATACTTTCATTAGTCATATTGGTGATTTAGACTGAGACAGTCTATGGTTGGTAAAGGCAATATGGTAAAGGCTTTGTACCATAATATCCCTGGTAAAGGAAAAACTTTATGGAACAGTCGTGTTGTTTAGTACTTTTTTTCTAATATGTACCTGATCTTAAAAAGGGAAAAATCTGAGTATTATGTTTTAAACTTTAAATATATCTAAGATGACAAAGACAAAATGCATATATGGAGAAACAATAACATTATTTGAAGGCACATAAAAACCCTTCGGCCCATCTAGTCTGCCCCTTTCTCCTGATGTAAAGACACCTTAATCAGTACTTGGTCTTGTATTATATTCGGGATAGCTTTATGCCTATACCATGCATGTTTACATTTCCTCACTGTATTAGCCTCTACCACTTCTGTTTGGTGGCTGTTCAATGTATCTACAAGCCTCTCTGTAAAGTAAAACTCCCTTACATTACATCTAAGCCTCTGACCTTCTAGTTTTAGATTATGACCTCTTGTTATATTTCTCAGTTTTTGAAATAAACCTTCCCCTTATAGTTTGTTAAATCCCTTTAAGTATTTAAATGTTTCTATAACATCCTCTCTCGTCTTCCATATTGAGATCCCCTTTCCTAATAATACAGTTGTTGAAGCATTGTTTACGTGAAAGCCTTTATTATTACTTGACAACAAAAAAAAAATATATTTTCAGAAGTAATTTCATAGTTAAACTATTAATAAAAAAAAACAACAAAAGTATGTATAAAAAAAAAAAAAGACCGTAGCTGCAGCACAGCATTTGTGTAATCCATTTTAGCAGATCTGTGAAAGGAAGGGGTTAATTTTTAAAGAGAAAAACACAGCCTTTTTGTTATTTATTTGGAGAGACAAATGGCGCAGCTAAACTGGCTTTGCACAGTTGGCGTACTACAAAAAGATGGTGTAATGGGTTTGACAAGGTACAAAACAGCCACATGGCAGCACCTGCTAAAAATGAAACAAGCCTCCAGCGTGCCCAAACAAAGTGGCTGTTTCCATGATGTGCATCTTAAAATGCGCAGCAATTCCAGACTTCCTAAAATTTTATGTCTCAGAATAGGCTAGAGCTCCTGGGATTTGATATGGAAGTGATTAGGAAGGAAGCGACTAAGGCTTGCAATAAAATGTAACCTGTGTGACACTGATTTGTATAATGATAGAGGAACAGAGGTTTTCCAAGTAGAGAACAGTAACTATTTGCTTCCCATGTTCTGTTGCTCTTTATGCAAAATTTATAGGCCGTTCACCATATGTTTATTTTCTAAGGCTTATTATAAATTCTGACATTCATTAATTATGATCATGAAGTAGAATGATAATTTAAAATATCTAACATATTTTAATATAAGATGTATCAAATTCAACTAAATGCCTCTATACCTTGTGTCTTTCAGGTTTCTCTTTACCTAATGTATCAGCTTGTCTTAGTCCATCAATTTTAATTTTGCTACTGTACGAAGTCCTGTGTAAGTTGTTGGCGCTAGATAAATAAAAGATAAATACATTTTTGTTTTCCTCACAAATTGGAAACGTTTTTTATTTAATGACAAGTGCGGTTATCATGGGTTTATTTCTTGTATCAGTGTTTCTGAGATTGCTAGGTGATTTACAAGTAGGTGTAACTGAAATTTTAAAATTTTAGGAGTTGAAAAAGGTGAGTAATTAGGGATTTGCATTACAGAACGAACTTCCTTAGCACATCATGCAGAACCTTTATAATGTTAGGTAAGCATTACCTGCCTCTCAAGTGAAAGATAAGATCAGCAACTTAAGTGTAAATGGAAATAGGACAAAAGAAGGAATGTACAAACAACCACATTGTTTTAGCCTTAAAGTCACTCATCTAATGGCTGATGAAATGAGGATCAAGAACTTGTAATCACTGCCACCATAAAGTTAAAGGGCTATTAAGATTTTACAGCGTCATCGAGTCCAGGGCCCTTTTAATTTCTTCATAGCTGACACACAATGCAGATTTTTAGAAGAATAAAACATAGTTATGTTTCATGAATGGATGAGGCACAACTCATGTAACAGGCACACCAACAAACTGGTTGTTGCTTTACATTTAGTGACTCCTTCACAGTCCAACAATCTAGTCTAAGGCTGGCAAATAAAAGCATTTATGCAAATTGCAGTTTCATTATTGCCACGTAAAGGAACAGTCATGGCACCTTCCCTAGACTTTTCAGCCTGTTACACATAGCTTTTTGTCTTTCTTGTTTGTGTGTTCAGCAGGCTAAAGTGACACTGGTGCAGATAGAATTTGGTTCAGCCCAAACCCAGAAGCTAGTGGACAATCGATTGGAAGAGCATAAACCTTCCCACAGCCTGACTAAAGTTCATTAAATTAAACAATCAGCATTTCTAGTGGAAAGATAGACCTCAATGAAGAAAAACACAGTAAAAAAAAGCCCATTTTGTATACCCGATGAGGACACATTTGAATGGACAAACTCTTAAACACTGAAAAGTTACACATTATGTAGCACATCAGCAATTTTCTATGTAGCCAGGTGTGCTAAACGAATAGCTTCTAAAATCAGCAACAATTGGAAAGATCATAACATGGTAGAAGTTAATATTCTAGGATCTTTTAACATGTATTCAAACTGGGATATCAACCAGGGATGGCTGTTGTAATTAAGGAAACATTGCATGCTAGAATGGACATTTTGTAGTTCATGGAGAAATAACTGAATATACAGAATTAAAATACACAAGAAATGTGACATTAATATAGGACCACAATGTCAGAAGAAATAAATAACTAAATGTAGTATAGAGCTAAAAGGCGATACACAACACACTAAAGTGATTCAAATAACTGTGTTTTTGTAATTAATCTGCAAAGCGAGCAGGTAAATTTGCACATAAATCACACAGAAGTAATTATTTGCTTCTGATTTTGATCTTTCACCTTGATGGCTTAGCTAACTTCCGCCTTGTCTTTGGTTTGTGATGACTGATGACCACAGCCCAACTTGTGTTCCCAACTGATCATGAATATATATATAACAATGGTGTAAAACAGTTGAAATCTTAAGGCAGTTTTGCAGTCACCATGGTTTGAGTGAATTACTTTAAAGATTTTGTTTTACCGGGGTGTGGATTTAGCCACCCATTTCCAGTCAGGTATGACATTTGTAAATTTCTGGTGAGATAAAGGATCTCATTTTTTGCTCATTTTTTTTAAAAGAACATGCAAATTCTAATTATCTATCAATGTATCTATCTATATCTATTTATGTAACTATGCTGCTAAATATGTATCACAAACAATTGAATAAACATTTTCGCATTTCTAGTCACATGAAATACTAGCTGGGTTAATATATCCGTTATTCAGCACACTATCACTTGTGTTTGCTAAACAAACTTGAGTATAGATGGTG
Source organism: Spea multiplicata (assembly GCA_009364415.1). NCBI lineage: Eukaryota > Metazoa > Chordata > Amphibia > Anura > Pelobatidae > Spea > Spea multiplicata. The sequence continues at coordinate 19,047,276 of VKOC01000001.1, read as the reverse complement.
ACTAAAAACCTGTTGCTTATTACCCATATTAGGTTTCTTGTTTTCACAAAATCAGTTTTAGAAAATAATTATATTTGTTTTCCTTAAATGTGTGAAGCAAATAATCTGTAAATAATTCCTGAAATTGCCGGTATCTATTTTACATACAGTATGTATTAGCAAATGGTAGCTCATTCACTGAATTGTCCATAATACAGTCAAGAACAGCTTCGTACTGTGTTTCAATGTATTCAATATAAACACTTATCTACAGACACCAGTCAAGCCAGAAGCCTTGTTGTTCCCTCAGAAATCACATGGTGCTGCCACAACCACAAGGGATTATGGGTAGGAGCATGCAAATAAGGTCAACAATTATCACCTTTTGCCTCTATATCCACCATGAGATTTCTGAGGGAACAACAAACCTTCTGGCTTGTCTGGTGTCTGTAGATGAGTGTTTAATAATACTTCTACATACTCCTAAATTTTTGTGGAAGGGTTTTCCATCACCTTTACCCACCATAACTTATGTATTCAATTAATTCAACAGTTACTTATGTAATAGTAAGTGAGTAATAATGAAAAAACTGATAAAACAGTTAATAAAAAATAGTTAAGAAGCCGTTATAGAGCCAACATCTTCATTTATTCTAACTGAAAGATGGCAATGATAGCAAATGGCTCGTTCCGAGTGGCATTTCAAAATTTGGCATAACACTTTTTATGTGGTGGGTATATTATGTGTGTTATCTCCACATATATGCATTTTCATAAATCACTAATAATAACTGTATTTGCTCGATTATAAGACAAGGTTTTTTTCAGAGCAAATGAAAAATACCCCTCGTCTTATAATCAAGGTCGTCTTCTAATAAGACCTCAAATAGAGGTCTGACTATAAGACTAAGATCCAGATCCCCCAGCAGCACTGCAGGGGCCCTGGATCCTCCTGTCTGGTAACCTCAGCTGCTGCCTGCACTTCCACCAGGGCTTCTATCACCTAGCGCCGGCGGAGCGCAGGCAGTAGCGGCGGTTGTCTTTGCGCATTGCGCATACCTTCCCCGGCTACCAGAGAGGAGAATTCCCCAGAGCTGCAGGGAATTCTCTTCTCTGGCAGCCGGCAAATGTCCGCCCGATGGACGCAGACAACCCCCGCTACTGCTGGCACTTCTGCCGGCATCACATGACCTTCACTCATTCATAGAATACCTGCCGGCCACCCACTGCCCTAACTAGACAACAGGGAGTCAGAAGCACTGGTAGGTTGGGGGGTAGTGTTATATGGGGGGAATAAGGCTTTTCTGGAGGCAGAGTACCCCATGATATGCCTTTTAACCCCCCTTATGCCACTCTGCCTTCAGAAATGCCTTTTAACCACCTATATGCCACTCTGCCTCCAGAAATGCCTTATATCCCCCTATATGCCATGCTGTCCCATGATATGCCTTCTAACCCCCTATATGCCAGAGTGGCATATAGGGGGATAAGGCATTTCTGGAGGCAGAGTGACATATAGGAGGTTAAAAGGCATATCATTGGGCAGAGTGGTATATCATGGGGCAGAGTGGCATATAGGATGGTATAAGGCATATCAGTGAGGCAGAGTGGCATATAGGAGGGTATAAGGCATATCAGGGAGACAGAGTGGCATATAGGGGGGTATAAGGCATTTCTGGGAGCGGAGTGGCAAGCCTGGGGGCAGATGTGCATAACTAGGGGCGCAGGTTGGCAAATAAAAAGAAATAAAAACAAAAAAATATTTTTCTCAATCATAGCTTTTATTAAATATGAAAAAATAGTTTACATGAATTAATATTTACTAGTAAAACTTTTTTCCAATAGGGTCATCTTATATTCAGGCTATTTCTTTTTTTCCTAAATTAATATTCAGATTTTTGTATAGTGTTACAGATTAAAATAGTACAATATAAATCAATAAATAATAACATTACAGGCATAGCAGTGGAGCCAATACCAGAAGGACAGTAGCAAACCAAAGTCACAAGTCAAGGTCAGAGGTTCACTTAAAGTAAGATATAGAGTAAATATTCTGGAACCATCTGAACATTCAAATTCAGCCAAAACATAGAAACATCGATCTTGAAAGCAGATGAAAAATCATTCAGCTCATCCAGCCTTGGTCTTATATTCAGGATTGCCTTATTAAGGTTGTCCAGAGAAGGCTTTAAATCAGGGTTAAAATGCAAAGCAGTCTCACTGATTCAGCTCCTTGGTAAGAACTATATCCATGAAAAAACTTGTATCGCATTGACGTAGTGGTGAGCTAAGAAGCACATGGCCATATATTGTGATGGAATCCACAATATTTATGCCTAAAATAGGTGTTTTTTTAAACTGTATTTGCTGGGTTTGCGCTAAATTCTTCCTTTGTTTTGTGTACTTACCGTATATTCTTGATATACGTTTTTGATATAAGGTGACTACCCTTTGCTGCTGACCATAGCAATAATGGAAATAAAATAAGATATACTCATGACCATAAGAATTGCATAACCTATGATAACGGAAGAGCTATAGAGTCTTGCTTCCTGTTCACTATGTGTCAAAATTCAAGTGTAAACGGAGGGGGGGTCCTCCTCTTCAATTTTTTTTTATAATACTACAACTAAAACATAAGAAAACTAAAACCCAGTAGTAATACTTGACTAAAACCATTATACATATGAGGAAGCCAGAAATGGTGAAAGGTATACATTTTTATATGTGGAGGAGAAGATAAGGACACTGCAGTGACTGAACCTTTCCAACAGGACAAGTTTTGAGGACTCGGGCCTAGGGGAGCAAGTCCAAAATTTGTGAAATATTTCTTATGTCTTGCTAGAGGACATTGGCCTTTCTGGATCTGTGATAAATACTCAAAAGAAATTGAATTTTCTCGCGTTTATGCACAAAATTTATAATCAGTAGCACAGCCACACCCATGTTAAGATCTGTTCTAAAAAAAAGAGGATAGAAATCTGTAATTAAAGGCTATATAAAGAAATGCCATTCAGTAAGAAGACATAGTATTCAGTGAGCAATGTGAGGGCATGAAGCATCTGCAAATATAAATTATCCCTTTAAATTGTGCACATTATTTCTGATCCCTTCACTTTTCTTCCTATGAGGATGCTGCCAATGGTTTTCATAGAATACAAAAAAGGAGGACATAAAAGCTGTTTGTATGTTGCTTGTGCTGCATAAATCAATACAAATGGATTCTGGAAATATCTGAATTCCAGTTTGGAATTGCAAACCAGGTTACCATCTGTAATGAATTTTCCAGAGATGATGGCTACCAACAGAATTTCCTGATGGGATCTGATCATATCTCAAGGTTTCCGATGCTTCCTTAGTGGTCCATTCCAATGGACACAAAATACATTTCAAGGAAGATGCCTTGAGATTTTCCTTGTGTCAGGATCTTAAAGTCTGTGTTTCCCTAGTAGGCTAATGCCAGCTACCAAGTGTACTTTTTACAGCTCTTTTACATACCTGACATACAAGATATAGCCTACCCGGTAATATGAAAAGTCATACTTGGGTGGAACTAAGGATCCACTCAAGATGAATAAACTGTCTTCCCAAAATAAATGATGGGATATGTATACAAATTAACCTCAAAAGAAACTCATGCTTTACAAAAATAAACAATTGGTTCACACGCCATAATTGAGGAAGGATGAAATTGCGGCTACACAAATCCACATTAAAAATGCCAAAATTCCTTGTCTGATATGTTTTAATAGAAATTATTTTGGTCTTCCTGCAATAAGAAACCCAAACAATTGAAGTGTAACAGTAAGTCCAGCTTTATTTTAACTTGGTTAATCTTGCTATTTCCTCTTTGTTAGATCTACCTGGAAATATGTGACATTTTCTTACCATCTCACCTGGAAACAATGTATGCATTGGCAAATATTAGGGTTAATTCTTATACACAAGGTTGCATATCCCATTGGAACCAGAATAATACAAATAATTTGACCTGCCCAAATGGTTTTGACCCTTTTCATGTCAATTTAGCAAAAAGACAGGTAACTCGCAATGTTCTACATTTACTTTTAAATGTAAAACAAAAGTTAAAGAAATATGCTCTAACCTTTCCACCCTACTCTTCTTTTTTTCTTAGTCGTCTTCCCTTTCTTGACAATTGTTATCACTTTGATTACTTTTTTTATCTTTCTGCCCTGTCACGGCAATCACTAAAGATCTGTCTCCTGCTGTTATTCATCAGTTTTTACCTTTATATGTGCCTGGGAATTTATGTTAGCACTCCTTTATCCTTTCCTGTTTCCTCTTATGTCAGATTTCCATTTCTCTGCTGGGCACTGTCTTCCTCCAGGGTTCTTGTTATAAAAATATAGACTGCCTGCAAATTATTTGATCTGCTCCACATACATGTACAAGTTGAAAGGAAAAAAGTATTTTTTTTTTGCATAATTAATGGTAGGGAACATAAGATGCTACTACTAATATGGGGCTTATTTGATACAAGACAATTCAATATATTTTTACTTTCATATTCTTTGGAAAAAACTCCAAAATATATACTTGACGTATGCATAGGAAGTCAACTTCCTCAATGAAAATACAGCATATAAATGATCACTTACTGATATATTTTTTTTATAATTTTCACCAACAATTTGACATAGAATATTCAATATTATCATGGCCATGATTTCACATGATATTTCGGTGGTACATAATGTTAACACGAACATATTCAATAATGCTGGGGTGTTATTATGAACCTGATCATTTTATAGGAGAGGAGATACTGCTTGAGTCAATCTCAGTTGTAGCTTGCACCTGCTTGCCTATTTATAATATAGCTCCCTTCCATGAGGCGTATGAGGTTTCGCATACTGCCCTTGCTAGGCCTAGGAATACATTACAGAGAAACATAAAATTTGCTGGCAGATAAGAACCATTCGGCCCATCTAGTCTGCCCATTTTTCCTGATGTAAGACTCGGGTGTTAATCGGTCCTTGATCTTGTCTTCTTCTGGATAGCTTTATGTCCATCCCTTACTGTATTAGCCTCTACCACTTCTGATGAGATGCTGTTAGATTTATCTACCACCATCTCAGTAATTTTACCTTCTAACATTTATTCTCCTTTGAAATAAACATCCACCCTGTACTTTGTTAAATACTTTTAAATATTTAAATGCTTATATCATATTTCCAATTTATCTCCTTTTCTTCAAGAATTTTATAAGATAGAAGATGCTGCTTGAGCCAATCTCAGTTGTAGTTTTTATTATCCCCAAAAACATTAACCATATTGGTAACCCTCCTCTGAAAATGTCCATATCCTTCTGTAGATGGGGTCTCCAGAACTGTAAGAAATACTCTAGGTGAGGTTTGACTAGAGATCTATAAAGTGGCAGAACCATCTCCCTCATCCTGCTACTAACGCTTCAAGCTATACAACCCAGCACCCTATGTGCTTTATTGCATAGCCTGGTTGCCTTTAACTCTTCCGAAAAAATAACCCTCTCTTCTGTTGTCACTGATGCTATATGCTGCCCTGACATTTTTATGTCCCAGGTGCATTATTTTACATTTATCAACATTAAACTACATCAAATCACGGGTCTCTTATGCTTAGTGCAAACTCAATAGTTTTTGTTTTCGGGCAGCTTGTGGGAAAAAACAAAATCTTACTCATCCAACCAAACACAGTTTATGAAGGGACCAAATTAATTAGAATTGTCATAAAAAAGTCACTCAAAATATCACAACTGATTAAGATGGAATCCTTCGGATCTAATTATATGATTATAAAGATTATAAGAACACAATGAGGTAAAATCCAGTTTTAGCCTATATTCACTGGCGTAACTCTAGGGGGCCCCGTGCGACCCCTGCAAATTAAAAATTTGTTTAGAATGGGCCTGGAGCGGTAAGAGGGGGCGGGCGGTAGGTGGGATGTGTGCTTATATATGTTTTTGTATATATATGTATGTGTACTTGTGTGTGTGAGCATGGAACTGTACTTGTGTATGTATTGTGTGTAAGCACGCATGTGTACGTGTGTTTGTGTGTAAGCATGCATGTGTACGTGTGTGTGTGAGCATGTATGCGTACGTGTGTGTGTGTGTGTGTGAGCATGCATGTGTGTGTGTGAGCATGTCTATGTAAGTGGTGAGATGGAGTGTGTATATTTTTTGTGTAAGTGTGCTTACATTTGTTGTATGTTGGAAGGGGAGCACAGGTCAAATAATAATATAGGCTCCTGCAAAATGAGAATTTGTTTTATAAACATAATATGTTAAAACAAAGAGTAATACATTGGATCTTCATATATATTTGTAACATATCCTCTCAGTTTTTTGGAGAGATTCATAGTCAATTAAGGAGATACTGTATTTACTTACAAAAGTGTTACTGCAAATTTTCACCAAAAAATTAGGGCCCAGATACAGCTCCCCACATCAATCAGAAAAAAGAGAAAAAAAAACCAATCAGCTAATGTTGCTAAAAATATAAATATCAAATGTTTCTGTTTTATATTTTTTCCACCCTTTTCTGGTCATAACATGGTCATCCAATTCTATGAAAGGACTTGACATATTAACTAAAATAATAATAAAAACACTAACTAGAATAAAAATGTTAGCGTGATCAATGGAGTCTGCTTTACCAGTCACCTCTAGGGCAACCCCATTGAGCAATTAAAATGCCAAACCTTACTTTAACTAAATTAGATGTCACCATAAGCGTGTGAATAAAAATAATGAAGGCATATCTCACGAAATGTTAAAACTCATTTCAAACGTGATGCAATGGATAGCATAATTTTCCAGGAAGAAATGGATAATGAGAAGACATATATAGTTCATCTAATCATGCCGCTAAACCATTCTTCTGCAAGCTTCTCTCGCACATGTGTAATGGGATGGCAACTCTTGGGAGGCAGACATTGGCCAGTCCTGTATAGCTAATACTAGCACTTACTAAATAGAAAAACAAAAGGGACCTTATCATGGATATATGCCTTGCTGTTGATTTTTTTATCTACTATCTCTTGATAGCCTTTCATCTTTATCTCAGACAATGATCTAGCCATTTAACTTTGTCAACAAAATCTGACCACACAAATCATTCACTCTGGATAGTCATTAATAGTAGGTGATTTTTTTAAATGGGCAACAATAGAAAAATAATAGAGCTGCATAAGCTTTCAGGACCTCAGGTCGTATTTTTTTCTAGGTGTCCCAATATAAGCATGCCCCCCCCCCAACTGTCGCGATTTGGGCGGGACAGTCCCGATTTTGGGTCTCTGTCCAGCCTATCCCTACCTTTGTCAGGGGGCAGAGGAAGGGTAAGGCAAGAGTGGTACTCACCTCAGCAGCTGCAGTGCAGCCTGCAGGACTAGTTTGGAGATCACAATCTCCCTCTAGTCGGCTCAACATTAGGGAGTGCAAGGTCTGTCACTTCAGACCTCGCTGTACTGCTCCCTCATCACTACGCGCCGGCAAATAATGCAGAGCGGGGATATGACATCATCCCTGTGCTCTGCAGCAATAGCCGGCGTGTAGTGATGAAGTGACAGACCTCGCACTCCCACCACAGGATATAGGATGGAGGAAGAGGTAAGAGATGGGGAGAAAGGGGTGTAATGGCAGTGTATATGTATGTATGTGTTTGTAAGCTTGTGTGTGTAAGAGCTGTATTGTTATTTGTAAGCTGGTGTGTAAGGGAAGTGTATGTGTATATGTGTGTGTAAGGGCAGTGTATATGTGTGTGTGAAGGCAGTTGTGTGTAAGGACAGTGTATGTGTTTATGAGCAGGTGTATGGTCAGGTGTAAGGGCAGTGTATGTGTGTGTGTAAGGGCAGTGTTTGTGTATATGTGTGTTTATGGACAGGTGTGTGTAAGGGTTCTGGGATAGAGGATAACATTAGCCTTTTTTAATTAAAATAACAATCTCTGCTGCTGTTGACTACTATTCCAATGATACTCAGTTAGCATTATGGTGGACACCTGGCTGAGAATCATAGGAATTGTAGTTCACAGCTAGCATCTGCAGCTTTACTGTTGACTGCACTTCCCATGATGCTCAATCAGCGTCATGGAAGCAGTATGTCTGGCTGTAGTTAACGGCAGATGATGTGACAGGTGTTAGTTGTGAATTAAAACTGCCACGATGCCCAGTCATGGTGGACACCTGGCTGACTGAGCTTCATGGGAATTGTAATTCACAGCTAACATCTACTGTTAACTGCTCTTTCCATGATGCTCAGCCAGCACCATGTAAGTAGTATGTCTTGCTGAGCCTCATGGGAATTCAATGTGTTGATAAGTTAGATGTTAGTTTGTGTATATTATGTCCATCTTTGCATTATACAAGGTCTGCAGTAGGTTATCTAACAACTTAATATCAACTAAATTGTTGCATCTAAATTCTTATTAATTTAATGCATGATTGTAAATGCCTTCTCTATGTGCTGTGAATGGTTTTGTATTGTTTAATTAGTGAATGGATGTTGCACAAGAAGGATCATGTCCATGCAAAGGTATTCAGGGATAAAGCTGTTACGTTTCCCTTTAGCCATATTTACCTTTACAGAGTTCTTGGTAGTACAATTAGAACATTACCAGCCACCAATATTATTAGTGTGGTAGACAGTATAATAGATACCAAAAATATTAAACTACATGTATTACTGTTCTTTAAACTAATGTGTATTTTTTCGTTAGATTCTTTTCTTTAAAACAGCACCGAACTTTAAGGGTGCGACCTATATTTGAGCCAATACGGTATTTATTTATGTTGAAAGGCTCTTCATTATTATCTCAGTCACATGAAGACTTTCATGTTACTTAAGTTTATCTACTACATTGTGCAGATAAAAACTTCAGCTCCTATTCACTTTATGACAAATTTGTTGGGGTAGAAATAAAAATTACATCCTTGTGTCATCCGCAATCTAACAATGATAAAATAAAGTCAAACAAAGTCGATCAACCAGTGTCTTTAATAGCTATCATGACCCCTTTGCAAGAGTGTTTAAGTTTAACATGTATGTAGGTGTTATTCATCTTTATTTACTCTCATCATTGATCACGTATTTGACATACGTGATTGGCATTGTTTCTTTATCTATTTTAAGTACTTGAATTATGAAGACTTCTAGCAAGATTTTTTTCTGCCTAAGTCTAATTTCACAGTGAGTCGGGCAAATCTAGCAGGGCAGAAATTTCAGGATCTGACTTATGCCAAAGGTGGCATCCTATATGCCACATTTAAAGTCACTGAGCTCTTCAGTACGACGCATTCTACTGCCAATGTACTTGGAGATGGCTACCTATGTTCTTGATTTGTATACACCTCTTAGTAATAGGTGTGGCTGAAAGACCTAAACTCAAAAAATAAGATGGGTGTCCATATACCGTTAGTCATTTAGTGTAATTAAAGCTATAGGTCATGTAATGCCATAATCATGATTAGTTTAAAATAACTGTAATGCAATTTAATGGTTATGCAAAAAAACAGAACACAGAAATAACTAAATGTTGTACCATTCTTGATTAAATTTCCAGTAAAATAGTTCCAGTCTCCAAGCCCTCAGGTTATAAAACAGTCGAATAGCTAGAGGGAAGTGAAAATAGACTGTCAGGACCTGGGACACACCACAATAGGCTTGCCAGAGGTCTGGAACTTTCCACAAGATTAAAAGAGAATTGAGCATAAAAAGTAAGGTCGAAAACTCACATTTTAGATTTGTCTGTGGATACACTCAAATGTATGTGAATCACATATTTCCTGTTCACGGTCCCCCTGGGGAAACTATTCTGAAAGCATCTGAGATATCTAGTGGTGAGGCTTCACTTGGTAGGATATAGGTTTCTGTTTTATTCCCTTTTATTTTTAAGGTTCTTTGATCCTATTTTCCTGTATGTTGTTTGTAATCTTTTTAACTCTTTGTTTTACAGTTTGTGAAACATCACTGAAAAGTGTACTATCAGCAAGAAACAATAATAAATGTACTATTTCCGAGGGTTATTTCTTTGTGATCTGGAACAAATCAAGTGAATGACAAATCCATTTAAGGCAAAGAGTGATTAAAATAGAGGTTTTGAATAACATTCCCACCTTTGCTTTAATACAAATAAGTTAAAGGAAAATGATAGCTAGACCAGATAATTTGATGCAGATTCCAGAAAACAGTGCCATCTATACCGTATAGATTTTATATGTCAATGCTTGGTGCAAAATTATTTAATGAGATAATTATTGATGGACTGTGCCTCTTCAGCTAATTTGCCGCAGGTCTTATTACTACCAAGATTAATATATTAATGATGAGAAAAGGACAAAATTCCTTCCTATCGGCATTAATGGTACTATGGTATAAAAAAGATAATCTCCTATTATCCAAGACATTTACTATTTATTTTGTTTACACTTTAAACCATCTCTAAAGGACTGCTTCCAATGCTGTGGAGAGAAAAAACAGAAGATCAATTAAATAGGAATGTTGGTTTGTATTGTTATGATGCTATTATAAAGTTTTTTTAGATATGACAGTTATCGTTTAATGAAGTTGGGAGATAAAAAAGGCAACCTAGCTATGTGCAAAGATGTATCTAAGTAGGACCAAATTCTCACGGGTGGTTCTTGTTAATGCCATTTTGACTCATTATCACAACCAGACCTGGTGTATAATTATTGGTCAAGTCTAAGGATTATGTTTGGCAGCCCTGCGTCCCCTACAGTACAATGGACTAATGTTAAGGTATGCAAACCATTCCTTAATGCCGACTATAGGAACTGGTAAAAGCCATCCAATGTTATTCATGAACATACCATCAATGTATTGACTTTAATCTTAACATTAGAAAAACATAATTTATTTGTATACATTCAAAGTGCATTTCACCCAAATGATGTAATCATGTGTCCAGCAATGTCACCTTATACTACAAACTTGACAGTTTATTTATCTTACACATATTGCAATTTGAAAAAAGTACAATGTCAGTATAAAGATTGTTATATTTCATTTAAAAATAACATTTACTTTTTGCTAAGGGCCCATACTCTTAAGCTTGTTTGGCCAGGGCCCCCTCACCTTTTGTTTCTGTACGTCCAAATTGTTATGTGATGTACTGTATTGAAGCTGTCCCTTCTCTCCACTCTATTCTCTTTATATTTATTATATGTTATTTCTCCCGTCTCTTTTCCCTTTTATATTGTCTATTTTGCATCTCCTTTTTTCTACGCCTTTCACTTTTCCTTTCTCTCTTTTATTTCTTGGTTCTCCTTTCTGTCTAGCCAGATATTCTAGCCGTGACAGGTAAAACCACACCCCTCTTGCTCAGTCACAAATTTCCTTCTATTTATATCCAGTGAACCTCATGTTAGATAACACTATGTATGTGTGGTATGATATGTTTTATTTAGAAATCTGGACACAATAAAAATTTTTACAACTGCTTGAATAAAATTTATAGAAACAGAATTTGCCAGCAGATAGGAATCATTCAGTCTTTGTTTTCCTTAATTAATCTTTAGTCTCCTCTTATTCAGGATAGCCATACGCCTATCCCATGTATGTTTAAAGCTCTACCACTTCTGCTGGGAGGGTCCACTTATGTACCAGCCTCTCAGTAAAGTAAAACTTTTATTACATGACATCTAAATTGCCTTACATTACCTATAAATTCCCAAGAGCTGTGAAGTTATTCCCAGTGAGCCATACATTAAGAGCTGGTCATTATCGTATACAGTAGTGCACCTAAGGTGGGGCAATCTGCCCCAGCTGTCGCAGCTTACAGCTGTTGCCCTGACACTGTGTGAGGAAACTATTTTCCACCCAGAGGAAGCAGGAACCTCGGCAGGAAAAGAGAGTTACTTCACACAGTGTGCGGGTACCACAGCGGTAAGCAGCTGGCCTATGTTAGGTGGCCACCAGGCCACATAGATGTCTGTGAGGCCCAAGTGATGCTTGGCTGCCCCGCTGACTAGTAAAATCTGCAAGAGAGGTAAGGGGGTGGGGAAGAGTGAATGGATGAATGAATGGGTGTAGGGGCAGAGGTGGCACAGGCAGGCTGCTTCAGTAGAAGAGGTAGCACAGGCAGGCCACCAAAGGGGCAGTGGTAGCACAGGGAGGCTTTTTTAGGGGCAGAGGACTACCACGTAAATGTCTGGCTTAGTGTATAGTGAAAGGGGTCATGCTGCACTACCGTCAATGTTTGGCTCAGTGTATAGTGATGGGAGTTACGCGGCACCACCATCAATGTCTGGCTCAGTATATAGTGATAGGAGTTATGCTGTGCCATATCTATTCAGTAAATGTTATTTATTTTAACTTATTTAGAAGTTTTTATTTTTCCGATTTGTATTTTTTTCGAGTTAAAATACAGTTTACAAATTTGTGAAATAAATATTCTTGCCAACATTCTTTTTTTTGGGGGGGGGGGGGTGCCACATACAGGATCCGCCCGGGTGCCAAATACTCTAGGTACACCACTGATCATATAGAAGTTACAGAATATCCACTTTTTGCAAAATACACATCAGTTTTCTTGCTTTCCTTTTACATTGCCAGTCACATCCAACTTCTCAAGTAATATGCCATTTGAATCCTTGATAATAGGCAAAGGAAAATCTGCAATAAATAGGTATGCCCTATAGATGTTGCCGTTGCTCTTGCTCTTGAGTTTACATAGTGATAAAACAAAGATCTGTAAAGCTCTGAAATATCATTAGAATAAAGGAATAGGTTCAGATAGTGAAAACACCACAATTTAGCACAAAAACACTAGTACAACATACTTTTTGTTGGCAGTGTGTTGTTGTTGAAATCTGTACTCCATAAGGCAAAGCTTTCAGCATTCTGTAAAAGATTTGGCTGGATTTTGAAAAAGAATAGTTAATACATCTGTGCTCTAAAGTTTGCATACCCTGGCAGAAATTGTGAAATGTTGGCATTGATTTGGAAAATATGACGGAATATACAAAAAACAGTCTTTTATTTAAGGCTAGTGATGATATGAAGCCATTCATTATCACATAGCTCCTTTTTAAATCATAATGATAAGATATCACCCAAATGGCCCTGGTATAAAGTTTACATACCCTTTAATATTTGGCCTTGTTAAGTCACCCAAGGTGACACAAACAGGTTAAAATGACAATTAAAGGTTAATTTCCCACATCTGTGGCTTTTTAAATTGCAATTAGTGTCTGTGTTTAGACAGTCAATGAGCTTGTTAGCTATCATGTGGATGATACTAGATACTGAGCCATGGGGAGCAGAGAAGAACTGTCAAAAGATCTGCGTAACAAGGTAATGGAACTTTAGAAAGAAGGATATAAAAAGATATCCATATCCAGGCAGTCCTGTTCGATCACATATTAAGAAGTGGAAAATGTGGGAATCTCTTGATACCACCAAGGTCAGGTAGATCAAGAAAGATTTCAGCCACAACTGCAAGACAAATTGTCCAGGACACAAAGAAAAACCCACAGGTAACCTCAGGAGGAAATACAGGCTGCTCTGGAAAAGGACTGTGCTGTTGTTTCAAGGAGCACAATAGGACAATACTTAAAGAAAAATTAGCTCAATGGTCAAGTTGCCAAAAAGAAGCCTTTACTGAGTCAATGCCACAAAAAAGCCTGGTTACAATATGCCCAACGACACCTAGATGTGCCTCACAGCTTGTGGCACACTGTAATTTGGAGTGACAAGACTGAAATTTATGAGCTTTATGGTAACCCCAATGTTTGGAGAGGGGTCAACATGGCCTATAGTGAAAAGAATGATGTTGGCTTACTGATGTTTTGTGGGTGTGAGCTCTAAAGGCACAGGGAATCTTGTGAAAATTGATGGCAAGATGAATGCAGCATGTTATCAGAAAATACTGGCAGACAATTTGTACTCTTCCGCACGAAAGCTTCGCATGGGACACTTTTGGACTTTCCAGCACAACAATGACCCTAAGCACAAGGCCAAGTTGACCCTCCAGTTGTTACGGCAGAAAAAGGTGAAGGTTCTGGAGTGGCCATCACAGTCTCCTGACCTTAATATCATCGATCTCAAACACGCAGTTCATGCAAGACGACCAAAGACCTGGAGCCATTTTGCCACGACAATTGGACAGCTATACCGCGTGCAAGAATTTGGGGCCTCATAGACAACTATTACAAAAGATCGCACCCTGTCATTGATGCTAAAGTGGGTAATACAGTAGTAAGAACTAAGGAAATGCAGACTTTTGAACATGGGTCATTTCATTTTTTTTTTGTTGCCATGTTTTGTTTTATGATTGTGCCATCCTTTTATAACCTACAGTTGAATGTGAATCCCATATGAAATAAAAGAAATGTGTTTTGCCTGTTCATTCATGTTTTCTTTACAAATGGAGAATTTGTAATATATGTACCATTTACCAAGGGTACGCAAACTTTTGAGCACAACTGTATGTTTACATATAATTCAGGTCAAACAACTGGGCAACAATTTAACAGAGCAAAATCAGAATTTGCAAAATGCAGAATCATTGTTCTGGCCTGTGACATACTGCCTCCTATTTTAGTAAATGTATTCACTTATATTTTGAAACTGATGATCCATCTAGACAAAAACCATTCACTGTGCCATTTAGCCTTATAAGAAAGCAGTTTCTGTTTTTATTAATTTAGCAGTACCCTCTGATTGTATCACAACTATATAGATTAACGTTTTAAATTAACCATTACTTCCCCAAATCCAGTTCATTACATTAAATTAAAATACGTAACACTCTTGGAAATAAGCAATACACATGGGTTGTAAACTAACATTAGGAGTATATGACATCAGTTTTAGTAATTTTACCTATGATAGCAATCTGTTAAGGCTATAAGTCCCTTTAGAGCATTTTTTGAGAAGATAAGACTCACGAATTAGCACATTATACTTAGCTATATGATTCATAATCAACAGAATATATGGACAATTTGTCCCAGCATTGGCAGCATTTAGATGGCACTGAGAGATCTGAAAAAAATGCACAAATTATCTCCTGATCTATATCTTCTCATTTTACTATTGCACTTACTTCATCAGAGCTTGAGTGCTGAGTCTCTATATAACATAGGTATGTCAGGTCCATCTTCATTCCCAAATCCCCAGACTACGTGTGTAATAAGGCACACCAGGATTAACAATTACCTGGGGATAATTGCATGGCTTGATTCTGTTGATAACTATGAGGTACTTGTGCTGAGAGGCTTTAAACACGACCAGAGTGTAATTATCCCCAATAACTGCACACACACGCAGGGATTTACAGGAGACAGAACTCGTAAAAATTTTCCATAGGGAGAATTAAAAGCATTGCAGTTTAGTGTAAAATTTTAATTTCACTTGCGATATAAATGTGTATATATATATATATATATATATATATATATATACATATATATATCGTTATACATATACATATTATTTACACAATTTACAACATTTAAAAACATAACATTTTCATCTTTGCCTTCTCTGGACAGGAAAACTATAGTGAACAACAAACTGCTGTCTGCAATAAAGCTTATGTGTGCCACCTGCTCAGAATCCCAGTGCACATTCACTGACAGGTGGGTTTTGGAAGTAAACCAAATTGCCACCTGACACGCTGTCAGCATGTAAACCTGTAAAATCTACATGGCCAGGCAGAGACAAGAAGGGACAATCTCAGGGCAGTGTTTTTGACAATACCCACTCCTTGCACAGGTTTCACCCATTACTGCCAACAGGCCCGGACTGGGACAAAAAATAGGCCCGGGCATTTGAGACTGAGCAGCCCATTTTTAAAATATAGGTACATACACATACATAATACTTGGTCATTCAACATGGGAAGCCTGAAGCCACAATTTAGTGCGAAAAAAATCCTTGAAATAAATATTATAGAGTAAATAACACAATACCTTATCTTTTCCACTAAATGATTTCAGGGCCTTGAATGTTTTGTCCCATGAAGTCACTACAAATTCAGAAGTAAAAATGAAATAGTTCCTACTGTAAATTAAGGAAACACACACCAAGACAGGCTCTGCCACACCATACCTCATGATAGCAGCCACACCCCAGAAAGGAGGGAGCTCTATGCAGCAAACCCTAGGATGTACCCAGGAATTGATACCTGCCTGCAATCTATAATTGCCTTGTGTCTCTTAGATATTTTAACCCTATCAGTTAGTAGCGCAGGGTTTATTATTGACTTGTTTAAATACCTTTCTGCTTTAGCATCTCAAGTTCTTACATTCTATGATCAAGCTCCTGAGTATGTGACTTTTGGTTGGTTGGATGTTTTGATACTGAGAAAAAACACTCCACATTGTTTTACAAATTTAAAAAATAAATTAACTTATTTATTTAAACGTATTTATTTATAACACTTACCGATCAGATATGCTACAGCATAACTCCTATCACAATATACTGAGCCAGAAACTGATAGTGGTACAGCGTAACTCCAATCACTTAGAATAGAATGCCGATTCGTGGCGTTCCGCTTTCGTGACCAATGTTTCCTACTGATATTTGGACCGACGAAGCTACGATCCTGTTGGTATTAACACTTTGTATTATTTGTTTTCACACTCACTTGGTGTGAGGGGAGCAGTCACTTATGTATATTTTTTTGCTTACCGTATTTGCCCGAATATAGGCCGCACTTTTCCCCCCACTTTAAAGACTATATTCGGGGTCTAGCACAGGAATTCGCAATTCGTATCGCCCGACACCCAGGACATGCAGTTCCGGGCGCCGGGCAGGCAGCAGGGTCTCTGATACGCTGAGACAGCCTCCCCTGCCAGCAGTTCCCACGGGGCGAGTGCCGGCACGGGAGATTGTCTAAGAGCATCGCGCAGACGTTCACTGGCTGTGGTGATGCGCGTAAACAACTTCCGCTGCCGGCACGTCTGCTCGATGTGCTTTAACAATCTCCCTTGCCGAGACTTCCCACGGGGGTGGTGCCGGCAAGGGGGATTGTTAAAGCACATCGCTTTAACAATCTCCCTTGCCAGCACTTCACATGGCGGAAGTTGTCTACGCGTATTGCGCAGATATCCCCTGCCGGCCCCGCAAGACACCCAAGAGTCTGCTTTGTTAAGTCTAGAGGGGGGGGCGACAGAGTGGCAGCATGTCTCGGGGGAGGGCGGAGTGGCAGCATATCTGGGACAGGCAGTATTTTTTTACTAAGAAATTTTTTTCTTTAAAAAAGGACCTAACTTTTAGGGTGCAGCCTATATTCGGGTGCGGCCTATAATCGAGCCAATACAGTATTTTGTTTTAAGTGAAACAATAGTGGGATTTTGTTTCTTAATGTGAACCAGCAGCAATGCACAAGATTATTATTATATTCTATATTTTATGTTTTATTATTTAGCTTAATTTGCGCATCACTTCAATTCTTTTAATACCCTGCCTGTGCCACTTCTGACCCTTTAGCAACCTGCCTCTAAACACTTATACATTCAGTCACTCGTTCATTAAAATATTGATGTGGGAAGATATCAAAGGTAATTATTAGTGTGCACAGCATTAGTGATATTTACCCACAGCTTTATAATGGCCGTTGGTTTTTTACATAAGTAAAACTCTGTAAGCGTGTTACATTATTGGGGACACATTACAGAAAGCAGCTTGGCAGAGATAGGTAGGAGGCAAAACTGTCAGCCAGATGTACCAAAATGCCATGTAGGATTCCATACTAAAACCAAGATAGTACTAGACTGCAAGATGAAAGTTCTTATTTTAATTTTAACTTGAAGAGAGCTAATGTTTGCACTTTGTGATTTCTATGTGTGCACCCATTTCCTAAGTTTGTAGTTTCATTCTGAAATGTGCAAAAAGTGCAATATCTCAGATAGAAAAATTTACATTGCACAAACTGTACCTTATTTTAAATTTAGCATACATTTAATAAGTCTGACACTTTTTTAAACTCTATAATTCACTGTGGATGCTGTTGTTGATGGGGTCTTTAGGGTTAATTTAGGGGGGCTGTGGTTTATGGGGTCTTTAGGGTTAATTTAGGGGATGCTATGGTTAATGGGGTGTTTAGGGTTAATTTGGGGCAGTTGTGGTTCATGGTGTGTTTAGGGTCAATTTAGGGGCAGTTGTGGTTGATGGGGTCTTTGGGGTTAATTTAGGGGATGCTGTGGTTGATGGGGTCTTTAGCATTACTTTAGGGGATGCGATGGTTAATGGGGTGTTTAGGGTTAATTCAGGGACAGTAATGGTTAATGGGGTGTTTAGGGGTTAATTTAGGGGCAGTTGTGGTTAATGGGGTGTTTAGGGTTAATTTAGGGACAGTTGAGGTTGATGAGGTCTTTAGGCTTAATTTAATGATGAGGACTGAGGGTTAATTTAATTCATTTAATAAAGTTAACTTAAGGTGCAGTTAGAGATAAAGGGGGCAAACTAAGGGGAATCTAAATCTGTGACTCTATGAGGGGACTATGAGATATCTGTGGAGTATAAGGCATACTGGGGTATAAGGCATATCTGGGAGGACCGAGTGACATATCTGGGGGTATAAGGCATATAGGGTATATAAGGCATATGTGGGGAGGGCAGTGTGGCATGTCTGGGGAGGATGGAGTGCTGTATCAGGGGGTATAAGGCATATCAGGGGCCACAGTGGCATATGTGGGGGTAGAGTGGAGTGGTATATGTGAGGGTAGAGTGGCATGTCTGGGAGGCAGCGAGGCAAGCTCAAATGTGCATAAATTGCATTTTATCAAAGTTTTTTTTATTATTCTGCTGTTTGTATTTAGCATCATTTGTTTATTAAATTATTTAGAATAAATGAAAAATTTACATTCATTTTTTTTATCCGATTAATCGAAAAAATAATCGGCCAACTAATCGATTATGAAAATAATTAGTTGCAGCCCTATATGGCACACAACAATGGGATCCTTGGGCCAATTTCAGTATGAGAGGGATTAATTCGATTGTATAGGCAAAAGCTGGGACTCCAACCAGGGCCCTCCGCAAGGTCTGAAATGTTACAAAGAAGGTGCCGCTATGTCTAGGTACAAATGTAAACTGACCGAATAATCCACCATATGCCTGTATCCCCCCATAGATAGTGGATTCTTTTGATATGCTACCACTAGCAGTCAGGAAAACCATTTCTTCCAAGGTCATATCCAACACATACATCAATAATAACCTATAGATTCATAATTATACCTCCTTTTGTGCCTATCTAGAACGAGGCAAGCGCACCCTACAAAAATAATGCAAATATGGATAGTGCAACTTAAGCTGTTTGGAAGAAATTGGTATTCAGTCATAAGTAGCATATCTATGGACTTCATAATCTATAAGAAATCTATAAGAAATTCATAAATGCAAGAATTATTGCTGTGGCGAGCACAGGAGGGACAATAAAATGAAAATGAGTTATTTTGACTGATATGTTTCCACAACAAGAGGGGGGGGTTACTTATGGTTCCTATAGGTAAACCTTCCCTCCGCTTATACCACCTCTGGGCCGGCTTGGAAAATGTATAAATTTAATGAAAGGAAATTGGTCAGTGGGCTTAACAGGAGCCAAGATCTAATTTTGAGTAAGTTGCCATGTTTCCTTGTCGGAGCCCTATGGACAGAAAAACTGTTACTTTACCATTCAAGTGAGTAGTTAGGTTTTCTGTCATTTCTCCTTTTTATTTTCATCTGTTTGGTGTAAATTTATCATCTTTTTTGTATGCAAAAAAGTATTTTTTGTTCATAATAAATATTCTTTTATTAAGTTCTGCCTTTGTCTGTTAAAGACTTACATTACCTGATTAGACCATTTTATCGGTAATTTGAAATCACATAATTATTGTGTTAAAGTATATTGTGTGGGTTCTTAGTCTAATTCGCTTGGGGGACTAAGGCACCACATTTATAAATTGCCTTGGTGGTGGCAGTGTTATGATATTAATTATATCATTATAGTTAATTGTGGGTGGTATTAAGGGTAGATATCTTTATTTTTATCACTATTTCCAGTCTAGGGCATTTTAACCCTTTTACCACCAGAACCAAGTCACGCGCATGCTTGTAGTAGGATGCGTTCATGACACTGTGCACATATCATGCAAAAAGATCTGAGATAATGAAATTTATGGGTCTATAAAAATAACAGATCTATACATTTACAAGATACATTGTAACATTTTTAACTAATTTATGTGACATTTCCATTCACTAAAGGGAGAGTTGTCAGGAGATTTTTTAGGGGTGTTGGGGTTTTAACTGATTAACTTCAATATGCATTATGAAGGACCAGCAACAGTGAGCTTCTGCTACAAGAATAGCTAGGCTGGCCCTGCATAATATTTTATTAAATCAGTACACTTTCTCCAAAGTCTCCTTGGTCCGGCATAATGAAATGTAAAGTGAGGGAGCTGAAACACAACTCTCCTACAAACTCTGACATCTCGCACCATAGACACAAAATGTGATATCTTTTAAATATAAGAATATAATGAGTTGCAACATCTCACCGTATACACATTAATAAGATTTCCTTTAATGGAACTTTAGGACATATAAGACAATTTTGAAGCATTATTTAAGTAGACAAAAACTTACATGTTTCACTTCTTCTGCCAGGGAATTGAGATGTACTCTATATCTGAAGCTCTTCTCTGATGGTTCCTTGACCCATGCAACTTTCTCTTTTGTCAAGGATGTGTGGTATTTTACAAAGCATGTTTGTTTCACTATCAGATGTAGAATAAAGCACATGAGCTCCAAGGAAATTGAGATTATGAAGAATATGATGGTGCTCTCCTTTTCTGATGGGAGCATCAGCTTTGTAAAAATGCGGCTCAGTGAGATTATCACTCCAGCAGTGCCTGCAGGATAAGATTTCATGTGATTTTCTTCTAAATTAGGAAGATTTTAAATGGAACACAGAAAATCTGATTTATGTCCCAGGAACCAAAAGGCACACATTTATTTAAAGTGAAACACATTTATGTACAGACGAGGGGCAGAGTCAGGTGAACTAGTAAAGAAGCTAGGAAAAAGTGGACATAGCTAACATTTGCTCCCTGCAGTCCCCTAAATATATGTTTTTAGAACAGATCTAAATGTACCTTGTATAAAATTCAGACCTGTACACATAGCATTGCAAACTTGTATATTTAGATTAACCAAGACAGTGACTGCTACATAGAAGAATAACTAACGCTAGGTTTCCACTTGGGTTTTTTTCCTGCGTTATTTTCTTGATGAAAAACTCCAGGAAAACTGCCACTGTATTTTCCTGCGTTTTGGCGTTTTTTCTGGCATTTTAGCCTTTCTGTGGAAATCGCTTTTTTGCCAGCCTTTACAAGTTAGAATTTTCACCCAGCTAAAAGGAATTAGGATAAATGGCAAGTATCTGCCCCCCTCCTGATGTCATTTCCTTGGCTAGGTATATTTAGGTTATAGCCTTAGGCTAGGTTTCCACTTGGGTATTTTTTTCAAAAACGCCCATAATAACGCCAATTCGCCAACACTAACGCCAACAGTAATTTTATTAGTGAAAAAACGCTGCGGCCAGATGTTAGCTGTTCTTCAATTGGAAATCGCACAATGCCATATCCACTTGGCGTTTTTCTGCTTGGCATTTTTTCAGTCCTCTTTGGCGTTTTACTGCTTTTTGGGGCTCTGTGGCAGTTTTTCAAAATTGCAGCATGTTGACACTCTGGCGTTTTTTGCAAGGAAATCTTGGCGTTTTTCTCCAATAGAAGTCTATGGGAGAGAAAAACGCCATGAAAACGCCATGTGGGTTTTGCCCAAGTGGAAACCTAGCCTTAGACAGGTACACAAAGTATTTTCTCGTGATAACATAAAGTGACCTTTGGTGCAACCAGTTCCTCTTTGATTTAAACAAAGAGCACAATGCAAAATGATACAACAAATGGAAAAGAATGTGTGATACTTACTTTCTCCAGTCATCACTCCTTGAGTGTATCGTTTAGGTAACATCCCGGTGTAACCATAGAAACTGGATTGTTGCACTTATCATATAATAAAAACATAAAATATATTACAGCAACCACTATCATACAAAGGACTATGTGAATTAAGAGGCAAAGAGGAAGGGGTCTGTTAACTAAGAGATTTTCTTCTTCGGTACTTTAGCAAATACATGGAACTGAGAGATGCTCAGCAAACTATGAACCATGCATCACACACAAGAGAAAGAAAAAATATAACAGAATGATGTGTGTTTCATGAACCACTGGGCCATAATTTATTTAGAATATTTGTTTTGGTGCAACATGATAAATGCAGTTACATTTAAACAGTTGCATCTTCAGAACAGTTACATCTTCAGAAAATGTATTCTTAGAAATATGTCACTTCTTGTTACATTAACTTAATTAACAGTCATTGTAAAACAATATAATTCAAACATTTTAAATTGAATGCTTTAGGTACTTAACTTACCAGTACACCCAAATGCTACCACTCCAATAGCAATAAGGTTTATTGCATATGAATGTTTTAAAGAAAATAGTTCAAGCCAGATATCACAGATACCAATGAAAAGCAATGGTCCCAAAGCAAGGAGGTAACCTGCAGAAGTCAGAGACAAAAATGGATGCTTGGATGCCAATATTAAAATAAGGGATGACAACTCAGATCATTATTTAACAATCCCTGTACAACATGAAAAGTGGGTTAACTTTTATTTCAGAATTTTAGCAAATTTGATATAAAAAGATAAAATCACACTACTCCAGGTTTCTCTATTCTAGTGTTGTCTATTGGGTACAAAAGATTTAGAATAAAAATAACAATATTCCAATTATTAAAATAAAAAGGCAAAACTGTGGTTCTTTTTGAATGTACATAACATAAGTTTAGACATCTTTAAAACACAAAAAAGATTGATAGATAAAACATCGCTGTTTATACACCTACACAGAGCCGTAGCTAGCCTTTTTTCCCAGAGGTTATTTTATTTACACTGCCTTTACACACACCTGTCCATAAACACATATATACACATACATGCTGCCTTTACACACACCTGCCCATTAACAACCCTGCCTTTACACATACACACACACCAGCTTACAAACATACAAATACCTACACTGCTCTTACTGTCAGGTCCCTGCCGCGGTACTCACCTTGGTCCCATGCCGCGTCCTCCTTCTGACCCACGCCGCCGATATGGCGAAGCACGAAGAGGGGTCCGACCCGCTCACTCCCCAGCGTTGACGGTGCAGCGATCTTCTTCCCGGCATTGTGATCTTCAGGACGGCCGGAACACAACTGCAGGGCCGTCCCAACAGAGACGGAGAACACGTTCCGTCTCTCGCACGCCCTCTAGTGGCGTGCGTGCATACAAATCCTCTTCTTAGGCACAGTCGGCAATATTCCCAGGTGTATGGAATCAGGTCAATCTTGACATCAGAGGGAGTATCCCTCCTTCCTAAAAATCTGTGTCTTTTAGTTCACTCATTGCTCAGATATACTGTGCTTCCTACGTATATACGTCAGTGCTTCCTTATCGTTGTTTCCTTGGATATTGACCCTTCGCTGCCTATCCTGACTTTGTCTCATCGGTACCTCGCTTTTGATTCACCCATGTCTCCAGCCTTGCATATTGGGCTCCGACTACTGAACCCGACACTTACACACACACTGCCCATACACACACCAGCTTACAAATGCACACATACATGCACATACGCTTCCTTTACACACACATGCCCATTAACACGCATATACACATACACTGCCCTTACACACACACTTGCCCATACACACTGCCTTACCACACCTGCCCATTAAACACACATATACACATACACTGCCCTTACACAAGCCTGTCCATAAAAACTTGTATACACATACACTACCCTCACACTCTGCTGCCTGTACACACACATATACATACAGACCAGCTTACAAACACACAAATACCTACACTGCTCTTACCCATACACTGCCCTTACACACACACTGCCCATACACACACACTGCCCATACACTGCCCACACACACTAGCTTACAAACACACACACATATACACAGCCCTTACACTCCTTTCTCCCAATCTCGTACTTTTCTTCCATCATCCATCATCTTCTATCTTCCATCCTGTCATGGGAGCGCGAGGTCTGTCACTCCAGGCCTCTGCTTTAGTGCTCCATCATCACTAAGCTCCGGCTATGGGGGTGACATCATATTCCTCTGCATCATTTGCTGGCGCGTAGCGATTAGGGAGCACGGAAGCCGAGGTCTGAAGTGACAGACCTCGCGCTCCCTAATGCTAAGCCGGTTAGATCTCCCCAACCAGCCCTGCTCATCAGACACCTCCTATCTAGGCTGATGGTGCCTGGGTGCGCACTGCCCACAGGGGCATCCGATGAGCACTCCCCTCAAGACCAGGCCAGAGGAGGTTGGTCTCTTTGCTTGTACCTCCTCTTTAGATATGCTAGTTTTTTGGGGGGCTTTGTGGTGAATCACATTGCTGTCAGCAATGTGATTCACCACGGGGGCCCTAGAATGCTCGGGCCCTGTTGATCTCCCCAACCAGTCCTGGAGGCTGTAGCTGCTCACCCTCGCAGATGCACCCAAGGCGAGTGATTCTCTTGCCTCACCCTTCCTACGGCAATGCATATTCAGTCATAAATTAAATGAGGAGGTATAATATTGGATGTCATCAAAAAATTTAAGATATGCTGTTTTGACATATAAGGTAGGTTTGTAATGCATAAATACTAGACCTGTGCAAATAGGCCAAAAAAGGTTTCGGACAATTTTTTTGGTTCGTTTTGGGCCCATTCATTATTTGGGCATTTTTGGAGGATCGAGAGAGGACCTCACCTCAAGCTCTTGCGGCGACTGTGCTTGTGGTGACGTTCTCCCCAATCCACCAATCGGGGTAGAGGACGTCACCTCAGCACCCGCATTTTGATGGAAGTTGCCAGGTTACGTCCACGGAGAAAAAGAAAAAGAAGATACCACATTAAGGATTGAAGATAGATGAGAGAAGAGAAGGGAGAAGATAGAAGATGAAGAATATGCAGAAGTGGTCCGCAGAAGCGGAAGTGGTCGGTAGAGAAGGTAAGGAAAGATTTAGAGAGCGTGAGAGAGACAGTGAATGAAAATGAGAGTGTGAGTGAATGTGGACCCACAAATTTCAGATTCAAATTTGGAGCTTTTAGCTTTCAGTGTGTTCCGTAAATTTGAAATCTGTACAAATCTGAATGCACAAGTCTAATACATACTGCTTATTTTAATCTGCAAAGACCTAGTTTTACCTAGTGAACCATACTTTGAAATGTAACCTTGGGAAAAAGAGGCAGATCTTTTTGTTATAACTTACCCACTGTAATTCGCATATGTAGAGTAAGAAGCTCCACCAAGGCATTATTCAGTATAACAGCTGCCAGAGCCACAAGGATGTAAGTGAGACTCATATCAAATACAATAGATGTGCCTGCAAAAAAGGGGGATATCATTCCTTAGTTTCATAACGGCAAGAACAAACTACGTACAGTCACAAATAGTTTTTTGTTAATTCCTTAAAGCGACAGTATAATATCCCAGACAGCCTGACCACAAAATAATGCATGTTAAAGTACGTTAAAGAACATTAGGGAGAAGCTGCAGATCCCTTCCTCCTCTGTGGTCTGATGAGTCTTGCCACGTATTGGCTGAATGAAATGGGAGTATTTTCCTGAGCATCCGCCTGAATGTCACCTGCTACGTTCAACTAGCCAGCCTGAATCTGACTGGCGTTAGGTATATCACATGGCAGGAGCTGTGTACATCTGAACTCATCTCCTGCATGAAAAATAGTGAGGGTGGGGAAAGGGGCAAATGCATATGGGAGGATTCTGCAGAATCCCTCATGCATTTGCAAAGGGGGCCACCATAATAATTCAAAGGAACCTCACGTCTATCCTATGTATTTCATTACACTGCAATATATAGGTTTAGAAGGGTGAAGGGTAGTTTCTCATGAGAGAAGGGCTGAGTATACAGTTGTCATGTAATGAATAAAATGTTATATTTCACCAAGACTCACCTTTGAAAAAAAAAGAAAAATTAAACCACTTGCGTATATTGCATAATCAAAAAGAAATCCATCCATTAAAGAAAAAAATCTCATACATTGGTGATCAAAGACTACTAGAGAATTGTAAGCTGTTTTCAACAAAATGTATATAATTTATTTCCCTTGGAGAGTGACCTGGTACATCATATCAAGGCACAGGTTTATAGAGCAATTCAGTAGCAGTGACAAAATCACTTAGTGACAGGGAAACATGGTACTAAATAAGAGTAAAATTAATGTTTGATTGCCAACACATGTAAGTACATTTTAAATGGACTACAGTGCAGTTTTCCACAAGCAAATCAGTCCACACATTCTGTTTTAAATACCGCTTTGGTTTCAGTACATTGCCTGCTTCTGTTCAAGATAGACTGATTTTCTGACACTTATCAAAAAGGAGAACATGCCCTGACTTTTAATGCAGTAACATACAAAATGAACTCCAATATGCATTTTACTTTATTTGTAATTTGTATTTTATTTTACTTAAATTTGGGAATGCAGTGTTCCCTTTTATTCTGGAAATATGTAAGGGGTTTGTAGAGCAGGGTCAAAGGGAGAATTGAATGGGGCAGGTTATAATCTAACTACAGTATCTTGCCCTTACAAAAGAGTATAGACATTTTTAGTCTGCTTTATGCCCATCAATGATACTAGGCTACAGAAGAGAATATTTGTAGTATTTGTATGTACACTCATTTGTAATCTGCATGCACAGACCTGGATATTTATGATGCAGGTAATCAACATCTGTGATAAAGCTGTTATATGGAAGCAGGAACCCAACCCCAGCAAGTAGCATTGCAAAATATATCCCATGATATCGATCCTGAGGCTCTGGACGTGAACAGATTGCATCTGAAATAAACAAAGAACATTTACACAGAGGAAAGAACATGTGCATGGCTTAATTTGTCTGAAACATCAAAAGGGTGAATTTCTGTTACTATTTCTTGTATGTTTAAATATCACATTGATGTTTTTTGTTTATCTCACAAAACACTTGAATAATGCCTAAATATACAGGCAAGAAGATTACATCTACTTTGAACATTGCTTAACACTTTACCATCACAGCTTTTACTATAAATCCTTCACTGTCTATAGTTTCACTGTCTATAGTTTGCGATTTTTGTTTACATGTAATAGACTATTTTATTATCACAAAATGCAAGGCAAAATAAGACACAGCAAGAATTAACTAATAAGTTTGGTGTCCTGAAATAATCTCCTTATTCTTCCCAAACCTTTACAAAGGCTGCCCAAATCAATAAACAACCAATTACTTAACAACATAGGAAAGCTAATAATTATGAATATAATAAGAACAGGAAATTGAGATGGTTGATCTCATGGTACACATGGTTTCTCATATATATATATATATATATATATATATATATATATATACACAAATATATATATATATATATACAAGGGACATTCATAAAGTTTATGTGTTTTTATATTTTCATTGGAAACGGTGAAGGCGGGAGGGGTAATAATTGGTCATGTGACTAGTTCTGTCTGACAAGCTGGCTGCCCTTGCAGTTTAGTATAAGAGTTTTCACAAATCCATATTTGCATGTGTGCTCAGTATAGGGATAAAGTTCTCTCTCGTAGAGAAGTGGATTGAAAAGTTAGAAAATGGCCGTACTGGTGTGAGGGATGCAGAGCTCCCCGGAAGTCTAGCTACAGCCACTAGGAATGAAGAAAGAACCCTGGAACTGATTCACAAAAACAGAAGTATGTAGTGGAAGTATCCATCATCTCTTGTAGCAAAGAAATTCAAGACACAACTGTCGGAAGGAAAGTTGATGTGGACCGTCTTCTGGGAAAAAGTTGGTAAAATTGCATCGCAAAGGAAGGTGACTATGTAGAAAACTGACGTAATTCGTTTTGAGCTAAAAAAAGTTTTTGAACGTCCCTTATACATATATACCGTATTTGCTCGATTATAAGACAACCCTGATTATAAGATGACCCTCCAAATTTGAATATTAATTTAGGAAAAAAGCCTGAATATAAGACTACCCAATAGGAAAAAAGTTTTACTACTAAATATTCACATGTAAAATATTTTTTCATATTTAATAAAAACTATGATTGATAAAAATGATTATTTGTTTTTATTTCCTTTTATTTACATCTGCCCCCAGATATGTCTTATACCCCCTTATAAGCCACTCTGCCCCCCAGAAATGCCTTAAAACCCCCCTATATGCCCACTTGCCCCCTGATATGCCTTATACACCCCTATATGCCACTCTGCCTCCCTGACATGCATTTTAACCCCCTATTTGCCACTCTGCCTCCAGAAATCCATTATACCCCCATATGACACTCTTACCCCGTCCCTTACCAGTGCATCCCTAAACTTGTCCCCCGTGCTTCAGACTCCCTGGTGTCTAGTGGGGGCAGCTGGTGGAGGTCTGTGCAATGCACACAGACAACCTCTGCTGCTGCTGGCCCGTACTTCCACACTTCTATGACTGTGCTTCAGATGGTCATGTCACACCGGTGCTTTGTCACAGAAGCCCAGGCAGAAGTGCCGGCAGCAGAGGAGGTTGTCTGTGCGCATCCCACAAACGTTCACGGCTGCCATGTCTCCTGCAGCATGGGGGGATCTAGATCTTATAAGACGACCTTGAATATAAGACGATGAGTATTTTAAAAACCTTGTCTTATACATATATATATGTATATATATATATATATACACACACACACCAATCAACTTTTTGACCACTGACAAAGTGAATAACACTGATGATCTTGTTATCAAGGCACCTGTCGGTGAGTGGGATATATTAGGCCGTAAGTGCACATTTTATCCTCAAAGTTGATGTGTTAGAAGCAGGAAAAATGGACAAGGGTAAGGATCTGAGCGACTTTGAGAAGGGCCAAATTGTTATGGCTAGACGACTGGGTCAGAGCATCTCCAAAACAATAGCTTTTGTGGGGTGTTCCTGATCTGCAGCGGTGTGTGTCGCTTATCATAAATTTAAATTATTTAATTTTCCAAAACACAGAACTCCACAGCTGAAATATGACAAAGAAGATAAAGAAAAACAAAACATCTATGAGGCTCTCAAGAATTGGGCCTATCCACTTGCTGAACATTTAAAAAAAATTAGCTTAAACATATGTAATTAAATGGAATTATGGAACTATGAAGTGTTACAAAATGAAAATAAAATAAACATCATCAGTCTTATCATTTTACTCAACTCTTTCTGAAAACTATGTAAATCTTTACATTATTCTCTAAACACTGTGGCAAGCTGGCTAAAGCTTCCCATGGCATAAGTAAAAGCTTAAGAAGCTATTACCACCAGCTATTAAGTTGCAGGTTCTGCAACATGGGGTCCATGTTTTATAAAATGGGGAGCATGAAACAGTAAGGTTAGTTTGTCCATTTTAATTAATTGCATCTAGAATCAGAGTAACTGGGGGGTTGTCAGGTTTAGAGCAGAAAGTAGCAATAGCCCTTCTTGTCCCAAGCACAATCTTTCAAAGTGGTTTGTTCTCATGATGAGTGAGATTCAGGAAAGGTCTAACTAATAAAAAGAACCATTCAAAGATTATTTGATATCTCATTATCTGTCAATTGAGTACACAAGACCCTGACCAGCTCCCAGAATGGTAGGACACTTGTACAAGCCTACCAGACACAAAAGTATATATGTGCCTTTTTGTTAACACTCCTTCCACTACAAGTCTGAGGGCTTAAAATACATATTATGAAGCTGCACCAACTAAAGAGGGGTTTATACCATGCTCTTTGGGGTAACACAAGAAGAAGCTTTAGATGCAGCCTCCCATATCTCTTGCCAGAGATATGATAGTTCCCCTTCCCATTTGGAAATAAATGTCAACAGTGCTATAGGAGACTGAGAAAGAACATGCTTCTTAAAAAAATAGAGGCATTAGCATGACAAAAACTCGATCGTTGCATATAGCAAAACTCGATCGTTGCATATAGCAAAACATGTCTGAAGGTGTAAAGTGAACTGAGGGGAAAGATCGAAGGCAGGAATATAGTACTGGTGCAAAACATACCCCCATATAAGAGAATCAAGGTCAGCTAAATTCCAAAGGGAGCAGGTTACATATATGGTGGAAAGGCACTATTTCTGAAAAGAGGAGTAAGGGGATATGTGAGAGATTGACATTCCCCAGAGTGGGTAGCCTTAGAGCAGAGAATTAAGTATGGAGGGGCAATTCATTCTAAGAAGAAGATGGCAAGGACTGGTAAACCACACATCATGGGAAAGATTACCTGAGGCCATCAAGAATCTCTGTAAATCAATTTCCGAGTGCCTGTTGGAGCATGTCACACTTAGACTTTGATGAGGTTGACCACTTGGTAGAAAATAACAAAAACTGGTAAAGGCCTCCCCTGAGAAGTAGGAAATTACATGACACTTCTGGACACCTTCCTCCTTTCATTTGACCAAGTAAAGCTATAAATTCTCCTTTGAATGGTCTCATAACTTTAGAGGGCTAGGGAGAGCTAAGGAGAGCTAAGATTCATCCCTACCCACCGATAACTATATAATATATATATATATATATACTATATATATATATTAATATTATAATATATATATATAGTGCAGTAGAGGAGTGTAGAGTACAGATCTTTGTGCTCATTCACCAGGAAGACCACCAAATACTTCACATGATTCTTAAAGAAGTTACAGTTTAGGGACATTAGCTATTGTTAATGGGGGGAACTTTGATTTATGCTTCAGTCCCACTAGGTTAGAGTATGTAGAGTGCATTGAAAAGAGGCTTTTTCAGAGTCTAAAAATTAAAAAAAATGGAATTTGGTTGGCTTTAGTGTACCACAATAGATTAATACACCTACATGTGTTTTTGTAAGCTTGACAAGAAGGAGTAAAAACCACTTGATCTGGATAAATTAGAGAGGATAAAAAGGGGTTTAGTCTATCCACCAATTTTGTCATGGAAATTTTAAGGTCTGTGTTAGGCTACGATATGGGTCTATAGCTGCTTGGATTAGTAAGATCCTTTCTTCTTTGGGGATCAAAGCAATATTAGCTTCTAGCATATCCTGGTGGAAGAGGGAACCCTCTGAATAATTTAATCCAGTTGCTAGATGAAGGAGTAATAAATCAGAAAAACATTTACAACAGAAATTAACAAAACCACCAGCTCAAGACAGTTTATAAAGCTTTAATCCCTTGATGGTACAGTTTACATCCATACTTGTAATAGCAAACTTAGAGACTCTATGTGGTCCTTTCTTGGGGTAGGCAAGTTTATAGAGGCTAAATAACAGTCTATATGCTCCTGAGTTGTAGCATTCCCAGAAATACAAGTGTGGAAATGATGGTATAAAAATGGAGCACAAAATTTTCCCAATTTCAGAAAGGATACTAGTAAAACTGACACCTGTAGAAAGGTGAGGGGGATATGCTTTCTAGCTTGTCTATCCTATAACCTACAGGCTAGAAGTGTACCTTAAGATATTTCTTAAAATGATGCTGTGGTCTTGAGATGTATCATCGTCTGTATAGATTCGTAGAAATTGCCTGACTTGTCGATTCTGTGGGAGAACATTTATTTAAATGTTCTTACCTCCTTAGTAATAGGAGAGCCTCATATTACCGCTTTATGTTTTACCCGGCCACAGCTACCTCAGGAGAGGAGATTCACTCAGAATAATATTTAATCAGCTCAGTGATGCACCAAATTGTGATGACAAAACTCTCTATAAGCTCATTCAGAGAGGAAGTGCCCATACGATGGGGTAGTGTTCATGTTCCCATTTACTATTAGAGGTCCCTTAACTTTCCCTATAAAGACATTTGTATGTGAGAACCATAGAGGGGACATCAAGTGTCAAAATACAATATGGTTTATTTAAGACCCTGCTGGAAGTAAAAATATACATTTCTCATCTCGATAAGTGTCACAAACCACAAAAGGACATATATTAGGTAAGATAATAACTACTCCACTTTTTTTATTCCATGCATTGGAGTAGTAACCTCTGTCAAACACATAGTTTGTAAGGGCAATTGGTGGAGCTCTAGGTAGTCATGTCTGTTTTAAGAGTGTAATGTCTGTATGTGACCTACTCATTTATGAAGCCATTTATAATTACATAGTTGTTTGGCTCATTTTTAAATCATAATAACAGAAATCACCCAGATGGCCATGATCAAAGTTTACATACCCTTGAATGTTTGGCCTTGTTACATACACACAAGGTGACACATACAGGTTACAATGGCAATTAAAAGTTCCCACACCTGTGGCTTTTTACATTGCAATTAGTGTATGTGTATAAATAGTTAATGAATTTAAAGATGGAAAAGGATATAAAAAGATATCCAAACCCTTGAAAATGCCAGTCAGTAATGTTCAAGGTCAGGTAGACCAAGAAAGATTTCAGCCACAACCTGCCAGAAGAATTGTTCTAGATACAAAAAAAAAACAAAAAGTGGCCCAGTTACAATATGCTTTGAAATGCCTCACAGCTTCTGGCACACTGTAATTTGGAGTGACAAGGCCAAAATAGAGCTTTATGGTCACAAACATAAGCTCTATGTTTGAAGAGGGGTCAACAAGGCCTATAGCGAAAAAAATACCATCACAGTCTCCTGAACTTGGAGTGGCCATCGAGTCACTCTGGGGAGATCTCAAACATGTGGTTCATGCAAGACCTGGAGGCATTTTGCCATGATGAATGGGCAGCTATACTACCTGCAAGAATTTGAGGCCTCGTAGACAAGTATTACAAAAAACTGCACACTGTCATTAATACTAAAGGGGGGCAATACACAGTGTGACGGGGCTGTCACACACAGTATTAAGAACTAAAGGTATACAGTCTTTTGAACAGGGCTCATTTCATTTTTTTCTTTGTTGCCATGTTTTGTCTTATGATTGTGCCATTCTGTTATAACCTACAGTTGAATCCCATAAGAAATAAAATGTATTTTGCCTGCATACTCATGTTTTCTTTAACCCCTTCCGTCCCCTATAGATGTACCTGTACGTCCTAAAAATGCATCTAGTAAAGCCCTTTAGAGCTGAAAAAAATAAACAAAACAAAAAAAGTGTTTGTGATTTTTTTTACCAAT
The DNA here is from genome assembly GCA_009364415.1 of Spea multiplicata. NCBI lineage: Eukaryota > Metazoa > Chordata > Amphibia > Anura > Pelobatidae > Spea > Spea multiplicata. The sequence continues at coordinate 19,014,096 of VKOC01000001.1, read as the reverse complement.
AAAACAAAAACTAAAATAATACAATAAAGTGAGCTAAGTGATGTCATTGTGACATCATTGGCATTAATAACATGTTTAAGAGGTCCCTACGAGGGTTCTGTTTTACCCCTACACTAAGTGCTTGGGGAATATGAAGGGTTAATCCCTTGAGCTTTCAGCGGCAAGGGAGATCTCTACGGTGGAGCTACTCGGTCCGTGTAGGGGTCTCTGTCACATAGATAACATGGTATTGAGGTGTAAGCTTAAGCCTTTACTTTTGTAAGTGTCAGATGGCATGGTGAGGTCACTGAGGAATGAGGAAAGGATGTAAGTAAATGCAATAGTCATTAAAGTCTCTACAAAAGTTCAGCCCCCAGGACTCTAGAAATAACCCACAGCCTCTGTAAGTAAGAATATGTGGAAATTTATTTTAAGACAGATAAGGGGAGATGAAAGTGATGTTCTGAACTGCCACCTTTCCTATGCTAGAAAACCACAGTGATGGGTTTTTGTTTTGTTTTCTTGGTTGAACTTGGAGCAAAAGGTTTGATAACCTTGTCAGACATCTGACCATCACACCTTTATGAGCTTGTTGGACATCCCATTCTAAAACCATGGGCATTAATATGGAGTTGCCCCCCATCCTTGTGGCTATATCCTTGTGGTTAAATTTTCTGGGAAAGTTTTCCACAAGATTTTGGAGTGTGTCTGTGGGAATTTGTGCCCAATAAGCCAAAAGAGCATTTGTAAGACCAGGCACTGATGTTGGCCGAGAAGGCCTGGCTTGCAATCTGGGTTCTAATGCATCACAAATTTTCAGTGGGGTTAAGGTCAGGCCACTCGACTCTCTCCACACCAGAATTGTCACACCATGTCTTTACGGACCTTGCTTTATGTACAGGCGCACAGTCATGTTGGAACAAGAATGGGCCTTTCACAAACTGGTGCTACAAAGTTGAAAGCCAAAGTATAAAATGTCTTCACTGTAGCTAAGGGGACTAGCCCAAACCATGCCACAGCACATGCATTAGGCACTATGTATTACAGTAGGTAGCATTCTTCTGGAAACCGCCAAACCCAGATTAGTCCATCAGACTCCAAGATAGTGAAGAACGATTCATGACTGCAGAAAACTAAATTCCAATGCTTCAGAGCCGAGGGGAGGTGTGCTCTACAACACTCCAGCCGACACTTCAGCTTGTTTGCAGTTGCCCAGCCATGGAAACTCATTTCATGAAGCTACAGATACACAGTACTTGTGCTGATGTTGCTTCCAGAGGCAGTTTGGAACTCTGTAGTGTATGATAAAGGCGATCTTTATGTGCTATGCGCTTCAGCACTCTGCGGCCTTGCTCTGCATGGTCTACCACTTTGTGGCTAAACTGTTGTTTTCCCTAAACACTTACACTTCACATTAATAGCTAATCAAGCAGTGTAGAAAACTTGTGGCAAAGGTGGCTGCTTATGACAGTGTCACGTCTAAAGTCCCTGAACTCTTCAGTACCATCCATTCCATTGCCAATGTTTGTCTATGGTGATGCTATGCCTATGTGCTTGATTTGATATACCTGTTAGCAATGAGTGTGGCCAGGACTGGTGCAAGGATTTTTGCCACCCTAGGCAAAACATGATTTTGCCCCCCCCCCCGCAGGGCAGGAGGGTAATTACAATAGGAGTGCTGCACAAGCGTGCCGCGGCGCTCCAATAAGGTCCTCCTAACTGGCTGACTCGCTCCCAATGAGTGCACCAGTAAACCAGGTCACCCTGGGCGGGCACCTACTTTGCCTATAGGTGCCGCCGGCCCTGGGTGTGGCTGAAACACCTGAACTCAATAATTAGAAGGGGCATCCATATACTTAAAGTCATATAGTGTATGTTGAACATTCCTACAAACTCCCAGTTCAATGCATTTGACTGTGGGGTTATGAGGTTTATTTACATAAATGTGAATTCCCCTCACTGACTGCCCAAGCCTTATGAAATGCAGGGCTAAAATGACTCTATTCACATGAAAAACATCCAGCAGCTTGCCCTTTGCATTTCCATAATAAATGTGACATATTCATCTCTCTTACAAATTCAAATCTGAGTAGCATCACTCAAAATAGATTAGTGCAAAGTGTCTATTTTTGTAGTTCTCTGATGTCACCCATATGAATTCTGGTTTACTGGTGCACTTTAGTTAATTATATAACTGACAGAAAAGTATGTTTTCTTTCATCTCCAAATGCATCAGTCCTGACTTATTTTCATTCATTTCATAAAAATTCCTTACAGCTACAAACAAATAGATTTGTATTCATTTCCTCTAGCAGCACTAACTAATATTCTACATGTTGATATATCTGTTGAATATTAATCTTTCTCTTATAATCCTTCCAGGTGTTTGTATTGTATACACTACTACCTGGCTCCATGAATGTAAGAACACCATCTGCTCGTTGACTCTCAGTGGTATGGACTTCCTCTTCCTCCAGCTGGTAACTGTCAAAACTGAAGCTTGTGACCACATTCACTTCTGGAGTCAGAGCTGGGCTTAGTCCTTTGCCACTGTTTCTTCTAACAGAGGGCATTGTCATCTCTTTGGATTCAATAAGATGACCCCTGCAAATGAAGCAGACCAATGATTAATTACAGATACTTCTCTTGGTATAGTTATCGATTCATTAAAATTATATTACTTACAAAATTAATTTATTTCTTGTAAATACCTAATATTGCAATTTCGCACAATGTTAAATTTTTTTCACTGGTCTTCTGAGGATGCTTCAGATGCTATAGACAATCGGGAGCAGCTGAAGTTGGATCCCCAAACTTGATGGCTCTTGAAATTAATTATTGCACTGTGCTGAAGTGCCATCTGAATAGACTGGGTAACAGGCAACTGTAAGCAAGCTGCCCATCTTATGCACCAATGGCTACATGTCAAATTATTATGTTAGGACACAACAACCAAATGCAACATTTATCCCATTTATCAACATTGATAGATGACACATTTTAACAACTGTTAAGGAAGCAAGCCAAGATGGAGATTTGGATGTAATGTTCACCTAGGGACAAATGATTTGTCATGTAGGTAAGTCAGCGTGGTAACGGATGTTTTCAGTAAACTAGGCAAGGATCTGAAACAGGTTTCATCCGCAGTATCTTTTTCTTTTGTTTTATCTTTGTATGGGCCATCCTGAATCTCAACTTACTTTGAAATCACAAGCCTCCTGAAAGCACATGCCACTTTTCATCTAGGTGCCATTTTCCATCTAAATGCCAGTTTCCTAAGTGCCATTAAATGAGTTTACCAAGGGAATAATTCCACTGCATACTCTGTTGATTAGCAATTCTACCCTCTCCTCCCTGTGTCTGCAATTTTATTGCAGGGTAATTAATCAGTTAGTAAATACCTGACATGCAGCTATCCATTATATCTCTACTGACTTTTGACAGAGATGCTGGCGTTTTGATGTTCCGTTCCAGCCACGTGAGCATACATAAACAGGGAAATAGCTGGGCCATAACTAAGCCCTTACTTGTGAGTGTCCTTAAAGTTAAGGTCCTTAAAGCTACTCCCTTTATTCTTCACTACCATTTCACTCCTATCACCATGATTCTCCAAGTACCATGTACTTGTTGCTTTTCTCAATTGCATCTATTGTTAACAGAACCCATTTTCTCTCTTCAGCCACCACACCATATTTCTACTGCTCCCTCGTTACATTGTTCTCCTGTTCTCTTATACCAGAGTGGCATATAGGGTATAAGGCATTTCTGGAGGCAGAGTGGCATATAGGGGTTAAAAGGCATATCATGGGGCACAGTGGCATATAGGACTCTGTATTCCTATATTGTCACCCTTGACTCCGACCTTTCGCTTACACCCCATATTCAGTCTGCCTCTAAAAACTGTCGCCTCCATCTTAAAAACATTGCCCGTATCCGTCCCTTCCTAACACAGCATGCCACTAAGGCTCTTGTCCACGCCCTGATTATCTTCCGTCTTGACTACTGTAACTCTGTCTTAGCCGGTCTCCTTCTTAACCGTCTTACCCCTCTACAATCAACCATGAATGCTGTTGCCAGACTTATCTTCCTCTCATGTCGCTTTACTAACGTCTTTCCCCTCTGTCAACCTCTTCACTGGCTGCCTGTGCGCTTCAGGATTCATTTCAAAATCCTCACTCTTACTTTCAAAGCCCTTCACAGCAGTTCCCCTCCCTACATCTCCTCACTCATCTCTAAATACACTCCTAACCGGTCTCTCCACTCACTTAATGATCATCTTCTATCCTCTCCTCTGATTTCTAGCTCTCATGCCCGCTTACAAGATTTCTCAAGGGCTGCCTCTATCCTCTTGGATGCCCTCCCCTGGTCTATCCGTCTCTCCACCTGCCTTTATTCCTTCAAAAAATCCCTCAAGATTCCCTTCTTTAAGGATGCTTACAACATAGCACACTAACGTCCTCCCATATTCCTTTAGCTCACCTTTCCTAGTCCTGCAATACTTTTACTAATGTGGCTGGTCTATCCCTTACACTGGCACTTTTACCTATTGTGTAATACACCCTAAATCCCTCTAGACTGTAAGCTCGTTTGAGCAGGGCCCTCCTCACCTGTTGTCTCTGTTAGTCAATTTGTTATGTTACATACTACTTGTTAAGTACTGTCTACCCATTGTACCGCGTTACGGAATTTAATGGCACTATATAAAACAATAAATAATAAAATAATAATAGGAGGGTATAAGGCATTTTTGGGGGCAGAGTGGCAAGCCTGGGGGCAGATGTGCATAAAAACACAAACATTTCTCAATGATAGCTTTTATTAAATATGAAAAAATAGTTTACTCAGCGGTTTCCATACTCACTCAACTCCAAATACACTCCTACCTATTCCTCTGCTCTAATCTCTAGTTCTCATTCACACTTGCAATATTTCTCAAGGGCTGCCCCATTCTCTGGAATGCCCCCCCCCCCGGCCTGCATTCCACCTGCATTTGGTCCTTCAATAAATCCCTCAAGACCCAGATCTTTAAGAACACCTATGAATTTATGAGTTAATGACCTTCCTCTCAATTTCCCTTAGCTCACCTTTCCTAGTCCCTCTCCTGCCCCTTTATATCTTGGTTCTGTAAGTCAATTTTTTATATTATATACTACTTGTTATGTCCTTTTTACCCAATGTGTAGGGCTGTGGAATATGATGGCACTATGTAAAAGAATAAATAATAATAATAATAATAGTAGTAATATTTTCAGTAAATTAGGCAAGGATCTGCAGCAGGTTGCATCCACTCTATCTTTGTCTGATGTTATATCTGTGTATGGGAGAGAGTATGCTTTACACTCTGAATAAGAGATTTTCGTTTATGACTAGGGAAATGGTGCCAAGGAATTCTATAAAAAGAAAGAAAGAGCCTAGTGAGCAGTTCAACAGTTTTATTAATGGGTATTTAAACTAAGAAGAGGACAATGGGAATGGGATGCTACAGAATGACACTACTTGAGGAATACAGGTTAGCTGGACTCATGTTTACTCCAATCAAATAAATTCCGTAGAAGTTTCTGTGATAATAATAATCTTCTTTTACAATTACAATTACATTTTTTTTTTTTTTATCACTTGAAATTTATTGAGATCAGGCATAAAAGAGAACACTTATAGGATCCGTACATCATGAAAAAGTGAACAGAAAAAAAGAAAAAACAATATGTACGTTAGTCGGGTATCACAGTAAATATACCGCCGTACAGTGTGTAAAGACAAAAAAGTAAATCATAAACAACACAGCGGCATAATATGCATACAATATGTCATACAGATCTCATTTTTTTTATTTTTTTAACCAGGAAGGGGAGGGGAAGGCTGGGGAAAGGAAGGGAAAAAGGAAAAAACAAAAAACAAAACAAAACAAAAAAAAAAAACAAAAACATATACATACATATATACAGATATACATACACCTACATAGACATACATAAAACCCAAGGGGGGGGGAACAAGAAATAGTAAGAAGTAAAAAGAAAGAGGGGGAAGAGAAGAAGTCAAAAGTCAATCAGGTCGCCAGAGTCGCCTTCCGATACCAAATGGTCCGCAAGTCTTTCAGAATAAAACCACTAGGCATAGGACAGAATGTAGCTGTATAGTACTCGTCCCAGGCAGCCCAAGTATCGTGGAAAATATGTGGAGTATTAGAGGCTGAATGCGCCATCTGTTCATAAGTACGGGTTGTGGTAAGCGCATATAGGACATCCTGTATCGTGGGAGGGAGTGGGTCTTCCCACTTACGCGCAATGCATACCTTGGCAGCGATCAAGACATGTCCTAGCAGTTTCCTTAGTGGAGAGGCCAATGACTGAGGAAACATGTCCAACAAGGCAATTTCCACCTCAGCTAGGATAGGAATATGCAGCAAGTCTACGATAAGATGGAAAACTGCTGTCCAGTGAGGTTTGAGCTTCGGACAGCCCCACCACACATGAAGCATGGTACCCACTTCACCACACTGTCTCCAACATAAGGGGGAGGAGGAGGGGAACATCTTAGCGAGTCTGGAGGGAACATAATACCACCGAAAGAGGACCTTCCGGTTAGTCTCGAAATGAGTAACGTTTTTAGAAACCCCTTGAAACGAGGAGAGGGCATGATACCAGGTTTGAACATCATATTCCTTACCAAGTTCCCGTTCCCATTGTAGCATAAATGGGAGTTTGTCATCAGACCCATGACCCAACAGAGCCGCATAGCAAACCGAGATAGCACTTGGAACACAGGGGGCAGTCAGGCATAACCGGACAATCGGAGTAGTAGGACAGGAAGAGGGAAGGGTCCTCAGATGGTGCGAAAGGGCATGACGTAGTTGGAGATATTTAAAGAAATCCCGACCAGGCAGGGAGAAAGTGCGCTGCAGGTCCTGAAAAGAACGTAGGCGACCACATGAGAGTAAATGGGAAATAGAGGTAATACCCCCATTTATCCAATTATCCAATTGGACATGGGGAACGAGAGGCTTCAGAGATGAGAATGGGGCGTGTTCAGTGAGATGGGTAGGAAACCGCAACATGGATTTATACTTGTCCCACACGGCCAGCGAGAGTGATGTCGTGGGCAGAACGTTCGGTACGGGAGGTCTACAAGCCTTAGGAAGCCACAGAAGATCCCTTAACGTAAATGGAGAGGTAAACAAGGATTCATGATCAACCCAAGCCACATTAGACGGGTTGGAAAAAAGAAGAAGGGTCTGGGCCAAGTTAGACGCTAAATAATAAAGTTTGAGATTAGGAATACCCAGGCCTCCAAGGAGTTTAGGGCGTTGCAAAACACGGTATGGGAGGCGGGGCCTCTTGTGGAGCCAAAGAAATTTAGACAGTCTGGACTGCATTTTGCGAAAAAATCCGGAGGGCAGAGCTATTGGCAAAGTCCGATACAGATATAGTAATTTAGGGAGCGAATTCATTTTGAAGGAAACAATACGGCCAAGCCAAGATATCTCCATTCTTGACCATCTATTCAAGTCGTCACAAATTTTATTCCAAAGTGGTAGGAAATTAGCCTTAAATAAAGAACTAGTCGATTTAGTAATGCGGACCCCCAAATATGTGATAAAGTCTGTGCGCCAGGAATAATGAAAATTATCGGACAGGGCATCAATCACAGAGGACTCATAGCCCAAGTTAAGGGCCTGCGTTTTATGCCAATTAACTTTATAATACGAAAGAGTGCCAAAAGAAGTCAATAACGCATGTAAGTTCGGGAGAGAGATGGCCGGGTTAGTAAGTGTCAGGAGGACATCGTCCGCGTACAGACATATTTTAGAGTCAACTGAGCGTATAGGAAAGCCCGTAATGTCTGGATGATTTCTGATGGCAATCGCCAGTGGTTCCATGGCCAGAGCAAATATAAGTGGCGACAGCGGGCACCCTTGACGAGTACCATTACTAATAGCGAAGGGTTCTGAGAGAAAGCCAGATGTACAGACCCGTGCTTGAGGCTGATCGTATAGAACCGCGACTGCGTCAACAAATTTGTCAGGTAAGCCGAAAGCCCTCAACGTAGAAAGCAAGTACCCCCAATGAAGGCGGTCGAATGCCTTCTCCGCGTCCAGAGAAAGCATCACACATGGCTTATTTTCTGACTTTGCGAGATGGGTGATATTGATAATGCGTCGCGTGTTATCTGACGGTTGCCGACCCAGGATAAAACCAACCTGATCATTTCGGATCAGGGCAGGAAGCATGGTATTCAGACGATTAGCAAGTAATTTGGAATAAAGTTTAATGTCCGTGTTTAACAGAGATATTGGTCTATAATTTACACAATCTGAAGGGGATTTTCCAGGTTTAGGAACGGTGACTATGTAAGCCTCCGACATTTCTGCAGGGA
>VKOC01000001.1:18988248-19005641 GCA_009364415.1 Spea multiplicata | reverse complement strand
AATATACGGGCTGAGTCCCAGTGGCCGTGCACAACATACGGGCTGAGTCCCAGTGGCCGTGCACAACATACGGGCTGAGTCCCAGTGGCCGTGCACAACATACGGGCTGAGTCCCAGTGGCCGTGCACAATATACGGGCTGGTCCCAGTGGCCGTGCACAATATACGGGCTGAGTCCCAGTGGCCGTGCACAATATACGGGCTGAGTCCCAGTGGCCGTGCACAATATACGGGCTGAGTCCCAGTGGCCTTGCACAATATTCGGGCTGCGTCCCTGTGGCCTTGCACAATATACAGGCTGAGCCTCTGTTCTCATCACCTACCTTATACAGACATAATGTCTCAGGATACTGTTCCATCCCAGGATGCCTTTATGGCCTGGTTAGGGGCAAAGTCTTCTAACTCAGTGGAATCCTTTTTCTCTAAAATGTCTGCCAATTTGCCCCAAGGGCAGCCTCCTGCTCACTCCAGACCAGAGGCAATACCATCGGAGTCAGAATCTGAGAACTTTGAAGGAGAGGCGTCCGGCTCCAATCGGCCTTGGAAGGGCAGTAGTGCTTCAGTCGGCAAGGGTAAGGTACCTGCCAAACGCCCAAAACCCTCTGACACTCCTTTGCATGACCCATTATCTATAGTGGACGTATGGCACGCGGATTCATCTAGTGAATCAGAGGCTTCAGCAAATCTGGTCTTGCCCAGAGATTTTGACTCACGCTTCGTCCGTGAGTATTTGGTGGATGAGCCCCACCTAGAAGATCCCAGGATCCCAGGTTGGCGAAATTGGGCCCTAAAGACCTAGGTGCAGCCACTTACTGTTTGGAGACACATTTGTCAAGGAATTAAACCGCCACGTATCCTTGATGACATCATGGAATAAGGCCAAACTGTCAATGAGGAAGGTCTTTTAGACTGACCTTCGTTTTTCTGGGAGGGCTGGTCGACCGCCGGGCCGCCAGCCGTTCATCCCTAGGCTCCCGGTACTTCCCTCAGAACCAGAGGTACTACAGGACTCCGTTCCAACAGAGGGCCTTCAACCCACGTGGAGACGGTAGAGGCGCTTCTGGATTTCCCAGGGGACGCTCCGTTTTCGGTAAGTCCGAATGCTTCTTGTCCTTTGTTTCCTTCCTCGGGGTTGCGGGCCATATATCATCTTTTTCCACGACTGGGTGTGGATTTTGTCGGACCCTTGGATCCCCCTAACGGTACAGGTTCTCTTGGCGGACGGGTTCTCCAGACACTGGCGGGATGCGAGCGACTGGAGACTTCTCAGTCGGGTCTTGCACCTGGACCTATTTGCATCCAGGACGAATCCCCAGATGGTCATTTTGAGGGTCATCCATCACCTGTGTTGGGACGGGGGGCCTTTGGTTCTGGTGACCCCCCCGTGGCATGCTCAGCCGTGGTTTCCAGCCCTGCTGCAGTTATCTGCCCAGGATCCTCTGGAGATCCCATCTCTGTACTATCCCCTGACGGGCCCGGAGGTCCAGGTTCATGCGCTCATCCTGGAAAGACATCTCCTCCTGGTCGTATGGACGATTTCAGGGGACCCCGAACGGTCTCGGGCCTATTGGAGGCGGCTCAGTCCTTGCTCCGCAAATCTTGGGCTCCAGGCACCAGTATGTCATACCGGACGGCTTGGCGAGGCTGGGCTCCTTGGAGTTTGTGACGGCACATGGATCCCCTTGGCTCCCTTAGTCTGCCACCTTTTGCGTGGTATTCGTTTATCCTGTCCTTCGGCGCCGCGCTATGGTTCTCTGTGGGAAGTAGCTGTCGTGTTAGATTTCCTTCGGGATGGCCAGACAACGATTCGCTCTCCCTCCGACAGTTGTCGGCGAAACTTTCCCTTCTGTTGGATCTCTTATGCTTTCATAGGGTTTCGGATGTTAGCGCTTTGGATGCTTATGCTGTCTCTATTCTCCCCTGAGTTGTTCTCGTCTGTATCCTAGCCGTTTTTTCTAGACGACCCAAAAATGTGTCGCCGGGTGTGTCAGGACTTTCTGTCACGCACGACGTCGATACGTGCGGTCTTGACATCTCAACTCCTCCTCTCCTTTGTAAAACCTTTCAAGGCTGTTTTTCTTCTCCTACAAGAGCACCGGTGCTTTTTCCGTCAGGGGGGCTGCGGCCTCCTGTGCCCTTCGGGCTGGTGGAGCTTTAGTGGCTATTCTGCGAGCGGCGGATTGGTCCCGTGCCTCCACCTTTCGGGCATGTTATTTCCGCCCGGTTTCTTCAGGGGCAATGGCGTTGGTTTCCGGCGTTAAAAATGCAAAATACGAAGCCTCCTGTCTTGCCTTAAAATTTGAAATTATTCTAGCCTTGGTGCCCGAATAATTATAATTTTAATAAAGACAGGAGGCGAGTATTTTCCCTCCCTGCCCTCCCGATGGTTAGGTGTACACTCTGGGTAAGTAAGCCTGGTTTGAATTCGTTTTGTGTTTTCTTGGGGTTTTGTCTGCTCCGTTGCGTTTGATGTTTTGTGATGACTGTCAGTGATGCTCGTTCTACTGTGTTTTCCCATGTTTGTGAAGAATTTGGTTCTGTTATGTCTCTCTCTTTGTTTCAGCTTGATACCATCTCCGTGTCCCAGTTGGAGTGCATTGTCGCCTTGCTCTTGACTTTGGTTCCAGTTCGAGCCCCTGTTCTGAGTGTTGGGTTCGGGTTTTACGTTGCTAGATGGTTTGCTGCGTTCTTCAGTTCCGGTTCGCAGCGGACGAAAGAGGAAGAGGAAGATAGTTAGGGGGTTTATATACCACCTATGTACTGTTTCTATTGGTTGTTTTCACTTGTGTTATTAACTCTTTCTTTGCTGCTGTTGGTGAGAGTAAAGGAAGATATGCAAAATACTCGCCTCCTGTCTTTATTAAAATTATAATTATTCGGGCACCAAGGCTAGAATAATTTCAAATTTTTAAAATGTTTAATAAGCTAAAAAATATTATTGTAAATACAATGTTACGGGGTTTTCCTGTTGTACATATTGTTATCATTTTTTAACTGGGGTTTTTTTTCTAACTCACACTCCTTTATCAGCTTTATCTGACACTTAATCCCCACAAGTAATTACAGAGACAGAGACCAAGGCAGGACAAATGTCTCAAGACACCGTAACCTTCCTAAGAGAATGATGGAGCACACACAGTACTTAATGGATGCAGTCAAATACACAAGGGATTTTTTATTTCCAATACCAAGCCAAATAATTTTTTCTGTAATCTTTTTATAGGTCATCCTGGAGCATCATAACCCCAGAAGGGACCTAAAAAATGGGAAAAAAATATTTATCTGCAAGGTATTGAAACTTTTCTATTTTTAGTCATTTTTTTTTGCATCAATACAGAGATGTTTAATTCTTTCATTTGGAAGAATAGTAGCTACTTGCTTGCTAAGAGCAACATTTCACTGCTCAGAAGACAAAATAAATATACAGCAGTTATTAAAAACAATGCATTTTATTATATACATTATTTTTTTTACAGCTTATACCATTACTTTTCATTTGTGAGTGTAAATTATTTCCGTTCATCAAATGTCTTAGGTAATTAGTGACTTTCTCTGCAGGCGAGTAATAATCGAATAATGTATTTTTATTTAAATAAGGATACAAATTATTTTGCGTGCTCAAACCTGCATTCCTAGATGTGTCAAGTCCCAAGTGTAACTAGTATAATATTTCTTGCCAGATACACACTGAATAGGGATATTCTGCATTTATGCTCTGCGTATCAATGCTCCAATTTTGGTTGGCACGTGCTTGGAAATGGGCTTTGAAAGTAGAGCTACTCTGTTACTAGGCAACGGCTGTAGTCCACATTCCTCATTCCATTACTCGGGATTCGCTGCATTGAAGTGATTACCCGACTCGTCATAATCCTAGCATATTACTGAGTTTGTATAAATGTTCTCATAATTAAAAAATATACAGCACACATATAGAGAGAGAGAGAGACATACATATCCATTATCATACCTATCTAGTAATATATTTAGCCATATATATAGCTGTATTACGTTCTTAGAATAAATTAAAGGGTCAAAAAATAGTTTCAAGACATATAAAACATAACGTGCAAGGTCTCGGATACATAGGGTTTTTTGATATTTAGGACCACGTCAATCAGATCGCAAAGAAGCAAACTAGATTTGTCATTGAGAATATCACACAGTGTGTAGTGGAATGTTTGGTTTTGTATAAAGGGTACAGTGTTTTTTTTTTAAATATTTTCATGCACCATGCTCTTTCCCATAAGACTCTTCCTTCTACACTTGAATATATTTATATTCATATTTATGAACCTGGGCATCCCAGCTTGGTTTGGTGTTTGTAAATCCTAAGAGGAAAAAAATCCTTTGAATGTGATAGGTCCACTTTCAAGTTTCTAGTGTGTCAGTGACCGCTAGCATTTCTTCAATATCCTTTGGAAACTGATGTCATTAGTTTTTATGATGTAAAAGATCCCGGCAATCACTATATATCACACACACAGACTCTGACACAAATCCCTACACATGAACTGTTATAAAACTTACACTAACACTTATCATCTACACAAACACACACATACACACTCACTTTAACGCACATTTATGCATTCATACAACATTTTCTCATGCCTCTCTGTCAGGCACCTGGTATCCTATCTATTTCTTCCACTACCCTTGCCAACCTTTTTTGCCTGTTCCCTGTGTTACAATAAACCATGGGCTTATAGTAGTATCTTGCTTTGAATGGTTCTGTGATTCCTGCAAGGTGAGTTATGTATTCCAACTGGAATTTTAAACAAGCAACATGCAAATTAACAAAACTGTAAGTTGCTGTCTTTTTCAGCTCCCATATGACTCTTGCAGACAAGTATATATGTGAGTTATGAGATTTTTTGCGAGTGCAAAATGCAAGTTTGGTGTAGTGTAAACTTGCATAATTAGCTATATACTCATTGTGGGTTTATCAGATTCCGCATGTTATTACAAAGGTATAGGTACCTACCATATTTTATTTATATATTAGGAAAATAACACATTCATATTTCTTAGGCACTTCTTTACCCATTCCTAAAAATGTTTACTATCACAGGAAGTGCACACGGTCAGTCCAAAGAATATGTTTGTTTTAAATGTCTGGCATGAAACCAGGAGCATATCTTAAATATTATGAACATGTTATGTGTTGTAGCCCATGTGTCACCCCAGTGCCTTGTCTGTGTTTCGTTTTTTTATGAAACCCAGAACAAAATATCTGGCACCCTTTGAACTGATCATATTTTTTTATATATAATTTAGCTTCATGACCCACGATCCATAATCTTATCAGATTATTGCTTCTTTTCCAATAAAGGTATGTATCTGATTTAGCAAATACTGGAGACGAAAGTCCAGAAAGTGGTTCTTTGTAGCTTTATATAGTTTAACTTTTATATATTATCATTAATGAACGTATGCATATCATATTCTATTCTATTTACAAGACCACTATATGCAGTACCTAACCTCCCCACCTCACAGAAATATACAGACAGTGAACAGAAAGTGAAAATAGCCATTAGTAATAAAAGAGTGAAGAAACCACCAAGTGTTAAAAATATTTCTGTAAAACAGTTACATGTTGATAGCACCAGCATGGCTTGATTATAAATGGTGCAAATGGAAAAAAATACATGTGAAATGCCAACAGTAACAACAGAGTACCTGGTATTAGCCTCTCTTGCCAATTAGCATTAATTAACAGCTTCTAATGTGCTGTAAAATTGTTAAAGAGACCCCAGGTACTAAAAGTGTAATATGGTACGCTCTTTAAAGCTTTGGCAAACTGATAGGAAACAAAATTGCTCTTCTGTCCTAATAAAGCTAAGGTGCGAAATAAAATACATTACAGAATTTCACACATTTTTATTGGCATGAAAGTCAGCGGTTGCTCTTACCTGCTGCTCTCTAAAGCTTTTTATCATAACTTTTATAACGAAAGGTTTTACTAAGAAATCTTTATAAACAAAAAAAGCAAAAAGTGGACACATGCTCATTGTGTTATGATTTAGATATGATTTAAAAAATGTTTTTAATAATGTATGTAATAATAACATTTGTGCAACCCCTAAGTACCATTGAAGTTATATAGGAGATTGGACTACAGTTAAAGCTGCTATTCCACTTAGACAAAACATTAACCAAGCTACGGAAAGCAAAGTACAGAAAGCTGTGACAAAAGTTTAACACTCGGTTTATGTATGGTCTATCCCTTGAAGATACCCATTCCTAAAATGTTATCTGGTCTGAGACTAACGTAGTATCTTTGCGAATCAAACTTTTCCCTATTCATATTCAGCAATGCACATAATACGCAGGTGTACATCGCCCTCCTAACTCTTCTACTATGACACATCCCTTGTATATCTCATATTCTGTAACTTTCCCTGATCTAATTTGTTGCCCCTAATATAACAGTACATGTACATATGGGTGATGGTCCCCTGGTTTCATAACTGCAACCTGTATGACTTGTAGCAATGGAGATGGGGACCTGCCATTCCTTTATAACAGTACAGAAGCCATATTATGTGGTGTTCAGCTAAAGCATCATAGGCATCAGCATATGGGGAGGACCAAGGAATGTCAACTTTTGCAGTGCGAGTGAGATGATGCATAATAAGTTCCCCACCATCCTCCACTTCATTCCCACCACCACTTAAAGAAAACTTCCACAGCTATTCAGGACACTTACTTTGACTGTTGTATAAATTGGTTCAGCAAGTATGCTATGTAACTATGTATGTATCCGGTAAATTGAAAAGAAATACAAATCATTATTTCATCTTCTTAAAATATGTAAATAGACAAATATTTGTGACCCAAGGTTAAGCTTTTAAAAGCACAGAGGACCAATCACAAGTAACAATGTTCAATAAGTTATCTAGTTAATACCTATTCATAATGTATGCTACATCCAAGCACCACGCACACTGGACCAAGACATTCCATTTTGCTGGTATGTACATATTATACATAAAATTAAATAATCTATACAAATTAAAATCACTGCAAACAAAACCTTTCAGGGCTCAAAAAGCTTGCTATATTTGTCTCAGTAATTATTATAAAAATAAGGTAATGAAAAACATTGAAAACAAAATCTAATTGTTACATGGTTGTAGAAAAATGTAACTCATAAATCGAAAAGACCAACGTTTCTGTTAAATATCTTATAAAGATTTGTTTAGGAACATAATGAGTGTAAGGACAAAATAAACTACGGAAAACTAAACAAAGTGATACAAATTCCTGTATTATTCCAACGAATCAGAATTAAAATAAAAATTATAAATTACATAAACCAAATGATTTAAATTATCATCATGCCAAATAAGCAATATAAATGTACATCTGACCGAATCTAAATAGTTAAATGATATATTCATATACTAACTGATTGCTAGTTATTGTCAATGTACACAACAGTTCATCTTTCATTCATAATTAATATCTAAATGGGCTTTAGTTCCTATTTTAAATATCCAATAGACTTCTCTTTTGTTTAAGAGGGTTATCATATTTCCTCCTCTCGCCTCTGTAATGTTCAATTCCTACAAACAAAAATATTTATATTGCCTCCTACACATGTTTGGAAATGTTTATTTATGAAGGCTTTGGTATCATTACCTTTTATAGCATAGACATGCTCCCTAATCATTTCACGCAATGACGTGAGTTTCAGTGTTTATGTCCTTTAAGAAGATGGGATAAAGATTTGACTCTTGCAGAAACAATTTGTATGACAATCAATGTGAGTGCCCTGAAGAGTTTTCTTAATGTTTGACAGTGAGTATTCAGTGAACAAGGGAATCTGACCGCCCGGTATGCTTTAATACTAAGGAGGGGCAGGAGGGGCATAAGGGTAGAGTGCCTAACCAATCTGGACTTTCCTCTTTCCTTTACATGACTAGTCACCACCTACTTTGGTGGCACAATCAGAACAACTCTAAGCCAACAAGTCTTAAGCTATGTAAGTGCGATCTGGAGACAAAGATGGCACTGGGAAGCTGTTTGGGGAGAAAGACTGCACTGTTAAGCTGTTTGGGGACAAAGGTGGTGCCTGTAATGGGGAGGCTGCAGCTCAATCTTGAGGGAACTTAATGTTAAATAACTCTGCTCCATCCTGCAGACTGATCATGGCTATGGACAGTTGTCAGGAACCAGAGGGATTCAAACCCGCAACATGTGGATTCCAGGTGAATCACCTATCCACTAAACCACCAGAGGGATTCAAACCTGCAACATGTGGATTCCACATGAATCACCTATCCACTAGACCACCAGGTGCCTTTTGGGGAGTTTCTGCCTCTGACCTGGTTCAAGTGTTTGAGCTTTGGATTCAGATCCAGACCTTGCTGTGAATTTGCCCCTTTGGTACCCAGCTGTTTGAGACATACCGGTTTGACCTGTGGCTTGGGACTAAAACTGTTCTTGAGATTATCCTTTGGTACACCGTCCTGTCTTGTCAAGGTCCTGTCATGTGCCCTGGCAGAGAGCTTTCAGCCGTGCTTCTGTCGTGTGCCCTGCCATACGGCTTCCAGCCATGTGCCTACCATGTGCGCCACCAGAGGGCTTCTAGCTGTGCACCGGCTTCGTGCCCTGCCAGTGAGCTTCTAGTCCCCTGCTAGACTGGCCACTGAGAGCTTGTTATCCCAAGCCTGTATCCTACCCGTTTTAAGCTTGTCACCCTAAATTTATATCCTGCTCGTGCCCAGATTACCTATAAATGACACCCAAGAGGAAGACTAGTGCTAAAATGTTGTGCAGGATCTGAACTAGGTTCTCTTCCTGTCGGCTTAAAGTTTTTGAAACATATACATGCCTATCTACTTTCTTGTTGATTATCACTTCTTATTTTCAATGAGTATACATATCAAGGAAGACACAACTACTAACTTATGAAATAAGGGAAATAGATCCTTAAACCCAAGTGCGTTGTACAATAGCTAGGATTCAAAAGCGTGGCATGGAAAAACCTACAAATATTAACCTAAATAATTGAGCAGATGAATAAACTCTTAATTAAAACAGCACAAGAGCAATTGAGCCACATTTTTATTCTGCTCACAGCTGCTTGGAATGCAAGACGATAGCAAACAAAGGGCATCTTGCAAGGCTATCCTACAACTTCAGCAAACCTCCACTAACCACTAACACATTTAGAAAACAAGCTTGTTTTCTCTTGTCATCTACCTGGACGACTTCGACTCATGGCTCAGGACGATGCACACAAACAGTGGACGATCAAGCTTCTTTCTAACCTGGGCTTTATGATTAATTGGGAAAAAGCCATCCTCATTCCCTCACAAGAGACTGAGTTCTTGCGTTTTTTGGTAAAATCTGAAGTACTATCCAAAAAAGAGATACTGCCAGTGCTGGTCCACAACACACTGTCTCTTTGTCAGCTTGCAAAAATCGTAGAGCTTCTGTCAGTGTTCATTCAAGCCATCTTCCCGGCACCTCTCCACTATTGGCCACTCATGATTTTATGAAAGACAGAATATGAACATTATCTCACCTTATGATTCCGACCCAGAATTCACCTATGGCTTTTTGTGGAAATATGCCTCTTTTCAGGTTATCCTTCCAACAAAGCCTTAATAAAAAATATATATTTATTATTATTAATAAATAAATATGTTATAAATGTCATACACCATATATTAGCATGAAGTACATTATAATCATAATAAATGAACAAATCATCCTGCATACATAGTAACATAATAATTTAGGTTTTAGCCAAAATAAGGCAAAAAAAATATTTTTCCAATTTTGCCACTTAGCGGTAACAAAATTCCTAAATTTCTCTAAAATATTAATGTTATGTTTTATAATTTATAGCCCTGTATGCTCTGCTTTTCCCAAAAAATATCCAGACCCTTTTTAAAGCCATCCTTTGTACCTTGTAGCACCACTTCTCTTGGCAGTAAATTTTCAAAAAACATTTGGAAAACTTGAGAAGATTAAGCACCAAAAACAATATTTAGTAAATGCACCGAAACCCAGCAAAGGGGAGACCCCAAAAAACAATGCAGGAAATGTGAAAAGGTAGATTTGTGGTTGTGTTGGTCCACATAGAACTTGGGCTTAGTGCTTTTCAATCTATATCTGGGAAATTATAATCTCCCATGAGTAATCAATTTGCAATAAAAGCTGATCCTCCCCATCAATGCTAATGTTTGCTAATATAAATCAGATCAGAAATTATCATTATTAGTGGATGGACATATAAATAAATTGCATACAAATCTGCATAGGTAAAGATTAATTGAAATAACCACAGATTTACATGGACCTTTATTCTGAACATTCCAAACTGTTTGTGCAAATTGTTCATTTGTGAAACTGTATATAATTGCTGGTACGTCACAACGAACTTGGAACGAACTTAGAGCAACAAAACCATACAACTTCACAATCACCTACTTGCCTCCTTTGTGTACTGCGGCTGCCTTCCTAAACCTTCACTAGAGTTCAATTCAAAGCATGACTACAATTCTGGTCACCTCACAATCTATATGACCATGCTGAGGACTCCTCTCTTTCACACTGTCATAAGGTGAGAATACAACCTCCATCTCACCAAGCACAACATCACAGCGTGCTTGCTGACTGGCTCTCCCTCTTTAAGTACACCAACAGTAAATGAGTGATGAATGAGGGGCAAATAAGTGGTGAACAAGGTGAGTACATTGCTGCTCATTCATAACACGCTGCGCCATAGCTGTATGTTCTGCAGACAAAAGAATAAAAAAGCCTTCTTTCTATACATAGAAATAATTTAGACTTCTAAAAAAAATCTGTGATTCTAGAATGGTCTGAAATGTACACGTAAAAATGAATCCATTTTAGTTATGCTCATTGTCTGCTCACCTCATTGAATCACTTAGTAGAAGATGTTTTTACTTCGGTTCGATGTAACTTTTTTAGAGATGGCAGTCTACGCGACTATTTCGGGTTTAGTCACAGCATGCTCTTTTTGCATACCTATTCTGACGGATTTAGGTTTTAGGTGGTTTCATAACAACAAGCCCAAGATACTTTGAAAAATATGTTTGAAAACATATGACAAATATGAATGTATGGATGGATGCATGGATGAAGAAAGTACATATTCCTGGTCTCTAATCCAGTTTGAGAGGTTCTCCGTTTCTGTAACATTTAATTGCTGAGTCAAAGAATTGTTACTGTGTAGTAAATAGCAAAGACACCATCAGACCTCCTCACAGACTGGATGAGGCACTCAAAAAACGGTGCATATATTTAATTTAAACAAATGGTAACAATACTGAAAGCAACTTCTCTGTTAAATGTACGGTAATTTCTATGAAAACCGCGTTCTGGTTGTTACATTAATAAGGTGACAACTCTGCTTTCTAAGAGGTTCTGCAGCAGAATCAGTCTTTAATTAGTACACCATCCTGCCCCATATGCCATGGTTTGTTTTCCAATAGGAAAAATCTTTAATGGGTAGCATTCAACTGAAATTGCAGAGGTCTCTTATGTCACACCGTTAAACACTGTAGAAACAAGACATTTCTTATCTAAACACTGAACTTCGCTCCTACAAATATTTTATCTTGATAGGGGTTTGATTGGAAACCATGGCAATTAATCTCTCTGCTCACATTACTCTATATTGCCAGAATCCACATACATTTCTTGAGGCCATCTCACTGACTGGCAGTGAACAATAGGACAGAAAGGACAGTTTTCTTCCCATCATGTTCCCTAAGGCCATGTTAATCACCCTATGGCATCAATCTCTGAAGGCATAAAACCATGATTCCAGCATGTCCATGTACACAACTGACTTTACAGCAACGCCAGAGGACAAACGGAAATGCTTCTAAGATGTGCACTCATGATGACTGGATTTTAAGCATTCTTGATTTGCTTTTTTTTTTAACAAAAGAAAAGGCTTGTATGTATTTTAACTTTTAATTTGCATTTTTTTTTAACACACATAGTTTTAAATATCACTTAGCTAAAATTCCATGTATTGGGACAAAATATATGTTTAAAAAAATAATTTACAAAAACAAAATACATGTATGAACATATTTCCCCAGATTTATTTCCACTTTAATAAATAAACTTGTTTAATCGACAAAGGGATACAAATACTCCATGCTTCCCCAAATTACCAAAGGTTTCTTTCATTTTACTTTACCCTTAGTCCCTTATTTTAACTTTAAAGGTTCCTGTTTAGTTCATATAAGCTTTTCTTCTCCTCTCTTTATCTCAACCCAACCCCTTTTACCCTTTATTCTCCACTTACTTCCACCATCAATATCTGTGTTTAATTATATAAACACAGGGCAAACAAACCCCTGCTACAGCCAAATATTTCAAATTTTGACTCATCGATCAAGAGCACCTGCTGCCATTTTTCTGCACCCCAGTTCCATAAGCATGGTGTGTCTTTCATCTGTTGCACTGACAAAGTTTCCTTGGTTGACCACTGCATTTTCAACATTGCCTACTTTTTTGCACTTCTTCAAAAGATTCTGGACAGACCATCTGGATACTGCCTGCCTTGAAATTTCTGCCTGGGAGAGACCTCGCAGATGCAGTTAGGCCGCAGACCCTGTGCTCGGTCTTGCCATGGTGGGGGACCTTTTACATTAAACTTTCTTCAGCAGCTTCACTTTGCTAGTGAATTTGGTGGTTCATCACCAAGTTTGTAATTACAATTACACAGCTGTTTCTGTTTCAGTTAATGATTGTGTTTTAACCATTAAATTGATCATCATTATGGTATAATAGTTTGATCATACAACTAAATAATATATGCCTACAAAGTCCCTGACTTTGTGCAAGTACACCTAGAAGAATTGATGCTGTTTTGAAGGCAAAGGGTGGTCACACCAAATATCGATTTGATTTAGATTTTTCTTCTGTTCAATCATTTTATAAAAATTAAAAAAATAAACCATTAACATGTTTATTTCTTAAAGCATTCTTAGTTTACAGCATTTTTTACACCTGTCTAAAACGTTTGCAGTTTCGTGTATTTATATACAGTATATATTATGTATTTGACATCATTATATACACTGAACAACCATAACATTATGACCACCTGCCTAATATTGTACTGGTCCCTATTTTGCTGCCAAAACAGCCCTGACCTGTCGAGGCTTCTTCCATTGCTCCGTGGTCCAGTTCTTATGCTCATGTAGCTCATGTGCCCATTGTAGGCAACAATGGACAGGTTTCAGCATGGTTCAGTAGGTTACCCCATATGTAACAAGCTGCAATGCACTGTGTGTCAGAATCAGCATTAACTTTTTTTGGCAATTTGGGCTACACTAGCTTGTCTGTTGGATTTGACCACACGGGCCAGCTTTTGCCACACGTGCATCAATGAGACTTGGCCCCCATGACCCTGACGCGGTATACCGGTTTTTCTTTCCTTGGACCACCTTTTATAGGTACTGACCACTGCAGCCTAATATATCCCACCCACTGACAGGTGTCATGATAACAAGATTATCAATGTTATTCACTTCCCCTGTTAGTGGTTATGGGTGATATGTCACATACCGTATTTGCTCGATTATATGAAAAGGTTTTATTCCAGAGCAAATGCTCTGAAAAATACCCCTCGTCTTATAATCAAGGTCATCTTCTAGTCAGACAATGAGTCTGACTATGAGACTAAGATCCAGATCCCCCACAGGGCTGCAGAGGACCTGTATCCTCCTGTCTGGTAACCTCAGCTGCTGCCGGCACTTACACCGGGCATCTATCACCGAGCGCCGGCGAAAGTGCCGGCAGCAGCCGAGATTGTCTACGCACATCGCGCTGCAGGAAATTCTCTGCCAGCCAGCGAACGTCCGCTCGCTGAAGGCAGACAACCCCCACTACTGCTTGTACTTCCGCAGTAACTTCTATGACGCAGCACCGGCGTCACGCTGCCCCCACCAGACACCAGGGAGTCAGAAGCACTGGTAAGTCGGGGGGGGGTGTTTTATGGGTGGCATAAGGCTTTTCTGGAGGCAGAGTGTCCCATGATATGCCTTTTAACCCCCTATATGCCACTCTGGTATAAGGCATTTCTGGTGGCAGAGTGGCATAGAGGGGGTTAAAAGGCATTTCTGGAGGCAGAGTGGCATATTGGAGGTTGAAGGTATATCAGGGAGGCAGAGTGGCATATAGGAGGATATAAGGCATATCAGAGAGGCAGAGTGGTATTTAGGGGGTATAAGGCATATCAGGGAGGCAGAGTGGCAAGCCTGGGGCAGATGTGCATAACTGCCCCGGGGGGGGGCCATGTTGGCAAATAAAAGGAAATAAAAACAAAAAAAAACGTTTTTCCTATAGGGTCGTCTTATATTCAGGCTTTTTCTTTTTTCCTAAATTAATATTCAGATTTTGGGGGGTCCTCTTATAATCAAGCAAATACGGCACTTTTTACGTGAATGTGCATTTAAAAGAATTCAATTTATTCCTTGTAGCAGTGGACATTTTATTTTTAGCATTTTAATAATGAATTCATTCATTGTCAGTACTGCATTTTTATTCCAATTTTGCTTCTTTTTTTACATGTCTTTTACGTACTAAAAAATATTTAGAAATTTTAAAATACTAATAATGGCAACATCAAGTAGTAAATAAATTTCTGTGTGGAGCCCGCAGTAAATCAAGATAGAAGGAAAAAACCACGCAATATATTAAAGTCTGTCCTGAATGCTGGGTTTGCAATTTATTTTTCTGGCAATGCTCAACAATGGAAGACCAAACTAATTTGTTTGCAGCACACTTGCTCCCTGTTTATTAAAGCAGAGTGCACTTCCCATTAACCTTTAACCTGACCTACACCCTTGAACTCCGACCTGAGCTTCTTCTATATTTCAACTTGTGCCACTGTATTATGGATATCTGGAATTCTTCATAGGGAGAAATAATCTACCCAATGATGTGTATTATTATTAATAATAATATTTGTGACTATAAATTCTAAGCTGGATATTCTATCAGTGTGTAGTTGTATTTCAGTAATGGTTCATTGAATAAATTGAAAAAACACATGAAAGTGTTATAGAAGATTGGGGTACATTTTATTAAACAGGTGTTTGTTAATATTTGTTGTAGTCAATATAATTTCTATGTAGGGATTTTTTCGTTTACTCCTTCACTGTAAAAAAAAAAGAGAGTCATAAAGGCATACCTACCAAGCCCAGCTATCCTGCAAGCTGTGACATTGGTTGAGGTGAGTGCTTTTGCATCAGGTCCCATGTGGCCACCTTGTGGCACATTTCAGTTAAGTGGGTGGCCCCACACCTACTTTGTCTCTACCTACACACTCCAAAGGTGTTCTGATTTGGACTCCTGAAATGTTGTGCGTATGTGAGGTATGACATTTTTATATAATCCTTGCATATGAGTTTCTCGGAAACCAATTCTGTGCATGAATAGCCTTATACTTTTCTGTGAAAATGAATATAAAAGGTATCTCATAAAACCAGTAAATGCTCTCACAGGTCCATAGGCATTTTGATTTACCTTAATGAGCAACCAATATATGATCACGCGATTTGAAAAACAATAATTCATTCTTTCAAAATTGAACACTGGTTTTTCCTTACTGTATCCAGAATATTTTTAATAGTTTTTATTTTTAATACCAATACTTTTTGCATATGCTACATTAAATTGTCCATGTTAATTTCCACTAATTTCTCCCTTATCCAACATCAGAAACAATAGTGTTTGCTCTTTCCTTAGATTATGCTAGTGACAAATCCCTGATTAGGAATAGTTATATTATAAAGTTAGTAACAATAGCACAAAGGCTAAAGTGAGAATTTTTCTCTGTACAGGGGTACATTCTGCTCATGGGAGCTTGCCAAAACATGGATCCAAATCTCATTAGCTGAAAATATTAATGTCTTCAAGAACAGGAGTACACAATTTAACTGAACTAATTAATATTCATTGTGCATGGCATACAAATGAATTGAATACTTAACAACTTTCTGTCAGGAACTGGGTCCATGCCGATGACTGAAATGACCCAGCGCGCCCAAAGATCGAGTTCAGGAGTTCAGTATGCAGTAGCAGACTCACAGGACAGGTCCTGGTGCAGGGCGAATGCACTCAGCCGGGTGTTGAGCATCTAGGGTTGTGCAGCCAGATACCAGAGCCCTGATATAGCAACGGATGTGGTCCAGAATGAAGTTAAATCCTGCAGGCAGTGGCGGAACTACCGGGGTCGCAGGGGTGGCGACTGCGACCGGGCCCTGGAGTTCTGCCAGTCAGGGGGGCCCAAGGGGTGCCGAGCGGTTGCTGAAAACGTCCGCTCTGCACTTCTTGGGCCTCCCTGACAGAACTCCAGGACTCCTCTGCTCCCCGCCGCTGTCGCCGCCACCTGCCTCAGTGCTGCCCAGACTGCAGTGTTGGGAGCGTGAGGCGTCTGTCTCGGGTGCTGGCACTTCACGCTGAGCACCGGCATATGACGTCATATGCCGGCGCTCAGCAGTGAAGCCATGCGCAGCGAGACAGAGGCCTCTGACTTTGCTCCTGCCTGACCCTTATCTACAAAACGGCTTGTGTACCGTACCTCGGCTTGTGTCTGATTCTGATTCTGCCTGACCCTATTTTACCTCGCTGCCCGCTCGTGTACCGTACCTCGGCTGTTCCTGACTCTGTGTGGGCCGTATCCTCTAAGTGCCTCTTCCTGCATACTGAGCTCCGTTACCCTTATTATTGTCCTGCCGGATTGTTACTGACATTAGTTGATGCCAGAGGAGCCCCCTGCTGACGACCAATAGAGTCGCTCTTATGCTTGGCAGTGGGAGGCTGGGACAAAGATGGCTATGGGAGACTGTGGGCCAAGGCAAACTCTGCCCCCAATTTCCTATAGGCATCCTTGTCACTAACTAGCTTCCCATAGTCCCATATTTAGTGACAAAGATGCCTATGGGAAACTGGGGGCAAAGGCAAATTCTGTCCCCAGTTTCCCATAGGCATCTTTGTCACTAAACATGGGACTATGGGAAGCTTTTTAGTGACAAAGATGCCTATGGGAAACTGGGGACAGAGTTATTTAATTGGATTAATTAATGGTAATTAAAAGTATGCACTGGTGCTTTTTGGATGATTGCTTGAAATTTTTTTAATATGATAAATGCAATTGATAAAACACCAAAGGAGGCATCCAAAGGAGGCATCATAGATTTGTAAAAAAAAATTTTTGAAAAAAAGGTGAAAACGGCATATACCAAATTGAGTCAAATTGTTTCTTGCAGTTTTCACCTTTTTCACGTTTTCAAGAAGTAGATTTACAAAAATGTTTAGTGGCTGTTTGTTTTATTAATAGCATTTATCACATAAACAATTCACAATCAATACCAGTACCAGCAC
>VKOC01000001.1:18955553-18982647 GCA_009364415.1 Spea multiplicata | reverse complement strand
TGGCAGAGTGGTTGGCATAAGTGTGTCAGTGGGACTGAGAGTAATCAGTGTTTGAATGTGCGTCTGTGTACATCAGGGTGTCCCCCTAAACTAGTGGTCCACTCTTTGAAGAATCCTCCCCAGGAAAGAATATTGAATCCATATCCTTTACTTTTGTCATATTATTTCACGGCTTACTTTTCGTATTTAACATTTTATATTACTGCTTCTAGAACACTATACCAAACTGCAGCTCTGTTGCATTTCCCAGTGGGTAAATTCTTGTCTTTACAAATCCCAGTAGTGCAGTTTCCATGACTCCTTTTTTAGCTCGGACTAACCTTTTGAATTTGTACCATGTGCTACCTGTTGGCTCCCCCTGCTGTAGGCATTGGGTTTCATGGAATGCAACATTGGTAGCACGTTTCAGTACATTAAGTACAGCAAATGCCCTCAGTTGTATTAAACAAGGACTCATGAAATTCCCACTGGGTACCACTGACTGAGTTGTCTCACAATTAAAATCCTTGTCACCACCAGTGTACAGAGTGCCAAAAAGGGCAAAATGTACCCACTACTCTATAAGTACAATAAAAGGGTAACCAGCATGACACCCACTACATACTGCTGACACCAGGCACCCCTTACAGCAATGCCCAAAATAAAGAACTGTAGGATGTCCATGAGCAAAGAAAAAAAGGAAGCCTAGCTATCCCACAGCATCGAAAAAGCTGTTGGTCAATCATTCTTCTCTATCAAACACAGAAAGCAGATACAGAAAGAAATTCCACAACCAGGGATCACATGTCCCATCGTGTCACTGCAATGACTTAAGTCCTTCAACTACGGTGAGGCTCATGTTTAGTAAGGGCTGCGTCCTAGTAATATCTGAACTACAGAGAGGCTAGCAGATCCCCACCGTTATCTAATAGTTTAGGGATGTCTGTCTCAAAATGGATCCAAAATCCAGGTTTTCTCTTTCTCCTCTCAAGGTATTAGGTAATAACTGACTAAATCAAATTTATCGCTTTATATCAAATTCTTCTATTGTGGTCCATTGCAGAAAAGAGTTGGTCTTTTATGTTACAATGTAAATGGCTCACACTACTATATTTAGCACGTACATACCTTTGGTTTCATAAAGTAGAAAAATGGAACTTGACAGCAAATAAAAAGAATCATCCACACCCAGGCTGCTCATTTTTGTCTGAAGTAAGGGCTTAAATCATTATTTCCTTGTCTCGTCTGATTCATGATAGCCTTATGCGTATCCCAATCATGTTTTAATTGCCTAACTGTATTATCTTCTGCTACTTCTTAAGGGAGGATGTACCATCATCTCACTAAAGTACAATCCATGCCAACTGCTACATGCTTAGCATGCGCACTAGACTTCAAAGGTCCCAACACATGACCCTTTGATTACATAAACCCATGTAGTCTTCAGTCTTTGAAGTACCGGTAAGTGCATATTTTGTATAGTCAATGAAACTGGAAGTCCTGATTATTCAACTTACTAAAATTATTACATGGTTCAAATGTTCTGAATAATTGCTGTAGCTTTAGCCTTATGTCGGCCAATAGCAGATTGTGGCGTGTTTTACATAATTTGAGAAAAGTGAGATTTCACAATTGTCACATAGTCATTGTGAAAAGCCAGAACAAAAAAGATAACTAGAGGTGCAAAACCAACACAACTCTGTCCATATCACCACCCCTCCCCCCGCTGTAACCAATTGCACATATCACACTATGTGTGAAATCAGAGGATCCAGTAAAAAAATCTGAAATTTTCTTTCCTCTAGATGAAAAAAAATCAAGATATGCAGGATAACATTAAAAAAAATCATTCACTGTGTTGCTCTTATTAAACCTACTGCTGATGTACAATGAACACAAAAGGTGCTTGCAGGAAAAAAGTAATGCTGCTGTAGATACTCCACTGTTGCGTGTTCATGTTGTGCATGTGTTGAAAGTGCTGCTGGTGCGTTAATACATAGCTGTAGGAAGTAAGCAATATTACTTTATAGGCAACTACTTTCACGTTATAATTCCGTACACTCACAGACAATCTTTCTATAGAATACATGTTTTATAGGAATCCATGGCACTGCTTTCCTACTCTGGGGGCCAGCATTCACAAATGGAAGATGGTTGGTACGGAAGTTTGTCGATAAGTTGAACATATGTATATGCATACATTTAAGTGCTCCAGCTGGCTAGCATACACCGCTCACTTCACTGATTCTTTAAAAGTAGGCAACTGTTAACCGCTTTTAAATCATATTTTTGTAAAAATGTTTTTATTGAAATACACCACAAAAATGTATGGCAAAATTAACAAAAAAACTGACAATGATTTATAAATTCTTTAAACGGTTCTACTGTACAAGGGAATAATAAGCAAACAGGGGAACTGTTATGGTGTTATGTTCTGCAATTACAAGGGACACAAAAATGCTCCAGAATAAATAAGTCTTTTCTTTCACAGGTGAGGAGTGTTAAAAAAAACAAACTTTTACACATGATCTGCCACATACAACGCCTATCATGCTTAGTCAGACTGAATATGTCAGAAATGCTAGCATGTGGCATTTGGAGTGCCAGAGATGGGTTTAATGCTAATACAGAGTGGATGAACTCTCCATCAGTGAGTTCAGTCAGACAGTACATGGATGTAATGGGAGTTGCAGTCCACAATAGGTGGGAGGAAACTACATCAGTCCATCTACTGTAAGAAACAGCCCCTATAAAGCACATGGACAATATAAACTACATGTGCATGGAAGGAACTTTAAATTGTATTCATTTTTATTCATCCTTAGAATATGAGAACGCAGTTTCGTTCTCTGGACTCCAGGCAGTCTTTATGACCATGGGGTGTCATTGGCGGGGAAAAATGCTTAAGCTGTCTGTGAATGTAATGCTTTCTGAAAGTATAATACAATGATAATAATGTCATAAATTGCTTTGCCAGACAGACATGGCTCCTAAAACTGAACTTCTCCTACCTGGCATTTTTGTAGCCCTTTTTTCTAAACCTTTTGCTATAGACGCCGAGGGTTAAGGACATAATATCCTGTACCCATGAAACCTTTCAGACAGTGTAAGGGTCATACAGACTTCCAGCTAGAGTTATCTTTTCTATAGAGCGATTGGGGCCACAAGCCAGGGTATAAGGACTAACAGGGCCCCTAGTGTAATAACATAGAAATACAATACACATGGAACTACTTCTATCAGTAAATGTATTTACAGTAGATACAGTAGCCAAAAGGCATGGTTATGGTTAACTAATATTTATTTTTTTCACAAACTGAATGATTTAAAGATGGGGGAACGACAGCAGCTGAGCCGTAATGAGTAATCTGATTGTTATCCCACTCTTTAAAATGTTACTTATCTGTCGTCCTATTGCTGCCTCCATGAAGCTACCTTACATGGTTCAATTGCGGCACATGGCCGGTTATAAAGAGCACACTTGTGGGAGGGGCCGGTTAAAGCAGCAGGGATTAGAGAGCATTAGCCCAGTAGATGACTGACAGTCTGTCCAGCAAATGGGAGACAAGCATTAAGAAGTACAGAAGCGTAAGGACCGGCAGCCAATGAGAGCTCGTTTCTCAACTTCTCACCTTTCTCAGATCAGAGCTCCCTGAGAATAGTTTGCGCGCCTTAAAACATGCTGTGATTGATGTTTATATTTGCTGGGGAGACAGATAACTTCTAACAGTTTCATAAGTTTGATTAGTTACTAATATAAAAATTAGAAGAAGGTGGACATTTCTGGGCTGTAGGTCTGGCTCTAGCTTGTAGATTTCAGTTTGAGCTGTGTGGTGCAAACAGTCTGGTCACATACTGTGTGTCCCCTATAATTTCTCGCCCAGTCTCTTGAGAGACAGTTTTAACAGAAAAGGGCTCGAAAAATGGGATGTTGCATGACAGGGGCCTGAAGTGAAGGAATAGCTCTTGTTTCATTTTGTGTGTTAGTATTTCAGTTTCCTGTGTAAAAGTTTTAATACACTGGTGGTTAGCGGAACACAAGTGCTCTTTTTATATATATATATTTTTTGCACCTCCATTTCTGGCACTGTAAAGTGCTAAATACATGCGTTAGTGCTAAATAAATACAAATACGTACACGCTGATTACATATTGTGTTACAAGACCTAAAATAAAGCTGATACACATTTTTATGGACCTAAAGATCTCTTGTGCTTAATCCTGTATGTTTTACTCTTACTCAAATTCATTCCTTTAAATATGACTCTACTGACTGACTAAGTACCATGTCTTTTTTTGCAAGGGGGTTAAACTCCTTTCCACGATAGACACAGACACAACAGTTTTTCTGGATAATGTGATTTCAATTCTTTTGTTACGTGTTATGACGCACTGTCACATCTAGGATCAACACAGATTTGCACCTAGCACTCATGTAGTAAGTACTGCTTAAAGTGCCATGAAAACGTATTTTCCCTATTCCTGATTCCCTCAAAAGTTTGCTTATTTATCACATTTTAATGTTTCAGATAATGAAACAAAAATAAGACAAGGGCAACGTGAGTAAACACAAAACGCAGCTTATTGTACCCCCACAAATTATATTTTTTACCTGCTTTCGTTAGATACCATTATTTTGATCATATAATCCAATTTATTATAAAAAAAAATAAGAAAATATGGTGGAAAAAATTAAAAACGCACTTTTTCAGATTTTTATTTGAAAAATATATGCTCATCTACAAAAGCTAATGAAAATGCCTGCTAAATAGATTGTAATATTTATCCTGAGCTTTTATGCACGTAATAGGGCAATAAGTACAAGTAGCATGGTGCTTCAAAACCATTTACACCTTCCCCACTAGACACCTCAGGGTGTTTTAACACTTTCCATGCAATAATTCTACTACCAGCCTTTGTCAAACTTTGTAGTAATGTTTGCGTTTTTTTCTCACACGTAGTTTAGGAATGAATGTACAGCTCCTGGTATGTGTCACTGACAAACAACACCCCAATATGTGTTCAGCAACAGCTGAAGTACATCTGAGTAGGGCTGGAACTAAACGATTATTTTCATTACATTCAATAGTTTTTTCAAATTAATCGGATAAAAAATAAATGTAATTTCATTTAAAATTAAAATCAATGTTACTTGAGAAAAATGAAGTTGGTCTCGTTTTTATTTCCGCACCTGTCCCTCCAGCTTATGCAGCATTTGATTCCCAGGATTGCCACACTGCCTACTAGTATTCCTTATACCCCCAGATATCTGTGCCACTCTGCCCTCCCCACCATATGCCTTATACCCCAGATATGCGCAGCGTGGCGCCCTCCCCACATATGCCTTAATACCTTGTAGCCTTTACCCCCTGCATGTCCACTGTGCCCCCTGAGTACTGCCTTATGACCCCCAGATTAGCACTCTTCCTCCCCAGATATCGTTATATACCCTAAATTCCTTATGCCCCCAGAATATGCCTTATGACCTCTCAGGATAATGCCTATATACCCCCAATATGCATGGTGCCTCGATATGTCTAACCTCCCTAGATATGCCACATGCCCCCAAATATGCACTCTGCCCCCCCAATACCTGCCTATCAATTCCCCTGCACTATACACTGTGCCCCCTGATACGCTCTGATAACCCCCTATTATGCCACTCATGCCCCCTGATATGTCCCTCTGGCCCCAAAGTAGCACTGTGCCCCCCTAATATGCCTCAATAACTCCCTGATATGCCGCTTTGCCCCCAGATATGCCTTATACCCCAAATATGCCACTCTGCCCCTGATATGTGTTATACCCACTATATACCACTGTGCCCTTGATATGCCCAACAGACTTACCCCCCATGCTCCAGACACCTTGGTGTCTAGTAGGGGCAGCCGGTGAGCATCTGCGTGTTGTGCGTAGACAACCTTTGCTTCTGGCTGGCACTTTCGCTGGAGCTTCTATGACTGAGCACCGGAAGGTCATGTGACACCAGTGCGCCATCATAGAAGCCCCAGTGGAAGTCCCGGCAGTAGCAGAGGATGTCTGCGTGCATTGCACAGGCGCCCACCGGCTGCCAGAGAGAATGGTCCAGGTTCCCTGCAGCACTGCGGCGGATCCTGCTCTCTGGCAGCCCGCGAACGCTGTGCAATGCGTGCAGACCACCTCCACTGTGCTGGGCGATACTTCCACCGGGGCTTCTGTGGTGGAGCACCAGAAGGCCACGTCACACTGGTGCTCCATCATAGAAGCCCCCGGGGAAGTGAAGGACAGTGGCGGTGGATGTCTGTACGCATCGCACAGACATCCTCCACCAGCTGTTTCGATTCGTTGTTGTGGCCCTACATCTGAGTAAAGTGAGAGGTTGCATACATTTGTTGGGTGGTAAAAAGCCACATTTGGGGCGCACAGGGCATATGAACAGCATGTCTGTTTCGAGTCAATTTTCGGACCCGCACCTCCCCGTACGCATGTGGCGTGAGGACATCTCACGCGGAGTCACACTAGGGTCAGTCTCCTCCTAATCTGCAGAGTCAGCGTGGTATTACTTTTTTTGGTGTTGTAGTGGAGGGCGTGACTACATGCTAGAGAACGTGGGGGAGGGCCTAAACACATGGTTGCCCAGGGTCCAATCAGTATTAAAGGCAGCCCTGTCCTGAGTACCGTAATACCACCCATGCATATGTTTGTTGGGCTGTTCAATTGAGTTTACTGTATCATTAGATGGGTAGACACTCTATGGGTATTTTAACTGATTCCATGCCAGGATTTTGGGGTAGATACAGTGCTTATTTTAGGACTTGCTGATAAAATATATATATATATGGACTTTCTTTTACATTTTTATGATCACATTTTTATTTCTTTTTTAACTATTTTCATTTTTTATATTTTACTAATCACATTGTTATTAGTAATCTGGGCTCCATTGGATTCTATGGTTGAATGCAGTACATGTATTCAACCTGCAGAGGTACATCAGAGTACTCAAGAGGGTCCCGAAGACCCTCTTGGAAACTCATTTATTTTTTAGTCAGCCTTGCCATCCTGTGAGACGTAAAACAACCGGAGTGACCATAATGCGTCCTGGGGTAGGTTTTCTGTGTCACTGTATGCTTCGATAACAAGACATTACCATTTGGCAATTCTTGACAGAAAAGTTTTCTTTTTTTAATTTTACCATATGTATATTTAATTAAAATTCTCCATTTCTGTGTTTGACATACCCACACAAATTATACATCCTTTTGTCAGAGCATAGAGACATACAATAAATAATAATTGTGCAAGTATGTAAAAAAACTTTTAAAAAATCTATTTTCTTTGCTCATTTTCAGAATTCCATCTGCATAGTAGGTCCTGCTGTTGAACAATGACCCAGTTTATGTTCAGCAACATCCCCTGATTACAGACATACCCCACATACATATTTTTATGTTCTGGAGGATCACTTCCATCATTTACTCTATAGGGTAGTATTTTTAAAACTTTAAAAAATAGGAGTAGTGAACCTTTTGTAGTGCCAAGGCTATATGGCTTTTTTATTATTCATTTTATTTACTTTTTACACTGTTCCCTTCAGAGATCTCTTGTATATTTTATGTATGACAGTGATGTCACAGTGGCATCACTGACCTCACTATTGTTTATTTTTATTAACTTTATTGCTTATTCTTATTGATATTTAGTTAATTTTTTTTACTTTTTCTATGTGTAGGAAGAAAGAGAAATGTCTGTCCTCTGATATTCCCTGGGCTGATTATACTGTGGTCAGCAATCAAATCTCCATTGACTTGAAGTGCTGATCACAATGCTTGTGATTTGCAGGGAGGGGGCAATTGAATATCCCAGCAGGGTCTAGACTGACCCTGCATGGGTAACCTGTCATCCAGTGATCTTCTGGTAGACGTCAGCAGTAACATCTACCGTAAGGGAATGCCAGGTCACGCAATTGGGTATTCCTTGTGTTACGGCTTACCAGCACTCGAGTTTTTACAAGCGTTTCGTCATCAAGAAGCCAGAGATTCTGGCTTCTGCTGGTGGGGGGGAGTCCAGGCTGTCAAAAGACAACAGAGACATCCCTACCACTGCAAGAAAGTCAAGACGTACCTGTACGTCCTAATGGTTTTTTGAGGACAGTTGTTCGTAGGCGTACTGGTACATCTATATGGGTTTAAAGAGGTAAAGGTCATGCCAAAGCATCTCAATTGAATTCAAGTCAGGACTTGGTCACTCCAAAACCTTCAATTTGTTTCGAGCCATTCAGAGGAGGACTTGCTTGTGTGCTTTGGATCATTGTCCAACTGCATATTACAACTGCCTTTCAACTTTAGGTCACGAACTGATGGCCGGACATTCTCCTTTTCTGGTAGAGAGCAGAATTCTGGTTCCTTAATTTATGGCAAGTTGCCCAGGTCCTAAAGAAGCAAAGCAGCCCCAAACCATCACAATACCACCACTGTGTATAATATGTCAATGACTTTGTTTCTTATCTGTTCTTATATATATATACACACACTATATGGACAAAAGCATTGGGACGCACCTCTTAATTATTGAATTCAGGGCTGAACTCAACCCCATCAAACACCTTTTGGATAAACCAGAACCAAGATTACCAGCCAGGCCTTCTCGTTCAACATTAGTGCCTGACCACACAAACACTCTACTGGATGAATGTGCAAAAATTCCCACACAAACACTCCAAAGTCTTGTGAAAGCTTAGTGTCTGCTGTTATAGCTGCAAAGGGGGGACCAACTACATAGTAATGTCTATGTATTTAGAATGCAACAGTCCCTGTTGGTGTTATGGTCAGGTGTCCCAATACTTTCGTCCATGTAGTGTATGTATACTTAATCTAGATACGGTAAAGCTGTATGTGTTTTCTGTCCCAAATAGCACCTCTTGCTTCTAGTGTTTGTGGGTAACTTTATAGAAAGTGTTGTGTACATGAAATACGTTGTATGTACACCTATAATTTCCTATTATGCAAGCTTTAGTTCCTTCTTGTGCTTTTTACTATTTCATAACAAATAATAAAACAGTATTGCTTATTGGTAATATGAGTGAGTACTGCAAGAGACAATATAGGCATATAAGAGTAGCATCCAAGTTTCTGGGCAATTGAGCATGATTCCAAATACCCCAAATTAAGGTTTTACCACAAATGATTTAAGGGTGGGTGCATATGATATTTATCAGTATATGTGAAAGTTGTTATCTTGCTGCAACATCATGTTTTTACAATGGTGGTTCTCCCTAAGTTATTTGTAATACTAGGTTTGCTGAGGAACTGTATAGTTCTAAACAGTCTCTAGATCCAGTTGTTTGTGCACAGACCTTTAACGCAACGTAGGCAAAATCTAGGCAGCATTTTACAAAAGCCTGACTTGCGATGACATCTGGATTTCAATTCATTTTTTATTGCAGGATCATGGGAAAGGATGGAAAATTGTAGAAGATGGGCCTGGTAAGCTTGTATACATCTGAAAAGAGTTTAAATTACGTAGGCAGTTTTCTTTCTTAATACCGTGCCTCTATTAATATCTAACTGGAAGACCTATTTAGTGAATTGAGTTTCTGATTATTATTTTAATTGCTTTAATTACATAAAATGGAGCCTGGAATACTTGCGATAATAATAGATGTGCAGATCTCGCTGGTTTCCAATTACCAGGTATTTGATTCAGCTATTACATAGCAGAGCCAAGCTGGGAAGTGCATCATCCCAATATAGTTTCTCAGCGGAAAACAAAATAGGACAGACACATTTACTAAGCTATCGTGCTGAGGGAAGCCAATATAAGGAAAAACATTAACAGTCTCACTAATTAGTGGTGTATATATGGGTGCCATGTTTGAGAGGTTTTAGTCCAATCAGCCACATTCACAAAAGACCTGTGGCAATCAATTACACTTCTTGAAGTATTGCCCAATCTAGATGGGATGTCACATTGTTAGTATGAAATCATATGCCGGATCAAGAAAAGAGCAGAACAGTATAAGTAAGGCATTGCATGCAAAAATAAATATCTGAATAGGAAAATATACTGTATGATACATATAACAGTGACAGAGTCATGCTTACACATGAGTACACATACGGTACGCATCTGCATATAGTCGCTGCTACAGCTTACAGCTTACAGATACGGAGGTAAGAGGTTGCACTGTGATAATGTTATAAAAGGGTGTTGCACAAAGTCTAAGCCTGCCTGCTTTTTTCTATAACTCGCACATCCCAATGCTTCTGATTTGTGAAGGCTCTAGAAATTGTCCTTTAACATGACAGTCTGAGCCTTATTGTCAGAACGAGGCTTAGGATAGCAATTTGTGCTCATTAATACACACAAAAGAACAGGTTGTGGAATAAAGAAGCCTAAGAATGCAGATGAAAAACAAGGTTGACAAGGTGCATTTCTAATTTTTTCACCAAAATACCCTGGAACGTGAGGAAATCACGCAGCAAAAAGATACAGATATACATATTTACCCTTTGTCGATGGCTCCCAGGTCCAAAGATGCATGTATGAAAGAAGGAGCCCTTGTCCGTGCTGCTTTTCCTTTGCACATGTATGACTACACCAGACATGTTCTAGATGCAGTCTAAACACCTTAAAACGGGTTGTCGGTGTAAGTGAATCCTCACAGAGCTGTAACTCAGCCAAGCACTAGCTGCAGACTAACATTCACATGAAGCATTGCCCAGCGATAAAAGAACTGTCGTAATGAGGATTTTTGAGAAGGGAAAAAAAACAAAAAATGTTTATATTAGCGCTTTAGTATTAGTGCAAAAAATCCTTCTTTTAATCCTTAGGGGTACACAATGGATTGTAAAGCATTATAATCTCAAGCATCAGATGGTTAACCCCTACGCTGGGGGGGAAAAAACACTCTTAAATACACAAAGCCTTACTGTGGGTTCTATCTGTGGCATGTTGTTCAGTTTCCACATTGTATCTAATACCCAACCAAGGGCTTTATTAATGTGTGTTTCCAAATATCTTGGATTCCGCTGCCTATACATGTATGTGGATACTAGCTTTGCATGACGTAACGGAACAAAATGGAAATATACTAATGCAAGATGCAATCAAACGTTCTAGTCCTTGTAATAAGTAATGTAAAATTCTAACTGGGATTTCTGAAGTCATCACGCATATTTCCAGATGCCATTCAGCAATTAACTCTTGTCAGGTCACCAAGTATAGAAGCCACCAAGCTACAACTGCTATTATGTCTGTTCATGTAGACATTTGATATATATAGTTATGTTGTTAGTTGTACTATATTCTCCTTGTGTGATACATCATTCTTTTAAAATGTGATTTTTATTGGCTGCCAAAGCAAAAGTATATATACAAAGTAATATGGTGTTGACTGGCAAAATCCCAACAGAAGCCAGTGGTACAGAACAGATATGAAAAGAAGAAGGAGAACTATGAGGGAGGAGAAAGCAGCAGTAAATATCCACTAACATCTCTTATTCGTAGCATTTTGTCCTGTGAAACATTCCAAACATTCAAACTCCTCATATGGAAACTCTTTACAGCCAGTATAGTTCCATGCGCATCACTTTTTGTCATTCATGGGGAAGGCGACTATCTGGCACAGTGTAGCCACTATCAATGATAAACTGTGATGTCAAAATCTACTCTACAGATTGCTAGTTAATTACCACTCATTGTTCCCACATATGATCAACTAATAACAGATGTGTTTTATTCTAAAAAAAAAAAGAACTGCCTTACACCATAAAATGACAGACGATAAACACCCCAAGTTAATATTATGCAATCTTTTGTATCTTAAAAATGATCAAAAGTTCCTCTCTTTGGACATTTGAAATGTTAAGAGACATCTAAAAGCAGTTTGATTACACATATTTCAACGTAACTGTCAAGGAAATCATAATCTATTGCAACTCTAAGGTACAATTAAGTAACACATTACTAGGATTTACAATACATATACTACATAAAATCAACCGCCATTCTGTTACAGAAGGTCTAGTCTAAGAGAAAGTCTAGGGGCAGGCTAACAAACAGTATGTTCTGAAAATATGCCAGTTAAAGATTGTGCATCTCAAGTACTAAGCTTTTATAATGGCTACTGTCTGTTCCTGGCTTTCTCTCTAATGACACTCAAGTACAGGAAAATCACTAGTTGCCTAACAGCTTCTGGGATAACTCCAAGCCTGTTCACTGACCTAAATAATGTAATGCAACTGGTCTTCCGCCTACCTGTGTTAAGAGCTTACAATTTATAATAATGAATCACGTGGCTACCTCAGTTTCAAATTATATGGAGGATTGGCAAATTAAAAAAGGTACAGGACCTTGTATAGATCAGGAGACTTGTTAGTTGTGTTGATGGATAGCAAGATCAAGTACTCTTAATGCTCCACAAGATGCCTGTCTCCACATTCAATGAGCTGTTTTTAGTCATGGGAAATATGTAAAACATTGCTTTGTTATCACCTTCTAACTCCGTGACTTCACTATGCATGAGTAAAGGCCAACCCCAGTCAAGCTAGCCCTCCATTTTCGCAAAGTAAATGTCGGGAGATTTCTTGAAAGTCATCTCATGGAGTATCTATAGGTTGCACAGAGACAGCTCAGCCCGTCACTGTAGCTGGTCCCTTATAGTGCATTGTAAAATCAATGATATTTAAAAAATCTTGCTTTTTAACTCTCAGTTTAGTTAATAATTTTTGCACCAACAGCATTGAATGTATCATTTAAAACTTGAATTCATGAGATCGTAAATTGTGTAATATTTATTTTTACATTCAAATATAACGTTTACTCAAATAGTCATCTGGGAACAGCCTCCCAACAGGAAGTGGTAGAGGCTATTACAGTGATTGATAAGCATAAAGAGATCCTGAGTCTAATGTAAGACTATGAACTGATGTTTCCTGAACTGAATGGGTTTTAAAAGCCTATGTTGCCATTTTCTATGCAGGCATGGGTGGATGCAGGGGGCAACCGAACAATTGCCCCTCCCTGTTTGCTAGGGGTGTAGGGATAAAAGAGGTAAATTCTTAGTCCCAGACCTACCTCTTTATCTCCCTAATTTCAAGGAGAAAGCAGAGTCACATAACGTTGTGTCACCCTTCAGTAATGGCAACTTCAGCTGCAATGAAGGTGTGTTAGTGTGTGCATGTCTGGGAATGTTAGTGTTTTGGTGTTTTTACTTGTTGGGGTAATACAGGATAAAGATATTAGCCGCTTTCTGGATCAAACAAGGTTGAACTTGATGTAACTAAGAAATTATATAACATCTAAAATAGAAGCACTTTCATGAAAATATATCTTTTGTTTGTAGGTTTTTCATTTCTTTGCTTTTTAAATATTGCTGGAATTTTTTTTTCCTCCATGGGCCTGTTAGTAACGGGAAGACCCTGGGCACAACCTTTTGTGTTACAAGCAGGCCCAGTTAAACAACATTGTTAAGGCTGCAACAAATATTTGGCTAAATCATTTAATGTAATATTCCGCAATAATTAGAATGTGAGAATAAGTGAAAGATTAAGGTGGTCTATTAAAATATAATAAGAATATAAATAGTTTTGCAAACAGTTATAATGGCTGTTTTTCTATCCTGCACCAGGTTTTCTAAAAATTGCTTTTAATTGCATTGTTTCAGAACTTACACTTAGAAGTGTTTTTCTATGTCAACACAAATAAAACATAATGAATGTAAAATAAAACAAAAACAGTTTGTTGCAGAATGCTTTAGATTTATTCATGTTTTCAGACACGATTTATAGATAGTGTTGGCATCACATTATGCCCCATCTAATATAAAGCTTGGCCACTACACATGTGTAAACCATGTTTCACTGTAAGGCGCTGCGCAAGTGCAGCAAAAGTGCCAATCTGTTGTGAGACTGGACAGGATTGGTGGCAAGTGGCACAGAACCCATTGTCATATTCATCTCAGGACAACTTGCGAAAATGTAATGTGCTCCACAACATACTATTGCATATACATGTATGAAGCAGATGGACACCAGAAGATGAGCTGACTCTAAACTCGATTAATCACCTAATGCACATACCTTTGATCCAAAGCTCGCAGACAGCACAGGCTACTACAAATCAATGTCTATTAGAGGACATGAGACTCATTGTCCCCAACAACTCTAGAGCAATTGTTCCATGTGCTCTTGGTCCTGTATGTAGTAAAAGGGAGAGGCAGCCAGGGGAGAAGTTAACCGACTCTGATGTCTCATTTTTTTGGTCCAATAAATAAAGCACACAATCTGCAATTTGCAGGCAGTAAAATGCATTGGAGACCATGCAATATGCATTAAAAATAAAATTTTTAGAGCCTGTTCTGTTAATAATACTTTAATAACATGTAGTATTACATATATCACACAATATGGTTATAAAATAAATAAATACATTATAAAATAATCATTATGTTCAAGTGTTACATTTAGTGATAGAAATGAAAATGTGTGTCGCATAAGAAGCTGTACCTATTGTAGTGACTGTGAATGTGGTAATAAGTAGTAGTATTCATTGGTGCATTATTAAATGTAGCAGTAGGATTGTGGCTTTCCAGTCGATTTATTGGCCGTGAACCATATAAATTACCACTGGTATAATTTTGTTTACCTCTATGCACAAGTGTAGGATGTTTATTTGTATGGTGAGTTTGATTTATTTAGATGTTTCAGATTTGATACAATATTTTTTATGGAATGGCATTTATGTGTCTTCTTTATAGTAGATGTTAATGATTTGGTTATATTAGACAAATAATATGGGCAAATAAGTTATTTGAAGTGATGTGAGCTTGTTTAATTTTTCTGACATTGCCATCTCGTCTACTGTCTACTGTTACATGATAGCTAGTTGGTGACTAAAATGATTTCCTTGTGTAAGAGGCCTCCATGCAGAAGGTATGGAATTTATCACAGGGTACAAATTAATTCAGGAAACCAGTGACACCTGGAGGGTCTAAGAGGTAAGTGCTCTAGCATTGCTTATTATAAGAACAACTGGGGGTTCTAACCCATTTTGGCCTCCATGACATACCATGATGTCATAGAAGGCATAGTAAGTGGGGATAAAATACTTCTCTACTCTTCACCCATCATAGAGAATCTGATGGTTCCAGGTACAGGTGACTTCCTCATACCCACAACAGTCTGTAGCAAATGATGTTGCGCCTTCAACATTGGACGTCTTTTGTGTAGATGCAAGACTTCCTGGTGGCTCTGTTCTCAGTTTCTCACTGTGTGTAAAAGTCATTGGTAGTGTCAAGATAAGAGCTTTGCTTCAGTGATAGGAGGTTAAGGCACTTAGAAACAGCAGTAAGATAGTCACATTAAAATTGGCACAGAGGAAAGGGTAGTAGGATTGCAATGAACATTGCAAGAATGTAAGGTTGGCTAGATTCCAGGAGTTTCATGTATTATGGAAGCCCTGGTAAGGATTTGATCACTGAAAAATATATAATGATATTGGTGCAAAAATAGATATATTAAAAATATATCAATATATATAAATTATTGATGCCAAAAATCAACCAAAACACATTTGCCTTTTACTTAAGGTACACAAGGACATGGAACACACTCCTGGGAGATCTATTGTTCCTGGGTTTGATTCTGTTGTATAACCATTGGCTGCATATTAGTTATATTGATATTGTTTTTTAAAGATACCTTTAATTTTCTTAGCAGCCTATTATACAACCTATCTGGTAGTATGTTAGTATGCATCTTTTTTGTGATCAATGGATATTTACAGCCTTTATGTATCCCCAACGGGGGAGGTATTGATACTATTAGATAAGCTCTAGGCACTGTTTCTCTTACATATAAAAAATAAATATAAAACGGTTTTAATTGAATATATTAAAATTATCACCAATAATTACTATGACAACTAGTTCTTTTTACAAATTTAAGGCACAGAAATGGAGTCAAATGTGGCCCCATACTATGTTTTGAAAACACATTTGTATGTAGTGACCTATTGTTTGGGAACTAAGTACCTATTTGGGTTAGATTTATTGATGACATTTTTATATGTAGATGATTCATCAGAGAACATTCTATTTTAAGCATTTATTTCACTCTAGAGTATCATCCGTATACAATTAGTTATATATTCTCAGGAGAACCTCCTGAGAACT
This sequence comes from Spea multiplicata, assembly GCA_009364415.1. NCBI lineage: Eukaryota > Metazoa > Chordata > Amphibia > Anura > Pelobatidae > Spea > Spea multiplicata. Next base: position 18,966,515 of record VKOC01000001.1, on the reverse strand, counting down.
CTTTTCAACTTTTTTTTTTTAAAGGACGCAGTGGCGGTTGTGGGGTGGGAGTTTGGTGTTGCTGAATGTGAGGCATTTCAGCGACACCATTGAAGTTTAGGAGGCGATCGTTGATCGTTGAAAACATTCTAGATTAGACTATTCCTATCTAATAACGCCTAAAACATTAGGATGGCTACCGCTATCAGGTCTAGAAACATATCATAAAGCTATACGTCTGACATTAGTGGTTAAGTGGAATGACTTTTAGACTTCTTAACGCTGGACAGTGTCAGAACAGGACGTAGTTAGTGTTCCTTTAACTACTGCATTGTGGTTTGAAAAAAAATGTCTTACCTAGAAATAAGAAACATCCTACGGTTTCTATTACCCTTTCCCAAGACTAGGCCACTTTGTATGGATTAATCAAATTAAGGAATTAAGACAAGAAACTGAAGCTTTAAATATTCTAATATCCCATTATATTACATCTAAAGCGACCAGAACTATCCTTTTAAGTGTAAAATTTCAGAATTGATGTCAATATATGTACATCCAAGAAAATGCATTTTAAATTCTCACTATGTGGAATAAAGTTCCTAATGTTTTACGTAAAATTTGTCAAAACAATACAGGTAAAATCGTACATTTTTACATATATATGGTGGTCAATTAAGACGTTTTTGGGCGAGAGATCCACAAATTCCAGATGAACCATTAACCATATTGATTCATGATACTAGGCATCCTATTTAATTGTATGGGAAATCTCTTACAACTATATTAATAATAATGTGGCTAAGTTTTTAATATACAAATATTGGAAACAGCGACAAATGCCGAGAGTGGCTAGATCAATTAGGGAATCAATGTAAACTGGAAGATCTAATTTTTTCAAACCAAGGGTAAGGGGATGAACGTACTTTTAATAAAGGAAAATCATGGATGCCATCTCAAAGTGTAAAATTTTAAATGCAGATATAATTAGAAGATTAAAGGATACTGGACATATTTAATCATGATAAAAAATTGTCTGCTTACTAATATGGGAAGCTCATTATGTGGGATAAGTTGTTATATGGACCTGAATTTTTCATTACATATATAGATGTATGAATATACAATTGAGTTGATGTGCAGAAACTTTACTTTTTTCCTGCTGGGTAAAAATTATATATATATATATAAAGTATTGAATGTGCATGTATTGAATACATTACTGCGATAATTTGTCGATTTATTATTATTTATTATATTCTTACAGTGAAGGAAAAAAATATTTGATCCCCTGCTGATTTTGTATGTTTGCCCACTGATAAATTTTAATAGTACGTTTATTTGAACAGATAGACAGAATAACAAAAAAATCCAGAATAATACATTTCAAGTAAGTGATAAATTGATTTGCATTTTACTCAGTGTAATAACTATTTGACCCCTTTGGAAAACATGACTTAGTACTTGGTGGCAAAAGGTATTTTGTCCCACTCCTCTTGCAGATCCTCTCCAAGTCATTAAGGTTTTGAGGCTGACGTTTGGCAACTCGATCTTTGAGGCTGCAGCTCAATCTTTAGGGGGGAACTTAATGTTGAGTGACTCTGGCTCTTTTTGGCTCCACCTAGAACAGCAGCAGGAAAAAGACAAGGACCAGATGTCTGTCACTTAGTATTCCATAGAGTTTATCACAAGATATCATCAGAGTTCTTCATTGTCACACACCTTGGATTAATATTATAAAATTGTACATCTTGGTTTTATTGCTACTTGACATTTTGGCTAAGATAAAGTGTAGTAAGATGTGGAGAAGGGCTTATACTTGGCCATCTGACCAGAGGCTGTTGTGTTGAATTTTTGATAATCTACTTCTGCTGATCAAGATTTTCTTTGTGATAGTACAATTGATCTCAAATGTGAGATGCTTTTGATTAGGGACAAACCATTGACAATCATTGCCTACTCTCATCAGAGCTAATCTTGTATTCATGTGAAGTTTTGGACATATCCTACAAATAATGGCAGCCTAGATCCCAAATGGATCAGTCTCGTATGCTGAAGAATATTTTACTTGTGTACTGAGAAAAGTATGGAGAATCTCAGCGGTGGTATGGACATATCTTAGTAGGAATGCCACTGCTCCTCCACCTCTTTTTACACCAACCATGCAATACGGTTCCATCAACGGCATGTGTTATTTATTGGTTTTCCTGTAAGCCATTCATGATTTGGCTAGGTGTTTTTTAATGATGTGCAGGGATGGATGGCAGACCCTAATTGTACTTTGTTTTCAGGAGAAGATTTTGTAGATTTTACAGAACTGAAGATTTCTTGAGAGACCTGTTTAACCAATTCCTAACTAATTACAGCAGCAATTCATTTCAATGAGAAGCAGTTCAAGTTCAATAAACATCTCACTTAAACAGTGATTTTCAGAAACCATTGGAACACCAAGTGAATTTGATAAGCTCTAACTTATCAATTGCTAAACCCTCAAAACAAACAAATTAGAATTCTCATCTACAGTGCTTATATACATTTCAAGAGAGATAGAAAAATTGTAAAAAATTTTCAAGTTTATAAAACATTAAAATACACATAACAATCTGTTGTCCTTACGTTTTTTTCCAGACACCAATTTTTTATTTTTTTAAATAGGCAGATAATTAATTTGTAAGGAGTGTAATGTGTTTTTAAATTTGTGCAACATATTAACACTAAGTCAGAAATCGTGGAGCAAGTGTGCTGGGCATTAATCCATTCGGATTGAAAAGTAGCTCTGTTTACCTTGAGCTGACCTGTTCAACTTTACCCTCAAAATAGAAAAGGACAGAGACAGAGGAAGAGCCACAGAGAGAGAAGGAGAAATAGAGTGATGGAAGGCACCCAGATAAAACCAATCTCCTGTGCGCTATGACGGTTTGATTATTTGATATGAGCCGGACCTGCTTCACTGTATACATTGCACCTTTAACTTAAATCCTTAGTAAAAATTCCATCAGCTGACATATCTATTTATACATCGTTTGATCTACCATATAGCAGATGGCGCAGTTAAAGGGTTGAGGTCATCTGCTTGTGGTTTACATGCCTAAATCATGTGTGTAAACATTGCATTCATTTCCATATTTTTTTTTTTTTAGAGAGAGTGCTGCCAGATCCCATAGCGCTATTACAATAGGGGACAGAAAAAAATTACAAATACATTCAAACAGGCAAAACATGAACACACATGAAATATACTGGCAGAGAAGGAGCAGAGTGTCCTGATCTTGGGAGCTTACAATCTACCCTGCATGTATGTTATAATTAGAAAATAAGGCCGGGAAGGGAAATGTGATTTTGTGTTGGTTTTTGATGGAGATCGCTTAAGAGGTCTCTTGCAGTGAAAGAGTTAATAATGGCGGGGGCAGGGGACTGATCTTATTAGAAATTATTCCTTTTCTTTTTTTACAAACAATTAGACATATTAGGAAGTACAATAGAAAAGAGACAAAAAAAATAGGAAAACAAAAACCAATATGAAACAAGCACATATTGTATAATGTATTTGATTAGTGATTGACCAGACACCAATTTAAGGGCCTGGTTGGTATAATAAGACTTGTTACCAACAGCTACTAATCTGTGATTACCTTACAAAAACGATAATAGAATCTGAAATAATGATAAAAAACAATGCAAAATCCTTAGATAACAGGTCATCATTTAATAAAATATAATATTGGTGCTGCTTGGCCAATAAATCCCACTTTACTTAGAATATACTTCACATTTACTGAATTTGATGAGTTTCTTCTTCAATCAATATATGCACATAGTAGGTTACGCAAATAAACAACCTTGCAGCTCATATGCATGGAATGTATTTCTTTGAAGCACTTCAGACAGTTGGGCATGTGACAAAAACTCAGTAAAAACTAAGATCTATTAACCTATGCCCATAGGTGCCAACATTTGAAAAAGTATTCCAGGGACACTTTGCAGCACAGCTATAAATTACTTACTCACCCACTGCCCCGGGATTTGATGTCCTTGTGCTCTGCATCAATTACAGGTACACAGTGCTAGGTAGTAGAGGACTGCATTGGGCAAAAAACCTGTGGGTGCAGGCGGTATTCTGTGTGTTGTGGGCACGAGCGGGGGTCACACAATATACCTGCGGGTCCCGGTAATCCCGCTCACTTCTGCAAGGCTGCCACGGTTTTTTTTGCTTCTTCAAATTAAATTTGCGAGTTGGTCCTAGCCTTACTTTTATGTTCAGCCTTGATTATCTTATGGTCCGTTTAATGGAACGCAATGTTTTATGTCTGCTATTCTGTCTGTTATGCGGGGGATGCTTGCGGTGTTCATGGGTACTGGGACTGATTTCTTGAGTCATGTCTTTTATCATCATGGATAATGTAAGACAATTTAACAATTAACAATTTTTATGGCCCCTAGGCTATATTTTCAGAATTTGGGGATTTTTAACTGTATATGTTTACAATTAATTGAAGGTTAGTTTTTGCCATCAATTAATTATTTGGCCACCCATGCTTTTGCCCCTTTATACATTAATGTGATGTCTGCTGTCATCTCAGGTAAATTATTCCTGACCCCTTGGGATAATAAACATTTAAAGTCACATTTATCTGCAATTTTCTACACAATAGTATAATGCACGGGTGATCTGGATAAAGAAATATTGATATTCTATTGTGATTTTGCAAAACCGCTATTCCACAGTCACCGCCATTATTTCATGCTAGGCGAGTTGCACCTGCTGCTGGCAAGACCAGGTTTCTATCATGAACTGCAACACAGGCAGGGAGGAACTAAAGGATTGATTTTTTCCCCCCTTTATGATCCACTAATCAGCAGTGCTCTCTGCAGCGACGCCAAGTCCTTTCTGTCCTGTCACTGCTTGTTCTCGCTCTCCAGCAGTGGGCGAAGTATGCAAGTTAGCTTCCTTCAGGGTCTGTACGTTTTCAAGCTGTGCCATTGTGTCAGGGAAGACTGGAGATGTTGCTGTGGAGACGGAATTGAACTGTCCTAATGAGGTTTTCAGGACCTCCGAAAAACACGAGCACGAGAGTAACCATCATTACCAGACGGCTGAAAAAACTCTAATGTGTTTCTAATTAAACTCTTACCTTTTTCATCACTAGATCACAAAGGTGCTCTTCACAATTAAATACACTGCTATAATTAGGAAGGTTAAGACCAGTCGTTAAGAAATAATCAGAAGCAGGTATAATGAACCAAAAAATGGGCCTGTGATTGAACGCTTGTTATCGTTATACTGCTTAAGTCTCATAGTGCAAGTTACACCTTGAATTCTCAAGTAATAATATGGTTACACCTCTTGGAAGCAAAAAATAAAGTGAATCCGACTTTCGATGGGGCTTCTATGAAGGAGCAGCATCATGACATAACCTTCCGGTGCTCAGTCATAGAAGCCCCGGTGGAAGTGCCTGGTAGGAGCAGAGGTTGTCTACGCGGATTGTACAGACTTTCACCAGCTGCCCCCACTAGACACCAGGGAGTCTGAAGCATGGGGGCAAGTCTGGGGATGCATTGGTAAGTCTGGGGGGGCAGAGTGGCATATATGGGGGTATAAGACATATCTGGGGGGGAGGCAGAATGGCAAGCCAAGGGGCAGATATGCATAACTAGGGGGCAGGTTGGCAAATAAAAGGAAATTAAAAAGAAAAAAACTTTTCTCAATCATAGTTTTTATTATTACATGTGAATTAATATTTACTAGTAAAACTTTTTTCCTATAGGGTCGTCTTGTATTCAGGCTTTCTTTTTTTTCTAAATTAATATTCACATTTTGGGGTGTTGTCTTATAATCGAGCAAATACGGTACTTCCATGTGCACACATACACCTGCACAGAAACATACTAAGACAATCACTACCATACTTCTAAACACACATACTTAGACACTAACATACTTACACACACACTAACGTGCATCCCCACACAAACACATTTTACCATACTTCCACACACACAATAACAAACTAACATACTTCCAGACGCCCTTAAGACTTAAGAGGGGAGTCCACCAGCCAGTGAAAACCCTCTTCTGGTGCTCTTCCACAGTCCTCACACTCTGCCTCACTGATTTTGGGCCCCCAGATATGATGTCATATCCCAGAGCTATGAGGGGCTATGTTATACCAGTGGGGCCAGTAAGGTCGGACTATGATATCTCCCATACTGGGCCCCTTGGGGGAGCCAGGCACTGGTCAGGGCCGTTTTAATATTGATTTGAACCTGGGCGATCATCTGATTGGGATACTGGTGAGGAGTCTGGGATGTAGGATGGAGTACTACAGCCTTGGTCTGGATGCGCAGGTAACTGGAACAACTAATAGCCACTGGTAAAATAAGGAGTGGTCAGAATGAAGACCGAAGACAGGTCAGCGAGTAGAGGACCGGAATCAGGATAACAAGACAGCAAAGTCAGAGTCCAAAGCCAGGGTAAGGAAACCAGAGAAGCAGCAGGAAGGTCAGACAATCCGGAGTCAGCAACAGAAGGCACAACAGCAGGAAACACTAGATAGCACAGGCTAGCACAGCCAGCAGCTCTTAAGGTATCAGAACAACTGAGCAATGAGCAAAGCTCAGTGCTGGCTTTTTAATCTGTCGCTCCATTTAAGCCATGCTCACTTTTGTGAAGTGAAGTCATACTGAGGTGCGTACCGTCACATCCACTGGGGATGGAATAAAGGTAACTGGGATAGCGTGCGCATGTTTAGATGTGAGTAAACGGAGTGGTGGTAGAGCGGAGGTGGTTTTCTGAACATGGGCAGGTACCTGCTAGAAATGGGTACTCAGATGAAGAAGAGCGTTGAGGTTTGTGACATCACCCCCAGAGTGTCTTTGTCCCCTCCTTCACTGTGCCACACCTCGCTTTCCCACCTTCATGTAGTTCAGGAATAGATGAAATAAATAACACATGGAAACATAGCATTGCAGGTATAGATCAACTGAAAAATCACATGCAAGCTCAGCATTGAAGGTATAGATCAAATAAATAATGCATGGAAACCCAGAATTGCAGACATAGATCACAGGTCACACACCCCAAAGGCCAGCCCTGACACCCAGACTGGACACATAGGACTTGCTGCGGAACCCAGATTACGCACGTAAGACTTGCCCCAGCACCTTGATTGCATCCACAGGACCTGCCCAGTACTTAGATTGGATGCATAGGATTTGCCATCTTTTTCCAAAACAGCATGTTTCTGTCATCTTCGTACCAAGGTTGCACGTCTGTGCCAACTTTGCACCACCCCACTTACACATCCATGCTATAACACACTTCTACATACAGTCACACATACTCATACATTCACCCATGCTCATTTAAACTCACCTGCAGATTTCTATGTGGCACTCACACACTGTGCAGGCAACTTCTCTTTAACCTCCCAGGGAAAGCGGAGACACAACAGGGTCACGTAACGTAATGGGTCCCAGGAATAACTGGGTCTGAGGAAGTGCCCCCTTTGCTCCACATTAAAGATGACCCTGGCCCCAGTGCATTAAATTGGGGGGGCTTACCGGGCCAATGGTGGAGCTGGTAAATGTTATGTGCAGGGAGATTTGTACAACTAAACATATATCCTACACAAAAAATATCTGGGGCACAGCCAAAGGTGCAAATACATATGGAGGAATTCTGCAATTTACATATAATAGCTGGAGTGTCCCTTTAAAGATGTTCCACTATAGAACAAAATTACCACAATCCAGTGGTTTGATTTCATTGGCTTTTACTGTTTACTAGGAACCAAAATAATAAAACTGCATTGTGTACATATAACCAAGAAAACTATCACTAGTATGTGCTGGTGTAATAGAGGTTCACAATATATTAGGTAATAATGCCTGAAATGTTTGATAACCTATAAACAAATCTTTAATTATAAAAAAATACATTTACATTTAATTTTTCATTTATATAAGATCTCAGTGTTAAAAATGGTTTTAAGTCTTAGAATTTTTGTTGTTGGTCAAAAGTGTTTAACCCCTTCAGGACCGGGACGTACCTGGTACTTCCGGGTCAAAGGTCACCGGCAGACCGGGACGTACCAGGTACGTCATCGATGATACGCGATCCAGCGTCGCTTTGAACACTGGGATCTCCCCCTCAATTCCGTGCACATGATCGCTTCGCAGCGAATCACGAGCACAGAATTTAAATATTTAAAAAAAAACTGCGGTCTTCAAGTGAAGACCCAGTTTTCCAACGCCGGTCCGGAAGGGGTTAAACCACACACAAACGTATAACACTTCAAATAAGAAGGCCCTGTTACTTAACAGCTATATAACACTCTGGTTTGCAACCGTCCAAGAAAATTAATATTCACGTATAAGAATTTGCATGAGTATTACATCCAAAAGCTTTGAAAGAAATGAAATATTTTCATCTAGGAACCAATAAACTTTCAAATTAATGTCCTGTGACCGTGAATATAAAGTAGAGGGAAGAGTTTGAGGCTCAAAAGGATAGCTATGATTTTTTGTCTGTTTCCAGGTAATACACAAGGCAGTAAACATGAATGATGCCATAATGATGAAGTGCTAAAGTGCAATGAATCTGAGATGTTTAATCAGCCATGAAAGCCATTTATATTCCTTAGAAACAGGCATTATGACTATTATGCATTGATTTATTGTGAAATATGTGAGAATGGAGCAGCAGTAGTAGTAGGGCACTGGGCCTGAGCCAGCAAGAACTGGCAGATGATAGGCGCATGCAGCCCCTAGGTACAAGAGTGAATTTTAACCACAATTTTATACAAAGTAAACAAAAATGGTTCCCCAGAGTAATGACTGTGAGAGAGGAGCTGCAGGAGTAGTACTAGGGCACTGTGGCTTGGCAGGCTGACACTGGCAGGTGATAGGCACATGCAGCCCCTAGGTACAAGGCTGAATTTCCACCACAATATTATAGAAATTAAAAAAAAGGTTCCCCAGAGTAATGACAGTGAGAGGGGATGAGCTGCAGCAGTAGTGCTAGGGGACTGTGCCTTGGCAGGCTGACACTGGCTGATGATAGGTACATTCAGCCCCAATATTGCTGAAATTAAAACATTTGATCCCCCAGTAAGTAGATAGAGCAGCAGCACTAGAACCTCACTAACTTTGAAAATTGAGTGCTAGGTAACATCTAATTTGGGAACACTGATTTTCAGAAAGCCTGCCAGTAACCACTATAGTGTTATATGTAAAGGATAGATGTGGCCCTCTAGAATATAACAATCATAAACCAAGTTTAAAAAAAAAGTGTTTTTCTACACAGAAAAGGAGAATCTTGATTAAACCAATATATGCAAAAATGGCAAAAAAAAAGCAGTACGATATCAAAAAACCGTTGTACTGAAGGGGTTAAATCCGAAGGATTGGGGCAGACAAGATGGGCTGAATGGTTATGAGCTGTCAAATTATATATTTTTCTAAATAAAACAGCAGGTGATTTAGAAAAGCACTTCTATATTGCATATTAAATTTGAAAAAAGACAAAGGTGACCAACTAATTTAGAAAAAAAATATATTCAACTGGAATATGATAGCAGCAGATCACAGCTAAACAATCAGTGAGGTACAATCAAAGCAATGGCTTTCAATGTCTGAACTAGGAAAATCAAGGCTTCTGCAGTCCACAATTATAACAGTAAGAGGTTGCTATCCTGGCCTGGACATCTAGCACACCGGTAGATCAGGTGTTGCAGTGCGCACGGCCAGCGGCTTTATATGCCCAGCCACATGCTATGGGTGCATAGAAATTAATATGTGAAATTAGCCAGCGCCTATACCATACACCAGCAGCACTAAATAGTTGTGTTTTCCGCCAATCACACAAAACAATAATTTACAAAAATAAAGAAAGACAATGGTGATAATGTACACTTTAGTGATATATCTGATATGGATAAAAATACAACGTTCGGATGATATCTCTTTGTTTTAAGAAGTTCTTTTTCAATTGTTAAAAAATAGAAGAGAAAAAAAACCAAATATATTGCATAGTATTTCTAAAAAGCAATGACCTTTTATAATGCATTTTAGTTGGCGTGATATAGGTTCTTCAAATCAAATAATTCAACGCTAAGTGTCCTTTCCAGACTTCCAGGAAAACCAACAGACTTGCAAATAAAAGAAAGATAGCAAATCAGCAAGTAGTGTAATGTATCAAAATTTTAATAAACATAGAATCTGACAAATCTTGAATCTTCTGTATATGAGTTCTTCTGACATATAAAGGGTTAGCCCCCCAAACATTTTAAAAAACATTGTAAAGAATAAATAAAATAAAGTTCAGTCCGTTTTGCAACCACCTCACACTACGCGTTTCTCTCCGAAATGAGCTTCTACAGGCAACTGACCAGACTTGGCTCTTTAGGTCTCAGAAACGGCCTGGCAGTTCTGTAATAGAAGCAGAAGAGACAGTGTGAGTGTCAGGGTGTGTGTTTCTGTCAGTGTCTCTGTATGTTAGTATGAGTCTTTGGGTATGTGTGTTCATTGTGAGTGTCAGGTTATGTTTGTGTTGATGTGAGTGTCTGGCTGTGTGTGTCTGTGTGTCTGTCTGGCTGTGTGTCAGTATTTGTGTGTGTCTGTCAGTGTGTGTGTGTCAGGCGGCATGTGCCTTATTTGTATGTTCATCCTCTGAACACCAAATGTCCTCTACCACCCTAAAGCTTCATTACCTAAAATTTATTGTGAGGTACTCACAACGTTTGAAATTGAAAGCTGGAAAAATAGGCTTTAAAACCCCTAAAAACTGAGGCTACATTGAGAGAGTTGGAGCATGGTGTAAACTACTAGGATTTTTCCAAGACAATAACAGAATAGCAACCCTGCAGCCATAGCCCTACAGAAGAGCTGAACAACATTAAGTCCAGAGTATGCAGATAGATTACTTCGCAATTTATCCCCGAAACAAATCCCATAGTATATAATCCAATTCTTCTTTTTCATTTCTTT
>VKOC01000001.1:18937662-18955453 GCA_009364415.1 Spea multiplicata | reverse complement strand
AATAAACTGGATGTTAAAAACAAACAGCAAAATACAAAGACTTTGATTGATAAAAATGCATTTCTTGTTTTCATTTCCCAACCTGCACATCTGAGCCCAGGCTTGCCACTCTGCCTCCCAGATATGTCTTATACCCCTTGTATGCCTTATACCCCCAGATATGCCACTCAGCCCTCCCCTGATATGCCTTATATCCCCCTATATGCCATTGTGCCCTGTGATATGCCTTATACCCCCTGATTATGGCTGCACTTTGCCCTCTGTATGCCTTATACCCCGTGATATGCCTTATACCCCGTGATATGCCACTGTGCCCCTTGATACGCCTTATACCCCAGATATGCCACTCTATTTGAGGTCGGATTATAAAATGAGGGTATTTTTCAAAGCATTTGCTCTGAAAAAACCCTCATCTTGTCTTCGATAAAATCAATTCAACTAATCTAAAATGAAATTGTTTGGCATCGATTACTATTGATTAGCTGTTGCAGCCCTGATATAGTGGTGTGAAAAAGTCTTTGCCCCCTTCCCGTCACATTTTAATGTTTCAGATGATCCAACTAACATTTTATTTATTTAAGTTAAAGCGCTAATCAATTTTTGGTATGTTGGCTGCTCCTGGTAAGGTTCACCGCTGTTTCAAGTTTTCTCCATTTGTAGATAATAGCTGTTACTGTCATTTGCTGGAGTCCCAAAGCCTTAAAAATGGCTTTGTAACCCTTGTCAGACAGATAGATGCCAACGACTTTGTTTCTTATCTGTGTTTGAATTTCTTTAGATTGCGGCCTTTTAGTTTACTTCATTTTGCAAGACAGGTTCTATTTAATTGATGTTTAGATTAAACAGGGCTGGCAGCAAAGTGTGGATGTGAAATTGAACCCAATTATGAATTCAATTTGGTTAATTTGATAACTAAGTGGACAATTACTTATACACAATACGTAAAGGCGCTAGTGGTAGTACACAGAATTCAAATTGCCCCCTCATATGCCTTATTCATGTTAAAGAGTGAAGCAGTGGGAGGCATAAGCTACGGTATTGTAGGTCAGTCTACAAAGTTGGAAATACACAGGCCAGAAAAAATGCAAGGTAATGTTTCTGATTAGTTTTCAGACATCGTGACGGCTTAATACGTGTGACGTAACTAGGTGACCACAGAAGAAACAGTAACAGAATGAGTCATGCAAAGTTCTCAATCTAGACTATAAATGGAAACATGTTCACGTGGAGGAACAAGACCAGGACTAAAATTAACAGGTCCTTGCAACGTTTCCAGTGACGTTTCCAGTGACTTGAACAAGCCCTGGTCATATTTAAAACTGAAGATCTGGGAACACAGCCCTTTTTTCAAACAATATACAGAACTACTCGTGGAACATGGGTCATGCATTCAGCTTTTGCAATCGATCACATCTGCCAAGCCTTAATGCCAAATGAATCATAGCTAACCGTTACCTGCTGTTAGTTTGTATGTAATGAAAAATCAACACCAACCTCTTTTGGATCATCACCGAGAAGTTTAAATTTCCGTGGAATTTTGCTTCTGGCAAACTTGCACCCATTGTAATACATACTCCACGAGCACCCAAAAGAAAAAGAGGCACCACAGGTTTCGGGGTCCAGCCCCTGGCATGCACAGGTGCGCCTAAAAAGAACGTGGGAGAACATAGGATATTATTGTTAAGTGTGCCCACATTTTTACAATATGATGCCAGTTTATGAATTATACCCTGACCGTTTTTCTTTTATTTACACACAATTTCTCTTAGGGAGTCCGTTTTATCTATATGTCCAAGAGGACACAGTCTTAAAATAAGTGACCTATTTTATGAAATAGCCATAAATCAAGTGTACAGATGGGTCACCTAAACATATTACAAAATATGTAAAATTGGAGGACCGAAGAATGGACGTGACCGAAAGTGCTGTCATTTTGGCGGGAAATTCCCACCAGGTTATGTTGCGGAGATGCAGATGAAACAGAAGATGAAGAAGAGGATACAGAAGCAAAAGACGTTGGCAGAGAAGGTAGGGAACCATTCAGAGAGCGTGAGAGTGTCAGTGAGAGGGAATGTGGGCACTGGGAGACAAATTTCGGTCCCAAATTAAAAATGCTCCCAAATCTTCGGCCGAACCAAACGAGCAGGGAGTGTAATTCGTTGCCCGAAAGCAAATGGGCCAAAAAAATGTCCAAATTGTTTTTGGCCCATTTGCACAGTTCTAGTGGGTAGCGGGGTGATACCATTTTAGTTACCACACCACTGCATAGTATCTGATTAACTCGTTTTTATGTTTAATCTTTAATATAGTAAAATACTGGGACCATAAAGAGTCTTATCTTCAAAGGTCTTGATAACACAACTGATAAGACCATTTGACAAATCCATGTTGCCACTGGATTTATTTTGTCCCCTGAGAATTACCAGTACAAGTTACTGTTTAACCCTTTAACTTATCTATCACCCAGTGAAGGTAGTGTCTCAACCACTAAAACAGTTGAGACACTGTACAAGTGTGCAGAATGAAACATAAAAACAGATGTGGTACTGTCTAATCACAAGTTCACAGAGGAGGGGGGGTGCATAGCGGAATAGAATACGAAGCTTTGCCTTTAGCCCCATTAAATGGCAGAACTTACTCTTCGTTACGCGCACACCGTCTGTTTGTTAAGGTTCCATATTTCCGAAGTGTTTCGGTGAGCTCACTGTATAACCTGTCGGCTAACGACAAAGAAACTCCTTCCCACACCAGTATAAGAATAATAATCACAGCCGTCTCGCAGGAGTGACCAGCTCGTTCTCTCACCAAGCACAGCATCTTCTCGTCCGTTCCACTCCGACGAATAACCTGTCAACATACCAAGAAAGGCACATGCAGTCAAGGTGAGGTTACACTACAAAGTAATATGAAAGGTGTATAGACAAACATGTTTTCCTTGTTGTGAACTCTATACTTCGTTATCACTTCAATATAAATGCGGTAATGTAAAAAACATCCCACAAAACCATGCTGAAAATGTGTCTGAGATAACTTCAGAGATAATGAATCTGGAAAAAAGGTCAATCAGCTCATCTTATGTTACATTTTTGTGACAGAGACTGTGCCTTGTAGTTACCAAAATGTTAATTGGCAGGGCTATATATTATTCAGGGGTATTCAATCATATAATAATAAATGAATAAAACCAGAGTTTACAAATGGCTGCAATCTAAACACAATCCAAATAAAAAGAAACCGCAGTTCAGTTGAATGATTCCATGGAGTGTCTGGAAATCTTAATTTATTAACATGTGGGTTCTATGCACACACAGCTGGGTAAATGGAGATAGCAAGACAAGCGCTACAGGTGCATTTATCTAAAACCTTTAGAGAAGAATAAACAAGGCTGAAATTCGCTTGCTGGTTATTTAACTTATAAAAATTTTTTTATAAAAGATACCACCTGCCACCAGGAATGACATACAGGTTATGTATGTTATGCATGTATGTAAAATCTTATAGATAATGAAATTTGTAGATTATATTTTAAATGTGACAACCTGGCTCCTCTTGCATTCTGAGCTAGAAGACATTACTTTCTTAACCCACCTTAAGATTCACATGCGCTCAACAGCAAGCATCAGACTTTATCCCTCACGGGGCATCACTGAGCAAGCCGATGCAAAATAGGAACACAGCTAAAATTCAAGTGGCTTGGTAGCTATTGTTTTAGAACATTCCAAAAGCTTGAAGGACTCATTCAGTTAACATTACCGGCTGGATTTCCAGCCATGTTCCATGTTTATGTCCCAACATCCTAAATAGTTCATAGACAGTCTGTCTCCGAGCTGGGGGGAGGGGGCTAGCATTTTGTTCTAAATAAGTAAAAATGAATGAATAAAACAAAGCATTTTGTGTTGACGATTCCTTCACTTACCCATTTTGCAATTGGGCATCCCTGAGAACTCTTGCCTTCTTTGCCCGTATAAACCACTTTTTCAATTCTAATCGCTTTCCCCTTTTCACCGAACCTACAAAACAAATACGAACATGAGTACATTAACCCCGTAAGCACAATGGGAGGCCCCTAAACCCATTGAAAACAATGCATTTTTAGCCCTTACATGTACGGGCTTTGTCATTAAGGGGTTAAAACAATGCCGCAGCACCTTGCATGCATTAGTGTTGGGATATTTATGCAGATCTCAGAACACCCTACCTGCTGCATCTAAATGTGTGTGATTCTAACAAAAAATTCTGCAATGTGACACCTGAAGAAGTTTGGATTTGCTGTTTTTCGGCCTTATGTCTACTATTATCTATATTTGTATTTTCTACTGGAGTTTCAGTGCTTTCCATCACCACCATTGGGGAAATGAATGAAGGTTGCTAAAAATGAAACCGTTAATTCATGGGGAAAGGGACTACTTTCTGGTCCCAAATCCCAAAGGAATAATGCTCTTTGATTAACCAATTCTCCTTATTTAATGTCATCAGATGCTGTATTCAGAGCAGGGGTGACCTGAAATGTGAGATCATCCTGAAGAATGATCCCCTTGGATTTTCACTAAAAAAATTAAAAAGCAAATTTACCAACTGCTAAACATTTTCAGGTGTCAATGAACAGACACCTATGTGTCCTCTTCAGTCTTAAATAGAGGACTTTTGACACAAAAAAACAGATCCAACCAGTATGTTCCAAAATACAGATATTCTAACTAACCCCAAAGTGACCACTTCAATAGACATAAATCTACAATAACCAGCCCAATAAATAATGGACATCATGACACATCTCCATGAACAGTGTGGTTAGTATAAGAATTAAACAAAGGCATATGCAAGGTTTTATTATCACCAAATAAAACCAGCATAGCCCACTGTAAACGCAGGAAGTCGACCCAACCAGAGATTGCTTACTTTCTCACTAGGACAAAAGAAGGGGGCTTCGATGGAAAGAAATATTTTCAACTTGAGCATAACATTTGGTGCTGCATACACAGTAATGGAGGTAATCAAGCATTGGCAAAATCCATTGTGATCTCCTGATCGCCTAATAATCTGCATTTACCTGCGGACCCGCTTTTACACACTTGCTTCTCTAACTTAAGACTATGTCCTCTTGTTGTGGTAGTTTGCTTCTTTTAACTATCCTCTCCTCATTTATAGTCTTGATTCCCTTTCTTCCAGGCTATATATGTTAAGATCCTTTTAACCTGTCCTGGTAAGGTTTATCCTGTAATCCATGAACCATTTTAGTAGCCCTTCTCTGAACTTTCTCCAGCATATCCATATCCTTCTGGAGATACGGTCTCCAGTACTGTGCACAATACTCCAAGTGAGGTCTCACCAGTGATCTGTACAACGGCATGAGCTCTTCCCTCTTTTTACTACTAATACCTCTCGCTATACACAACTCTAATTTTTATTTTCTATTAAGGGAGACCACCTTGAGTATTTGGTTTGAAGCTCCCCTCCCCCTTCCGTTCTCCCTTCTTTTACGAGTGCTGTATTTCATTTATATATATATACCTTTACACCTCTCCCTATACAGCATTCTGCTAGCATTACCTGCAGCTCTACTGCATTGTCTACCTACCTTGAAATCCTCAGAAATAATTACCCCTAAATCCCTTTCCTCACATGTTGAGGTTAGGACCGTATCAAATATTCTATACTCTGCCCTTGGGTTTTTATGCCCTAGATGCATTACTTTGCATTTATCCACATTAAATGCCAGTTGCCACCTGACCATTTTTCCAGTTTTACTAATTTATTTGCCATTTGGCTTATCCCTCTAGGAACATCAACCCTGTTGCAAACATTACATGACTTTTTCTGCACAATCACCACACTGAGCTGATTCTTTATGGCAGTGCTAGGTAGTTCCTTCCTATACATACTCATTAGGCAGAATGCTTCGCTGGGTGATTAAACATGAGCTGTTCTATTGTTTATCACAGGCAGTAAGATGAGATCATGTTCTTTGTCTAATAGATCGAGCTAAGATAACATAGCTAGAGCACATAAAAATGGCTAATATGCTGCTACCTAAAAAACACAAAATAATGAAAACTAGAACTTTTTTTGCAGTATTTTGCATACTTTTTTTTATCTGATAACAGTAATAAAAAGAAAATGGTAGATGTTCTCCTTTAACTCTGATAGATCGTCTCTTTCAACTGGTCCATAGGATACACTTTCCTGCGATATATACTTTACTTAAAAAATGCCATTTACCTTTCTTCCATCATTTCTCTGATAGCTGCCACATTAGGTCCAGCCCCAAGATGTGTATAATAGGGTCCTTCGTCCTTCTCAATGATTTGTTCTGTTAAAAGTAAGAGGATTTCAAACATTTACGTTAATTTGCCTTCTATTTTTACACTACATGTAAATCATTACGTTCAACATCTCTGTGCCTAAATATTGCGGAGACAATGTACTTCAATATGTGGAAAAAGCATTTTATCAAAGAAAGACAACATGGGATTCTAGGTGAATGTAATATGAAAGTGCTGGATTCCACATAATTAGGCTAGTCCCAATGTATTCTTCTTTACAATAACCCAACATATGCTGCACTACATAGGGCTTGTAATCGTGGAACTGTCTAAAATCAAATAGTGAGACTTATTTATTTGTTTTGATACCTCAGTGACACGGCTAGGTCTAACATTCTCTTAAAAATGAAGCTACAATTATACCACAACTATTTCTTAAATGAGTTCTTGCCTGACAATGCCACTTACCCACACAGCTGCATGACGGGAAATCATATTGTGTTTTTACAGGGGTCGTCTCCAAAAGATTTTTCACTGGGGTGCTCAGAAGCTTAGAAGGTGATTCTAAAAAATGATTCAGGGCAGATCCCGCTGCCCTCTTGGTTGGTGTTCTTTCTTGAGGATGAACACTGTGATGATCTGACGTTGATGAACCGGTGTGTGTACTTAAGATTGTAACAGGACCTGAGGACTCCACCTTCACGTGCTTGGGTGATCTGATGGTGGACACATGATGATGAAACAATGATTTCCCAGTATACTGTTTCATTTGCTGTTCCATTGTTTCGATGATACTCTTTTGTTGTATGTTCTCTGCGCCAAAATGCTGACTCTCTTGTTTGATTGTTTTTTTGCCTGTTTTGTTCTCCATGGGTGTACGCATACAGTGGGAGCTGCTCTCCATTTTAGCAGTTTTAAGCCCAAGGGAGCTTTCATGCCTTTGTTGCTCCCGTCGCTGAAGTAGGTGATGTCTAAGGGCAGCATGTTTTGGAATACAATCTACTTGGTTTGCAAACTCTAAATTATATCCTGTTTGATCCTGTGAAAATGGAGTAGTAGGTTGGCTTTGTAGCAGGTATCTCTTTTGGTTTGATGTGCTCTGGGGAACAAAAACATCTTGGCTCAGTCTACTGTTCTCTTGGGTTTGTTGATGTGAATGTTGAGGGATGGGGACTCTGGTTTTTGTAGCTTGATAACTGTGTGTGTCTCGCTGCTGAGAACTATTATTCTGATAATATTTCATGTGCTGCAATGCACCTGTTACCCCTTGTGCATAACATTTACCAGACTCCATCTTCTCAGGAGCATACAGCTCTTTGCCTGCAGAAGGACGTTCTGTGTGATGTGTGCTGGGTTCCTGATTTTGACAGAAAGTGGAATCTGCGTTACTTGAATGTTTCCTCGGGTCCATCTCCAGTTCTTGAGCTGACAGCTGGTACTGTAGAGAATGTGGGTACTGATTCAGAACCATAGAGTTTTCTTCATGTTTTATTGAGTTATGAGTGCTCTCCTTAGTTTGGATGCTACTGTACAGTGAGTGATGGTGGGCATGTTGCAATTGCAATTCTTGCTGATGCCTCTGTTGAACATTTTGGTTATGATTTAGCTGTGGGCTTTCACATTGTTTTGTATTCTGCTGGTGCAGTGACTGCTGCAAATTGTGGGGAACTGGTCCAGTCTCAGCTCGAGATGTCTGCAGGTTTAAGTGCTGTTTTAAACCTTGATCAAACACTTGCTCAGGTTCTGAAGCTGCCTTGAAGCTAAAAAGATTATCATTGCTTTTCTGTGCATGTGACTGTATATGGGAATCACTTTGTCTAGCCTCGTTTAAGTGCTTTTGGAAATTTAGCTGATGATCATGACTGTTTGGCTGCAGTGTTGTCATGTCGCTTGGCATGTCTGGGTTGTATGGGCTCTCGTTTATTAGACCCTGTTTTCTTGTATACTGCTTTAGCTTCATCTGGTTTTGTGACTGGGACTCTAGAAGCAAATGCAATAAATCTGAATCAGAATTCTGAGAAGGTCCTCTCTTTCTACATTGATTAGGATCACGTTCTAACCAGTCCTGTTTCAAATAAGGATTTGTTTGCTGCCTATTTTCTTCTGTGCCTTTCCCTGCTCCGTTGCAATTCTCCCTGCTATTTTGCTGGAGGATAGACTGATTTTGCCTCTTTGTACTGTTGTCAAACAGACACATGTTGGGAACCGTGTTTTCAGATGCAGCCTCTCTTCCTGAAGTACAGTGCAGAGAGGGCAACTCGGTGGGTTGCAACATATGATTTGTGCCATGTGCGTGTGGAGTAGCAGAGTGCGGGGAGACTGCTGGATCATGTGTCTGAGCAGGTTCGTTGGATGGAGCGGGATTAAACATCAAGCCATCATATGGGTTCTGATTGGAATTTAACTGTTCTGTTTCTTGGGAATACATTAATTTGTTTAACTGCAACGAATGAAAAGGATCTTTTTCCAGTGAATCATGCTCAGCAGGCTCATTGTCAGAGCTCCTATTCACACATGGGAAAGAAGTATTGGTAGAAACAGACTGGTTCTGGGCGGAGGTCTGCCCCACTGCATCACGTGAGTCACAGTCTCCATCCAATAACGTATGGGAGTTATACTTGGGTGTCTCCTTTGGAAGTTGTTCCTGTTCGTTTAGGTTAAGTGAAAAGCTTTCAGGTAATGCAGCTGGCTCGCTGAGACTGTCACCATTAGAGGCCTCAACAGCCATTGCATCTGGCCCTTGAGGCAGCACCGAGTTCAAGGTTTGGTGGGAAGTGACCTGCCCTGAGGTATGTGGTGAATGAATTGTCTGAGGAGACAAGTCATTACTAGCATCATTTCGAGTGTTAATGGCATCCATGTGAGGTGTATTCTTCTGCATTGCAATGGAAACCTTGTCATGATAATATTGAGGGTGTGTATTTTCCTGGAGCTCGCTATGAATGGTTTCCATGGAAGAGGCAGAAACATTAGCACCATTTGACATTGGCACTGTCTTATCATTGCGACATAAGACAATGTCTCCGTTGTGGGAATTATGATCTTTACTCGGATTGCTGGGAACCTGAAACCCTGGATTTTCTTGTTCTAATATTCTTGCCGATTCATCTTTACTACAGAAATCAGAGACGTTTTGTGGATTATTATTATCTCTTAAGTCACCTTGATTTTCTCCATTAACCATATCATGTCCTTTAACTTTTTTCAATAGATGGGATTCAGAAAGCGAAGGTTCACTAAACGTACGTTTTATCCCGCCATTTTGAAGATGGTTAAAAAACAGTCTGTTTTCATGTAGTAGATCAGAACCGGCACATTCCTGGTTTCCTTTCATGTGTGGGACACTGTAGCTGCTATTAATTGGTAAATATTTGTCACCGTTAACTTGCATATGGGTGTCCTCAGTTGGCAGGCTCCCATTTTGAAGCTTTGTGATCTTGGTTTGGCAAGCAGGTGCTGGATGTATTAAGAGTGGACTCAATCTACTGCCCTCATTATGGTTGGTTCTTTCCTCTTCCATCTGGCCTGCTCCAGGGCCATCCAAAAGGCTTCCCTGCAAACGTATCTACAAAATAAAAAAAACAAAAAAAAACATTATTTTACATGACAATAGCAGTTTGTTGCACACAACATATTTTTTGAAAGCTTGTGAGTCAAATTATTAGATGTACACTTAAATTAATGTCTAAAAGTATTCGTTTTCATAGCATTAAGAGATCGGATTTAAAATAAAAAACATCCTACATGTAACATGTAGCATATGGCTGGAAAATTCCAGTTATTTTGCAATATTGGCTCTCAATATAACATAAAATGCCTGTAAAGAAGCATATGGGATGTTTTTTAGTTTACTTTCACATTTCTGATTATTTTCTGTCTCTGACTCTCACAATGATACTCCGCTGTGTACATAATAAGTGTACAGGTTCATCACCCTAAAAGACTTGAGCTCAGTCCTTGATATATGTTAGTTGTCTATGCAGGCCACTCTTAGCCTGGTGTAGTGACTGTATCTTAGAGCTTAGACCTTATTAACATACTCAACTTTTTGAGCAACTCTACTTATGCTGGGCATTGGATAACACTGTGTTCTAGCAGATGCAGAACATCCTCCTACTTCTGTACCAGTATGTCTATTTATGTAAAATGTTATGTTATCGGTAATTTCTTATACTCCCACATTGTAAGAGCGCTACGGATTCTGAGGATAGCCTCTACATAAAATGTAACGTCAAACATAATGTTATAGTCTTTCTAAATGAACACATCACTCCCGTCTGGCTCGAGACCTGCGGGTGAGTTGTTGCCTTTGACGTTTTTTTAACACAGCCTACGTGTAAAGCTGGTAGGTTCTATTACATCACACAATTCATTTATTTGTGTCTGGCCAAACAATCTAAGCTTCTGAAAGTTTGAGGCTAGCAGTCTGTGTTGGTGGACAATGCGCACAAACAACTGCTCCATGAAACCGTTGATTACTTGCACTTTACTCTGCACTATATCCTTACCTAGATGAAAGCTTGTAAGAGTCACAGGCAATTCAACATATCTCATTTCACAAATCAAGCATAGCCCTCTAAAGTGATTTAGAATGCATGTCACCAAAAATACTAGACGTATCATACATAACGGATCAAATGTCCATTGAATGTAAGATGCCTCATTTCATTGGGCTCTTAGATTTAAACATACACAGTGTAAGCAGGTCAAATAATGGCACATTATATACAGCTATAATGTTTCATTTACCATTAAAGTTAAGAAAGCAGGCTGCAAATTAGCATATATGACTTCAATACTCTAAAGCACTGTACAATACACAACACATTATTTCCATGTTTTTCCCCTCTGGCTCTCTCTTATTTAATTTACTAAACTGCTGTTTATGGTGAACTAAACACAGCTGCCTCGTATCCTAAAGATGACGTTACAGTTTTATTTGTGTAGGTACAAGCTGTATATTCCTTGAACCATGCTACACTCTAACCTTTTCTTACTTTCTTGTGGCTACAAGCTTGCTGACCATCACAGGAGTGTTTATCATAAAAAAGGTGAAAGGTAGCCAATGATGGGGTAAAGACATCTGACATTGACTACCCTGGATCTGGTGAGTTATTATTCAGTAATCGTGGCCATTATGATATTAAAAACGTGGCAACCACTTTTAAGATGAGCCTCACCTTGCAAGAGAAAATACCATAAGACATCTCCTAAAAGCACAGTGACTGAATACAGATATTCAATTCTCCACGTGTATAACATAGAAGAGACTCTATCGTATAAATGTTATCCGCTTTAACATGCACCTGCCATGCAAAAATGACAGGGGTGCGCAGTTTGAGGCACGTATGTGTTGTGCTAGCCAAATTGCAATTTCCCATTAGAATACAGGTGCCGACTCCTTCTGTACACCATTCACATGTAACAATGAAATGCTCGGGCGCACGCTTATATACAAAATCATGGGTTCTATCATCTTTTGATTTGTAAATTCACTTGTATAATAATACACAGGGCATCATTACTCTCCCTGGTTAAAGTGAGTCTGTCATCAGCATATGAATGGCCCATTTCTGTTTGGGTTTTTTTTTTAAAAAATAAATATATATATTTTTTAAATGAATGGGTAATCTTAAATGATCTTAAATTCTTCAACGGAGTGTGCAAAACTGACTTTGAGCTGTGTTTTATAAAGTGTTTTTTTTACCATCCCTATGTTGAATGTTTTAAAACAATCAGGTTTTTATCTACATCACCAACTGGTACTGAAAGCAAAACACCCTTTTACCAAGCTACTTGTAACTATAAGTTAATTATGTGGTTGCTGCCTTGAATTTTTTCATTTATTAAGGACTGCTGTAGTTATCCCAGATGGCTAGGATGTACTGCCCTCAATACACCGAGAGCAGCGCCCACTTATTTTCTCTATCCCCTAAAACTGTGTGTACATGCGCAGTGGCATAACATTACTGCACTCCATATGGCAAGGTTATAGTTCCAGCTGCCTCAATCACAATATTACATTTATATTGAGAGTAGAGGGCATCATGCTGCTAAATGTGGTGCACTCGCAGCTGCCTCACTGGTTCCTTGACACTCCAGCATTCCTCCTAGACTACTAGTTGTACTAGTTAGACTACTAGTTGTACTAACGCACATGGAAGCTTATGGTGTGACTCTCTACGTTGTGTTGTTCTTTGTGCTACCCCACACCACACAGTACGGATCTGATTGTAGCATGTCCCAGCGCCTTGAAAGGATAAATCATCCATCCTTCCTGCTCAATAATGAGCGGTAATTATAAAATTGTAAGAAGACTACAGAACAGGAAAAAACTGACATAACAGGTAATATAAGACTCTGGTTGGCACTAAAATTATTTTCCAAATGGGACTTCGACCAACACACATGTTAAGTTTGTAGCGATCAGTGATAATCCTGTTATTTGGTTGTTGGGTGCCAGGTTTCTCTTATATTAGGAGCCTTATTGACACAGTATTCCCAACGTGACAAAAGAGAACTATAAACTTTTTTTTTCTTCTTAGTTCCAGAAGCCATCCAAGGTCATGCTAATAAGCATTAAGCAATATACAAAAATGAGGTCTTTGTTAGCTGTGCAGTAATGCCGACATACGAAGGTACTTATGTTACACAAATGCAAACACATATGATATTTGAGCACCAGATTTTACTGAAAAATACATGATGCAATTTAAAAAAAGTGGTGGGCTGGTTTTGTACTGTTCTCAATGGTACTTATTATTGCATCAGAAAAAAGAGCACCTTAAGAAAAGGCTGGCATAAACTGCAATGTGGCATGTCTTCATACTACTTTTACAGGGAATAGGAAAACACACTGACCGTTTCTCCTACTTTGTGACCTACTAGTAGGTATCTATCGGAATATGTATTTTATTCCTAAATATCGATATCTACACTATATTATAGTAACGTCTGACACTATCACGGGGTTAAGGGGAATTTGGATCCTAAACACATGTACATACACACACTAGGTATAAACTAATACAGCCCCTTTACCCATTTCCCTGTTGATGGCACAATGCACTGAAAGTATACACACTGAGAGTGACACAAGCTTTAACCCCTTCAATCCCAGGGGTTTTTGGTACCCCTTTCATGCCGGAAGCTGTTACATCAGATCAGAAAGCCGGCGA
Organism: Spea multiplicata; assembly: GCA_009364415.1. Lineage (NCBI taxonomy): Eukaryota > Metazoa > Chordata > Amphibia > Anura > Pelobatidae > Spea > Spea multiplicata. The sequence goes on along the minus strand of VKOC01000001.1, from coordinate 18,942,012 downwards.
TGCCATGTCTTGCCAACCATGGTGACTCCCGCAGCAAAGTAGTAATACCTTGGACACATTGGCTAAATAGTAGTTTCTGTGAAGCAGGACTTGTTAATCTCAGGAACACCTATGCAGTGATCCCACCTACCTAGATTGACAGCAACATATCGGAAACAAATCCGATATGTTTTCAGTATGGTTAGGCAAGAGTGAGAGCCAAGCATTTGCCTTCTTCTATCCATGCACTGCATGGTCAAGAGAGCCTACCGAAAAATGGCATCTGATGCATCAAACACGAGGTGAGTGGTTAGACAGTGTATGGAACAGAACACTAAATGAACTAAATACAAAAGTTGTGTAAAAAACATACACTGCAATTCTTTACTGAAAACGTAGGACACCTGTTGCCTAAACTTCTACTGTTTACATATAAATAAAATATTTCAGCTCACAAAGCCTTCGATGTAAACAGGGAAATATACCCCATCCATGAGCTGACTGGATGCCCAAGGTTTCTTGCTTACTGGTATTGTTAGAACTTAAAGTGCGTGTTGCTAACAGATCTGTAATTGTTCAGCGTTCTCAGTGCTTCCTATGACTTGTTAAGCACATCATACGTATGCTGAGTTGCCACCTTTTCTGGAAAGCATTACCATGATATTGCTTTTGATTATTACCAGCGGCCATATGCTCCTTTTTTTCCCCTTTCTACTCCGCTAATAAAACACAGATATCCGACAACCCTATAGGTATGCTTTTGGGTACACAGCTTTTGTCTGTGGGACGATGCATGGATCTGGATTGTAGCAAGAAAATATGTCTGAGTTTATTTAACAGACTGATGGTTTTAGAATTCAAACAGATATAAATGCAAGTGTAGAGCAACAAAATTAGTAGTGAAAATGTCAAACCGGAAAATGTTACTATGCAAACACTACTCATTTATTCATATATAGTTTTCGATTTTGCTCTGCCAATACTTTTTAACGTAAAGGTTCTTGATTCTTATCCAGTTCTGACGGGTAAAGCCTACAGTTGTTACATAAAAGTAAAAGATCTACTAGTGATATCTTTTGATACTTTGGAGTACAGTTCTTACTTGAAAGAAATATATATATATATATATATATACACACACACATATATATACATATATAGAGGAAAGTTTAAAAATGAATATAGAGGGCTTGTATCATGTGTGAGGAGCATGTGCTCAAGCTAGGATAATAAAAATTGTGGCCTGTTTGCAGCCCCAAGGACTGTAGATGCCTGCCCCTTTAACTCCTTTCTGACAATTATTTTTATTTTATTTTTTGTACCCTTTGTGACAATGGCTGTTTTAACATTTCTGCGCTGCTCGTGTTTAGCTGTAATTTTCTTCTTTCCTGTTTACCGAACCCACACAAGTTATATATTGTTTTTTCAGGACAGGAATGGCTTTCTTTAGATGTCATTATTTTGATTGTATCATATCATTTACTAAAAAAAGTATAAAACATGGTGAAAAATTAAGAAAAAAACTTATTCTGACTTACTTGAAAAATCGTTTACTCGTCTATAATAGCTAATAAAAAAACCTGCCAACTAGATTCTACTTTTTGTCATGAGTTTAGAAATGTTTTTATGTGTTTTTGCTTTTTCCGCACGTTATGGGGCAACCAGATTTCCAAATCATTATTCCCCCATTTGCCATTTTAGGCATCTTTGAAGCTGTCCAATGCAATTTACCCCATCAAACCATATGTTTTTCAAATGCTAGTATTTTAACTCCATGCAATAATTCTACCGCTAGTCTTTCTCAAACTTTGTGGTAGTCATTTTTTGGCTTTTTTCCACACACATTTTACTTCATGTATAAATTAACTGGTCCTGGTATATGTCACTGTCACATGACACCCCAATATGTGTTCCGCAACATCCATCTCCTGAGTGAAGTCATACCCCACATGCATGGGTTTGTCAGGTTTTCTGGGGCTAAAAGGCCACATTTGGGACGTGTGCATTTTTCAAATTGGAAAATAGACGTGTGGACATCCTTCCCCCTGTGTTAATTGGGACATTGTCGAACCCGACTAATACAATTTCCCCCATCAAATCATACATTTCTTTGAAAGTAGACACATTCTACATTGACCAGTATTTTAACTCTTTCAATTGGTGAATAGTTTGAAGACAAGTGCTAACTTTAGGACTTGCTCATAAAAATATATATTTTACATATATATATATATATTTTGGAACTGAAAGGTTCCCAGGTTCCCCTGATTGTGACATCAGTGGGAAATTTTATTTACATGTTACCATTTTTTTTTATTTTTTAATTATTATCAAGGGGTTAAAGCTTCACTTGTACTAGTTATGAAGAGGAGAACAACTGTAATACTATACTACTCAGTAGCTGGGCTTCAAGATGATGCGGAAATGGTAGTGGATATAACAATAGCATTTTCAACACTTCATAGATATAGGTCCTTACTCTGGGTCAAGGGCTGTGTGGGTCATTACTTTATTATGCAAGACCAAGATTTACTGCACTTGACTTCTTTACTTGAAAGTCTACCTTTTAAACTGATCACTCAACCTCTGTCAGCTTAGAAAACATAGACAACTCCTGGTCTATGCCTTTTCTATATTTAATAACAAATGTCTCATTTGTATACAAAGTACCCCTTTATCAAGGATCTTTGATAAAGGTCTCGGTGTAGGGACAGAAACATTGATTTTATGAAGTGAATAAAATATTTTTTTTTTTTGTTGTGATACAAGAACCGTGAGTGCTTCAAATTATTGGTGGAAATTTTGGTTCTGTTTGAATGCCTGATGCACTGAACATTTAAAGCAAGAGTGCTGTGAATATGGGGATATATTAAATATATAATATATATATATATAATATATTACATACACACACACATATATATGCAAATTTCACAGAACCTTCTTATGATTATTATTAATATTATTTATTAGTGTTTTATATAGCACCAACAAATTCCGTAGCGCTGCACAAAGGGTAGACAGGACATAACAAGTAGTATGTAACATAACAAATTGACTAACAGAGACAACAGGTGAGTAGGGCCCCGCTCAAACGAGCTTAAAGTCTAGAGGGTATTGCATTGATAACAAAACTCATGACATACAATATAGGTTTGGTTGTTAGTAGTAGATTAATGGCCTTATGCACAGGCTTGGTAAACCTTCTGCCATTTATTCCATCTCACTTTATTGCAAATTAAAGCACAATGACAATGACTTAAGTGCAATGCCTTTGTATATTTTTGTTGGAAAAGAATATGTTACCTAACAAAGAACATCCTTATAAAATATCAAGTCCACCAGCATTCTGCATACAGCGTGAGAGTAAAAGTAATTTTTATGAAAGAAAAGAAATGTGAGAACTCAAAATTTACCCTTTTTAATCCTTTTAACCATAACATTGTGGTAAGTTTTATGCACAGGCACAGGGTAGATATACACTCATGCACGTGAAATGTCACAGTAGCAGAGGTAACTGTTAACAGAGAAGTAACAGAGTAACTTGAGGTCAAAATAACTTAGATGTCTTTCACAATGACCCATGTGACAAGGGTCCAAGTGCACTGCGAAACCCATCTAACAGGGCAGCCGCCGAACATAAACACAGATGATGACAGCTGAAAAGATCCTCATCTGCACTCTGGTTATGCTTGAGCACTGCATTGCAACTTCTCCTACGTGAAGGTAGCTTCATTTTGTATATACCGGTATATACCAGTCCTGGGCTCCAGAGAGTCTCTTCACTGTATCCACTACCTATGCAGTAACAATCACACAATCTGTATCACACGAAAAATACATTGCTTCCATTTAAATTATGGTAAAACGATGGCCTCTTTAACCTGTGGCACTTTATACATTCCCTGCAATGCTGGCCAGCACTATAGGTGGCAGAATTACATGTGTCTTGGAAATATGACCTATATGACAGTCCTACCAATCCCCCTTGCTAACAGACATCAAACAACAAACCTATACTGTCTCGACGCCTATATACATTGCCTTAAGGATCTATGTTATTAATATCTTGCACAGACCACAATGCTGGCAAACATTAACACATATGCTAACGTAAAGCCTGCTTCGATATCATTTTAACAATATTGCAGAGTTTATTGCTTGATTTACATTTAACCCAGTTGCCGTTTCAGTAGGTTTTACCTAAACACAGACCGTGATAACCCTAACTGCCGTGATCTCTTAGAGGCTGCACATTTAGGGTTAAGTATAGAATACAACAAAAATCACTAATATGAAAACAAAATCTCCCAATTCCACGACATTCTGTCAGTTGCAGCTCTTTCACTGCCGCTCCACAGGGGCAGCAAA
>VKOC01000001.1:18908352-18920174 GCA_009364415.1 Spea multiplicata | reverse complement strand
AATGGTCAGAGCTGTGGCAATTGGCATTTAATGTGGATAAATGCAAAGTGATGCACCTGGGGCTTAAAACCCCTAGGGCAGAGTATAGAATACGTGTGAGGTAAGGGATTTAGGTGTAATTATTTCTGAGGATTTAAAGGTAAGCAGACAATGCAGTAGAGCAGCAGGTAATGCTAGCAGAATGCTTGGTTGTATAGCGAGGGGTATTAGCAGTAGAAAGAGGGAAGCGCTCATGCCGTTGTACAGATCACTGGTGAGACCTCACTTGGAGTATTGTGCACAGTACTGGAGACCGTATCTCAAGAAGGATATAGAAATGTTGGAAGGGTAGTGGACGCATGGAATAGCCTTCCAGCAGAAGTGGTAGATGTTAATACAGTAAAGGCATTTTAGCAAGCATGGGATAGGCATAAGGCCAAGCTAGATATAGGATAAGGGCAGGTACTAAAGGAAAGTACTCAGAGGTTGGGCAGACTGGATGGGCCTACTTGTTCTTATCTGCTGTCACGTTCTATGTTTCTATGTTTACAAGGGGTAGATCTTGAGTGTCCTGTGTAGAATGTCTTAAATAATTATAGAACAACTATAGTCAGAAGGCTCTCTGTTCTAAGACATTGTTTACCTCAGTAAGTACAAAATACCACTTTTGTGTAATATCCAACCATATAATGCAAAAAAACATGTCGTCATTGATAATTCACTCATATCTACAAGGAATATATTAATTTGATTTCAAGACACAGAGGCTCATATTGTGCATTAACCCTTTCTTTACTCCCAGCCTCAGATCACCCTAGTGACTCTGCCCTAAAACATCTGGGGACAGAAAGGTTGCTTTTATATCACGCCGTTGGTGCGTGACAGCCTCCAGAATTTCTGTGAATGATGATCCAAAGTCCAAACGCAAAAGAGCCCTTACTCGCCGGGCAGAACAGGCGAGAAAATGGAGGTGTGCTAGGGCACAATCCTCTAGCTCATCCGTTTCTGATCCGGAATCTATAGAGGAGACTTGGAGCGCTTCTGACTCTAGCTCCAATAAGGAGGAGCAGATTGTGCATGATACGGTTCACCCTTCTGACCCCACTGCCCACGTGGGATGTTCTAACGCTATCCCCCCTTCTAACACATCTGATAGCACTATACTGCATCAATTTGGGGAACCGTTTTTGGATCCCGAGGAGTTACACCACCCTCGGTCAGCCGAATGGCTACCCTCTGATCACGTGGCTCGCTATTTACAAGCCAGGGTCCGTAAGCCCTTGAGTAAGAGTTCCCGCAATAAGCTACGCGCGGAATGCCCTAGGCCCATAGTGCCAGGCAAAGTTTGAGAAACCCCGGTAGTCGACCCTAAAATGGTCCAATTCTTGGCCAAGTTAGGCTGGAATCCCTGCAAGGGTTTGGAGTCCACTCTTAAGGTAGATATTTTTGGCCCTTTGACAAAAATGTTTCAGTTGGTGGAGGATTGGGTGGAGTCTGGTTCCCCTCCTGACCCTCTGGTCCTTAGGGGCTGGATACAAAGGGCTATTTGCATCGCCAGCAACACTAATTTCTCCCTGTCTATTGAACGCCTCAAAGCGATTCTATCCAAAATCGAGCCTAAGTTGGCAAATCTGGCCCTCACAGAGATGGGCAGCAATGCTCAGGGTTTGCTATTCTGAGACTCCTTCATCAAGGATCTCGGGCGTTATGTAGGTGCCTTTACCGCTTTGGAAAAAGCGCAATCCTCTATGAGGAAAGTCTTTAATCAACAGGTTTCTCCCAGGGCTGGCAGAGGCTGTTTGTCCAGCCGTCATTTCCAAGGATCATCTTGCGCGAGCCGAGGCTCCTATTCACACTACCAGCGCCCTCCTCTGCAGGACTCCTATACTGGCAGACAGCCTTTCTTCCCACAACACGGTCGACCATTGAGAGCTAGAGGACAGCGAGATACACAGTTCACACGCAGACCTACCGGTAAGTCTGATTCAAATTCCCCTTTCTTCCCACTATCCTGTAGGGGACAGACTCACCCATTTTTCACAGGTCTGGCAGTCGATAACTTCCGACACTTGGATCATCCAAACTGTGAGAGGTTATATTATCGAATTAGTCGGTTTGCCACAGATGTCTCTCCTTCCCAAACCCTTCCATTTTTCCCAGTAGGATGCCGTCCTAGTGGATATCGAAATTGCTTCCCTGGCAGAAAAAAGAGCAATAGAACAGGTACCCCCGAACACCCCAGGTTTCGTCAGCAATATATTTCTGGTACGCAAGAAGGGAGGCGGCCTCCGCCCAGTTATCAACCATCGGCATCTAAATTGCTACGTCCTTTACCGTCACTTCAAGATAGAAGGTATTCATCTACTAAGAGACCTTTTGTTGTTAAACGACTGGATGGTCAAGATAGACTTCATGGACTCTTATCTCTTATGGATTTGTGGGGTCCGTCCCACATAGATCTGTTCGCCTCTTGTTTGAACTCTCTTCTCCCACTCTTTTTACAGACGCTCTAGCGGTAAACGCCTTCCTCCAGGACTGGTCCGATGGTCGGAATTACGCTTTTCCTTCCTTCGCTATGATCTCCAGGACGCTCCTTCAGATACGCCGCCAACAGTCCACGGTGGTCCTCGTAGTCCCCTTTTGGACTTCACAACCGTGGTTCCCCAGTCTCCTGGACCTGATCATAGCGGTTACTCAGTTGTTACATTCCTCGGATCCGCTTCTCCTGGATCCTCTCGGAGTCCCGCATCCCTTGATCCAGGACGGCAGCCTATCACTTCTGGCATATTTGATTTCCGGGAATCCTGACAGCTCTCAGACCTTTCGTTATCAGCTCAACGGCTCCTGGCAGGAGCTTGGGCTGCAGGCACCCACAGATCTTACCGTGCAGCCTGGAAGGCTTGGGCTTCTTAGTGCCTGGAACGTGGGTTTGGATCCCTTTTCAGCGCCTCTAACCCCCATCATTCATTTCCTTACTTACCTGTTCGATCTGGGACATGCTTACAGGACCATCAATATTTATCGATCTGCCATATCAGCAGCGCATCTGGGCTTCAAAGGTGTTCCGGTAGGTAAGCATCCCATCATCTGTCGCCTTCTTAAGGGGATCCGTCTAGCTTGACCGCCTCGACCCAGGTATTTCGCCACGGGATGTGTCGGTGGTGCTGAATTTGTTTGTGTCTTGGCCTCCCAATGCCGAACTTTCCTTGAGACAATTGTCGGCTAAATTGGTCGTGTTACTTTGTCTTGTTTCTTGCAAATGAGTTTCAGACGTACGCGCTCTCGACTGGACCGTTGGATCCTACGTTCCTGAGGGTGTGCGTTTTGATATCTCCCGGCGCACGAAGACGACGATCAAATCCCAGCCTTCGCAACTAACGTTGCCTTTTGCCCAGTGGCTTGGCTCCGGGAATACAAGGTTCGCACATTGCAGTTCAGATCCGAAAACTCTCAGCAGTTCTTCTTGTGCTTCATCCTCATCCCCCTGTATCTTCTGCAACATTATCGCGCTGGATCCAGTGGGTCATGGCTCTGGCTCTGGCTGAACATTTCCAAGTTTGGAGCATATTCCACCAGAAGTGCGGCAGCATCCACAACCTTGGCGTTAGGCGGCCGCTTGGAGGATATTCTCTGTGCTGCGGATTGGTTTAGAGAATCCACTTTCCGGGAATTTTACTTTAAGCCGATTGACCAAGCCTCTGTGTCTTGAAATAAAATTATTGGATTTTACTAAAACATGACGTAAAGTTGCCATGATTTTATGAAAGACACGGAGGCGAATATTGCCTAGTTTCTCCCTCCCTTGGCTATGATTAGTTTATTTGTTTTCAGGCTTTTTCGTTCCTGTGGTTTGGAGGATACATGTCGTTTCAGGGTTTGTGGTCCGATATTTACTTGTTGTTTGAAATTCCCTCTTTATTTTCCCGGCCTTTCCCCTGATTTATGTATGCGTTTTAACATCCTGTTATTCTGCGGATTTGATGACTAAATCATTTCCACGTTTTTCCTTCTCACCTTCTGTTTTGCAGGATAATTGGTCTATCCTTCGGCTACAGTACGGTGGCTGATTTTCGACGCCTGTTTCCTCCTTCCCTTCAGAGTTTCGGTTGTTGGTTCCGTGTTGAAGCCGGTTCTGGTTCCGTTCCGTTGGTTACTTTCTAGATTGAGAATCAAGTCTTTGTCGCAGCCTAGAAAGAGGAGGATTGTGGGATGTGTGTCTCCTTTTATGGGAAGCATGTTATGTGGGAGTGGTTATGCTATATACACTCCTATTTTGATTTTTTTCTACCAATGTTGTATTTCTTCTTTGCTGCTGTTGTGAGTAAAGAAAGGGTTAATGCACAATATTCGCCTCTGTGTCTTTCATAAAACCGTGACTTTACGTCATGTTTTAATAAAATCCAATAATTTGACCGTGTCCATAAATCCTATGTCTCTTAGGCTTCATTTTATAACAGTGTAATATGAGCCAACACTATTAACAAAGTATTGTTACAAAAGGCATATTCTCATTAGAGTTCAGAATGAAAATCGGGTGAGATAATGCTTGGTCTCAATCTGCCCCATATGATATTTTCAGGTTTGATTAATCTGTCCATTCAATGCCAATTTGTAGATCTGAATGCCTTGCAGATCATTTATTGTTTAAGACTGTAGCTTGAATTGTCAAATAACAAGAAAAGCAGAAGCAATTTCCTGTAATGAGAGCATCTCAAGTGCAGTCACATAAAAGACAACATTATAAATATCCAAAAATAACAGCAACATGGCAGGTCGGTAAATGAACTTTAACATGCCAAACGAAAGCTTCATTCACAGAATTAAACTGAACAAATATGTTACACGCACTGATTATCAAGTTGAAAAAAACATCAAACCCAATGTAAACTCATTTAACCAGGTTTCCAGGTTTCTTCTTCTGGGGCCTGGACCCTTACTTCCCTACCTGGTAAAACATCAATTGAAACCTTCAAAAGGATGTGGATGTGAGAAGTCTTCAGGGCAAGTGGCGGAACTACCGGGGTCGCAGGGGTGCCGGCCGAGACAAACGCCTCAGGTTCCCAACACAGGAGTTGACGGTAAGTGACCTACAAAGGGGGGTAGGGAGGAGGTAATTGTTAGATCGTGAGAAGGGGGGTAGGGAGGGAGTGGGTAGATCGTGAGAAGGGGGTGGGAAGGGAGAGGGTAGATCGTGAGAAGGGTGGTTATGGAGGGAGGAGGTCGAGGATAGATCGTGAGAAGGGGGGTAGGGAGGGAGAGGGTAGATCGTGAGAAAGGGATAGATGGGTTGGGCCCTTAACAGATTCTCGCACCGGGGCCCTGAGGTTTCTAGTTATGCCCCTGTTCAGGGCCCTGGCTTTTCATTGCAGGGAGTTTGGTGAAGCAAGCACAAAAGGTGTCACCAGTGCACAAGAATAAACAAGTGCAGTGTACGGTAGAGAAAAAGGTGCCACTGCAGCTCCAGCATATTGCTAGTATTATAAATACTGAACCGTCACCAATCAGCCATAGGCTATGGCAGGCCAGTGTGGAGTCTGTGTGCTTATAGCACACTTACCAGCCCAATCACTGTGAGTGCTAGTGTGTACTAAATCTGGTTGCTCATCGCTAGTGGTGTTTTGTGCGATGGGCACAAAAACATATCCCAATCGAGGCCCCAGTCTTCTTAGGCTAGGTGTCATAAAAATTCCTATACCACCACCTAATACTGGAGAAAAAATGTGAGAGAAACACCTGGTGCAAGTGTGCTCAAAAATAACACTTTGCCCTATTTCACAGTATACAATTTTGTGTGCAGAACCCAGCCAAATATCGGTGCAACCAAAAAAAAAAACGCCCCTGGGCTTTGTAGCACGTCCTGCCTTAAGGCCAGAGGAAAATGTCGCCGCCCAACACAAAGCAGGCAATGAAAACTGAGTTATGGTAACATGGGCATTTCTAAGATGCAAGTTATATCACTTTCTGTTTCCTTACCCAGGGTTACATGGGCTTGCTCATTTAAATATGCCTGCTTTACCGCACAGCATGAGTTTGGAAATGCATGTGCCAGAGGTTTCCATCTACATACAACTTTTGTGTTTTAGAGGGTTGTCATGATTTGGGGGGTTTAAACTTTGTTATCCGTGCAGCTTCACTCAATCACCTAGAGCAGAGACATTTTAATAGCAGACGGTAATTGATTGCCCGTTGTGGATTAATATGTGATAACATCTTGTGATTGTTGTTGATTTTTTTTTTTTTTTGTAAATCAAAGTTTTATTGAGGTTTTCAGGTTTTTTTCCAAGGAGAAGGGAAACACAAAAAGGAGAGGGGGAGCCCTGATGCAGCAGGACATGATAGACACACAGGTAACAATAAGAAATTATAATGAAACAAAGAATACGACGAAACAAAAAAAAAACCACAATAAGAAAAATAATAAAAACAATAATATAATCGAGCGCCAGACATGGCGTTGCAAATCTCGTAAGAAAACCTAACTCTTCTAGGTGACCAACAAATTAAACCAGATTGGCTCGTGCAGAGGGATCAGCCATGAAACGGTTCCAGTAGAACCATTTCCTTCTGTGTTGAGCCTCCCGACCCACATGTCCCGCTATCAGCTCCTCAAGAACCCGTACGTGGAAAGTGCCGGCAGGGGAGGCTGTCTGAGCGTATCAGAGAGTAGGATGCAGGTCCCCTGCACCGCTGCGGGGGATCTGTGTCCTAACCCTGCTGCCTGCCCGGCGCCCGGAACTGCATGTCCCTGGCGTCGGGCGCTAAACCCCGAATATAGGCCGGAAAAAAAGTGCGGCCTATATTCGGGCCAATACGGTATTTCCTAAGAGATATTGAAATCATTCTTTTTTTATTGATTGTCAATGCATAAGTGGTATATGAAGCATTAACAGTTCGGTATTTTATTAGGTTTTTTTACTCAATACATAATAGGCACAAGTGAATAGTTGGGCAAGCCAGATATCCAATTCTCTTACATCATGGGTCTCAAGAGGTAGCCTCAGCGTTTTGGCAAAGGTCAAGTAAGTACCTGTGAGAGAGGGAAAGCTTGAAGCCCAGAGGTTGGTCCAGGTTTGGGCGCTGTGCAGTGTTCCTTCTAAGCTGTGCGCTTGTGCGCGTGCACATAGCATTTTTAGAGAGGGCACACGTCCAAAAATTGTGCGCACAACAGTTTTTCCCAATAAAAAAATATATATATTATTTTTTTTGATACTTTATGTGGTGCTGATATTGTGCGCCCATAATTTTGGCTCTGGGAAAAATTTTGCACAAGAGAAATTTTAGGCTAAGTGTGCGGTGCATATGGGTCACACCGGCCAGCCTGGGGCTTCCTTGTCAAGCATTCTTTGTATGTAGTTTTACCACAATTGCACTGTTTTTGGACAGAGCACGCATGTGTTTTGGATTTGATTTTTGTGTGATTTTTATTAAACAATTAGTACTGCAACATGACAAAGGGCATCATATTTGACCTAGAAGGACACCCAAAAAGCCATGGTGGAGCCAGGTCCCCCAAAAAGAGGAGGAGGGGAGATTGGTAGCGCTTTTGAGTGACCCTCCTCCTCTGTCAAAGATTTCAGTGGTCCCTACCCTTGCAGGGATGAACCTTCCGGCCAGGGATTGCATATCCATTCGTGGAGTGCGACCCCCAAAGAAACTATGAAGGGGCCCTAGGGAAATGATTGTGTTCTCACATCTGGAGCTGAGATTGCTTTGGTCATCACCCAGTGCTCCACACCCAGTCTGATGAATAAATTGTAATAGTGCCCCTGCAAAGACAGATACATCTACCTGCCATGTGTATTGTGTAGCTAACCCCTGCAGTGCTGGAGTGCCAAAGGTCAGTGTATTTGTAAGTGTGTGTGTAGTTAACCTTTTCAGTGTCAACCTACAAATCTTCCAACTTTATGGCCTCTTCAATGCTAGAGTGCAAACCTTACTGACTGTGAAAGCATATGAAGAAGTGCTCCTCAACCCTCAGGCACACCTAACAGGATTTAGGTATTACTCAGGTGTATCTAAGGTGTTTTTTAATTTAGAAACACTTTAGACACACCTGAATAATACCTAAATCCTGGACCATTAGGTGTGCCTTGAGGAGAGGGTTGTGGAACACTGATATAAACAATGCATACCCCTCCCCCAACATTTCAGGTGTCCTAATTGGGGAAAATCTGTGCTGGTGGTTGTGAAGGTGAAGGCCATGGTCAGACTCAGAAGAGCAACACTGAGCTCCATCAATTTCACTATTCTCTGGGTTGGCCCTAATGACCCACGATCCTGCAAAACCCAGGACACTTGGGAGGTATGAAGAGAGTAACACATTGATGGGTGGATGCAAACACCCTGCCTCCAGCCCAACAAATAATAAAGACACTGAGTGGAAGAGATTAAAGTGAATACGTTGAAAGTTGTATTATATGAAGAATCTGAAATGTGCAAATGGGCCATTCAGACCCTAATGGCGATGCTGTGAACACACTATAGAGTGATCTAAGCACACTTGTTTAAACATTCTTTTTATTTTTCCTGGTTTGGTACACGTATCATACTTATGTTATGGAGACATCCTCACTGTCTGTCTGTTACACGTGGGTTTTGTTGAAAGCACATACACATTACTCTTAAAGGCTAGCTGTTTTAAGTATTCTTGTCCCACAGTTTTAAAGTATTTATCACCAGAGTCTGCTACGAATGAAACAAAAAACGAATCCCTAGGCGGATGTTAAGGACATGCAGCCCGAGCGTGTTGGTGCCCGGGAGACCCGGCTGCCCGCTCCCGGTCTCCAGTCTGCCATTTTCTATGAGCAGACACGCTTCCCCAGGCGGCCATGTTCTGGAGGTGACTGCACCTCCCCCTTCCAGGCGTGTAGATGGCAGTGTGGGATCGCCATGGATCCGGCGCAGGGGGGGGGGGCTGAACCACTGCCTGTCGGAGGTGGAGATATAAACCATGTGTGGGCTATGGTGGCGCGGCTCGCTCAGGCTCTGCCGAGCTGCTTTGACGTGCTGTCCCGGAAGGCCCGCGTTTGTTTCCCGCCGCTGGCTCAGCATGAAGCGCTACGGCATCGAAGAGAGGGGGCGGCCCAACACGGTCGAGTACCGGCTCTACTTCAGTAAGTAGCGGCTAGCGGGACCAGTGTGTGCATTGCCCAATTCCGCATGCCGGTCTATGAGCTGGTCCGGTACCGTGAATACTGTGTCAGCCCACGGGGAGGGCAGCGTCACCTGGCGTGTAACCGTGACCTTGTGCGCGCGCCTCGCCGTGACCTTGCACCTGCGGGGTACTGTCACTGTCAAGGTGATGTAGCTGCCGGCTGTCTGCAGGCGTGGCTCACTCTGTGCGTCATGTATGGGGTTTTGGAGCCGGCTTTAAGTGGCTTAGAGCCCTGTGCAAACTTGGTATAACCGCCTCATGCTTAGCACATGTATGTGCTAGATATTGTAGGGTTAATAAGAAGACAGCAGTAGCGTGTCTGTATATGCAAACCAATGAAGTATGAAAGCCTATTTCATGTGGAACACATACTATTTATTTGAGGTGGCAATGATTCTTGTTATCATGGCATCTGTCGGTCGGTGGGATGTATTAGGCAGCAAGTGAACATTTCATCCTCAAAGTTGATAGGTTAGAAGCAGGAAAAATGGGCAAGCTTAAGGATCTGAGCAACTTTGACAAGTGCCAAATTATGATGGTTAGATGACTGGGTCAGAGCAAGTGGTCCAAGGAAGGAAATACTATGAAATGGGGTCATGGGCTGCCAAGTTTCTTTGATGCCCATTTGGGGGGTGGGGGGCAAAGGCTGGCTGGTGTGGTCAGATCCAACAGACGCGCTACTGTAGCTCAAATTGCTGAAAAAGTTAATGCTGGTACAGAACACTCAGTGCATCGCAGTTTGTTGCTTATAGGGCTGGGTAGCAGCAGACCAGTCAGGGTACCCATGCTGACCCCTGTCCACTGCCAAAGGCGAGCATGAGAGCTGGACCACAGAGCAATGGAAGAAGGTGGCCTGGTCTGATAAATCACCCTTTCTTTTACATCATGTGAATGGCCGAGTGCGTACCAGGAGAACGTATGACACCAGGATGCACTATGGGAAGAAGGCAAGCCGGCAGAGGCAGTGTCATTCATCATGTGGCCGTTACTTTGACACGTACCTACCCTAGCATTGTTTCAGACCATGTAGACCCTTTCATGGACATGGTATTTCCTGATGGCATTAGCGTCTTTTAGCAGGATAATGCGCCGTGCCCCAAAGCAAAAAATTGTATTGGAATGGTTTGAGAAACACGGCAATGAGTTCAAGGTGATTCCCCAGATCTCAATCCAATTGAGCATCTGTGGGATGTGCTGGATGAACAAGTCCGATCCATGGAGCCCCCACCACGCAATTTACAGGCCTTAAAGGATCTGCTGATAATGTTTTGGTGCCAGATCCTACAGCACACCTTCAGAGACCTGGTGGAGTCCATGCCTCATTGGGTCAGGGCTCTTTTGGCAGCAAAAAGGGGACCTACACAACATTAGGCAGTTGGTCATAAAGCTCTTCATTGTTAATGTTTACACTATGTGTTTATAAAGAACACGAAACTCATCATTGTGTGTTAGTAGTTAAGGCAGACTGTCCAAGATCGGATGAAATTTTAATGACTTTAATTTTATGGAGGAATCCAAGTCATTTGGAAGAGTTCACCTACTTTGTCCTATGTGGATGGTTGGCAGGAGCCACCTCATTTTGAAGGAAGCATGATTAACCCCTTCAGTTCCTTTGGAAGTACCTCAAGAAACCCATAAGGATGTACTGGTACGTTCTGCCCCCTTTGCAGCGGTAGGGACGCATCCTGGAGATCAGGCTTTGACAGCCTGGGCACCCCTGTCAGCAGAAGCCAACATCTCTGGCTTTCTCCTTATAGATGTGCTGTAACAGCTGCCGGCGCTAGCACCGGAAAACGTACAATTTTAAATTCTCGATCTGGCATTCCCTTCCGGGTCACGTCACTGCTGACGACACCCGGTATGTCATCCGAAGACGGGATATCCCCTGCAAGGTCTGTCTAAACCCTGCTGGGATATCCGATCGCTCTGATAAGCCACTGATCTATAGAGACTTGCATCACTGTGTGACTGCTGCAGGAGGGTCACAGGGAGGAGAGTGTGAAACAGTGTTTCTCGCTCTTTTCACAAGCTGTAATACAAATCAAAAAAAAAAAGTACAACAAATAATTTTTAAAAAGTGAGCTAAGTGATGTCATGTTCACAAGGCCCCTCTGAGGACCTCTAACTATACTGCGCTGATTAAAAAAAATGTATAAAAAAGAGAAAACCCTTGCATCCTATTGCACAACATCTAAAAGGTATAACCCCCCTGCCCCTGTTCACAACCCCCAAACGAGTTAAGCCATAAGTATAAAAAATACTACCCTATAGGATACTATATGTAAGGGATAGATATGGCCCCCTCCTCTGTAATCAGGAGATGCAGCTATTTTGGCTGGGTTTCTCTGCCGTAACACATAGCCTGCGCAAAAAAAAATCTAAGCAGCACAGAAGTGTTGGTGAAAAAAAGCACAGGCAATAATTTCTGCGGCCACATTTGACAGTGATTGGCGTATGCATTAAGAGTGCCCAAATACCCCTGATACGATAGTCTGGGTTGTCTGCGTTACAGAAATATATACTTTTGTGGGTATTTTTGGTTTATTTGTTTAAATTTAAAGTTGCAATCCCATCATACCTAATGTAAAAATTCTACATTCCTATAAGTGCTGGGAAAGTATGGAAATTCTATATGTTAGGTATTTCTAAAATCGGGACACCTGAATTGATAAACTTAGAGGTGATTTTC
>VKOC01000001.1:18890144-18903218 GCA_009364415.1 Spea multiplicata | reverse complement strand
TCTGCCCCCGAATATGCCTTATACCCCTTATATGACACTGTGCCCCCAATATGCCTTTTAACCCCTTATATGCAACTCTGCCCACCCCCAGATATGCCCTATCTTCCCCACCAAATAGGCCTTATTACCCTATATACCACTGTGCCCTTGATATGCCCCTCTGCCCCCTGATAAGCAACTGTGTCCCCCAAATATGCCTTATAACCCCCTATATACCACTGTGCCTTTGTATGCCCACCCCCACACTTACCCCCCATGCTCCAGACCCCTTGGTGTCTAGTAGGGGCAGCCGGTGAGTGTCTGCGCAATGTGCGTTGACAACCTCTGCTGCTGGCTGGCACTTTCGCTTGAGCTTCTTTGACTGAGCACCGGAAGGTCATGTCACACTGGTGCTCCATCATAGAAGCCCCAGTGGAAGCGCCGGCAGTAGCAGAGGATGTCTGTGCGCATCGCACAGGTGGCCACCGGCTGCCAGAGAGAATGATCTGGGTCCCCTGCAGCACTGCGGCGGATCCTCCTCTTTGACAGCCAGCGAACATTGCGCAATGCGCGCAGACCCACCTCTGCTATGCTGGCCGATTCTTCCGCCAGGGCTTCTATGGTGGAGAACCGGAAGGTCACTTCACGCTGGTGCTCCATCATAGAAGCCCCAGCGAAAGTGGAGGACAGTAGCAGAGGTTGTCTGCGCGCATCGCACAGACCCCTATCAGCTGTCAGAGAGGAGGATCCGGTCCCCTGCAGCGCTGTGGGGGGATCTGGATCTTAGTGTTATTATCCGACCTTTGTTTGTGGTCGAATTATAAGATGATCGATAATGAAATTAGTTGGCAACGATTTTCTTATCAATTTTTATAGATTGTATAGAATAGTTTAGATGCAAAAATGACTTGCGTCATCCAGGTTGAGGAACAGGAGCGTAGTTTGCAATAAATCATGTAGGTATCGACAGTGTAATAAAAAGTTTTCCCTCTACCGTTTATAAAACATTAGCCAAAACTCACGTTGGAAAGCAATTTGTACTTCACTGAAATATAAATCTGTGAACCTTTAATAGGTTAAATAAAAATCAGGACAAATAACCTGTAATTCCCTGGAGATCTATAAACCCATTCAGTCTTGAAGATGGCCGCAGTGATTTAATAACCCTCAGACATGACGGTGCTTCCACCAACGTGAAAGAGAGAACATTTGCATGGCTTTTTTTATATGAACATTTATATAACATTTGTATAAAGCAATATCTTACCACCTTGACTGGATCAATAGGAGAGGCTGTGTCAAATCTGTAAACCCCGGGAAACTTTATTAACCCCTTAATGACAAAGCGTACGGGCTCAAAATGCATTGTTTTCAATGGGTTTAGGGAGCGCCCATTGTCCTTAAGGGGTTAAACAAATAAATATATTTGATCATATTTGCTAATTTTCAGTACCCTTAAAAAATACATGTAATATTTACATATTAAATCGGATAGCATATGTATTAAAAACAGACATAGATGGCTGACTTGCAGGCATGTAAAGTCAGTCTTAATTTGTATGTGTGATTATATAGCTCATGATGCTACATTTGTCTTGTTCTTTCTCGTTTGATCTTTGTTAACCAGTTAATGACAGATGTGATCAAGACCCAGACATTCAGTTGCTCAGCACAATAGATCACGAATCACAGGTCTGATGGGATTATATTCTCCTGCAGTTCTATCCACTAAATTTGCCTGATTTGTATTTAAAGTGGAAAAAGATAAGATTACCCTTTTTTTTTTTGCGTTATTTGCATGAACGGCCTTCCCCAGTATGTTACTTATGTTATCTGTTGATTACTGTTTCAGACAGCGTTTATTAGATAATGCTGGCCCTGCCACAGGCTGCCCCCATTTTCTTCCATGAGGTTAACGTTTAAACTAAATGTCTTTAAAATAAATTCACTGAAGTTATAGGGGGTTTAAATGAAAATATTTAGTGATGCTTTGATGGTAACTTCCTTGAAGAAGAGTGGACTATATAAACACACATACAAGGAGAATAGTTTGTTCTTTCGTTAGCTCAATAGTTACTAAACATAGACATTCAGACACCAAAAGAATTCGTTTGAAATGATTGTACTGATTTTTGCAGTCAGCTGAGAAATAGTATAAGTCTGGTGTCTTTATTTCAGGACCTCTTATTATTACAGGCCTCTACTGTACTGAGATTTCATTTTTTGAAGCTGTTCGGATCACACAAAAAAGACCGTATACACAAAAAGGTTGTTTTTCATCTGACTGCTAATTTCCCGACACTCATCAGACGTGAATGGTCCAGGAAAGATGATTTTTTTTTTTCACTTCAAGCAACCTAAGTCATTAAAAATTGAATGCAAACATAACAATTACATCTCCATCCTTAGCCCTACTTGGCGAGGAGGTCTGACCTTTAACCTAGTCATTTAACAGCACTTGTACTAGCATGGACTACTCAATGAGACATTAGACAATAAGCTGTGTTAATCGGAAACCATACAAAAGAGTGCCGTGCACTTGGAGTCTTGTTGGATGCGTTGGTAGCGGAAAAACGATCACTGAATATAGAGTATAGAGTAGAAAATTGTAGACTTAAAGTGCTTTTTGAGCATGAAATAAAAGCCTTTGGATTTGAGCGGAGCATTTGCTTTGAATTCTTTATATTAAGTTGTAGCCTGGGTATAGATTGCACTTCATCTTTTCTAATTTTGATGTGTCTTAATCTCCCTTCACTTGGCGATGCATCAAAGTTCCTTGCGCAGTTTAATGCCTAGAGAAACATTTTTCGTTTTTAGAGGAATCACATTTTAAACTATTTAATGCCTTTTTTTCAACCCTGGGCTAACCGCTTCTAACCGGAACTCTTATATCTCAATGTGTATTTTCTGATATCACCATGTGTGTTCGTAGCCAGTTCCTTAAATTCTTTTTTCCCTTTTTCACTGTCTGCCTTTGGCCAGATATAGAGAGAGATCGTAGATGGGCTCTCCCCAAACCCTGTAGACATTATAATCTTGTAGTGAAATGTCTTCAAATTCCACATCATGGATTGTGCTCAGCCAGTAATTAAAACCTTCACTAGGCACTGGAGTTCCCGAGGGTTGTTGGACTCTGGGGTCTCTGGCCGTTTCAGAACAGACTAACCTTTAGAACTGATTCAAATTAAATATGTGGGGAAATAGTGTGGCGTTTTAAAGGTTTATGTAAAATATATCTGGTGTATTCATTGCCATAATATTACTTGCCCATGTAAATTACTTGTTCGCCCAATTCTGTTTGTCACCTTTTAGTAAGATGCATTTCTTCACTTCTTCTTAATGCGTATCTTGCAGATGTTTTTCCTTTGCACAAGATATTTCACCTGTGGGACACGTTGTTGCTTGGGAATGCGTCGTTCCCATTTTGCATTGGCGTGGCTATTTTGCAACAGTTAAGAGTTCGACTTCTTGCGAATGGATTTAATGAATGTATTCTCCTCTTTTCTGATTTGCCTGGTAAGCATTCACGTTTCATTTATATATATTATTAAATCCAGTGTTTTACTTTTTTTGGCAATACTATGGACCAGTGGAATCATAATATACATGTTTTGTGATGACCTATATCCATACCTGGGAACTCCAGGTAAAACGTCGCTTCTTGGGGTCTCCAGGTCATGGGACCTGTGTTGTGGCACGCCTTGCTCCCTGCCCACTTGCCTTCGAACCACAGCCGGTTTTCATGCGTTTGAGGCAAGCCCCACACACAAGGTCAGTAGACCCACCCGCCAACCCCAGCAGTTCTGCCTACTCGTATCCCAAAGCGGGAGGGCTGCAGGTATCTGGTGCCTGAATGCCCCAAGGTATGCCTGTACAGATAAATGCACCCCTGGCTCAGAACCGACACTGTCCTGATAGCTTTAAGGTAGGGTGTCTGAAGTCCTTGTAACACCTTTGTCAGAAGATCATCAGTTCAGTGGTAGGCTGGGACCTTTTTATATTAATTTATATTATAATTCTATTCTATTCTTTAATATGCTGCAGTATGAAGTGGTTCTTGGATAAGGTAACCATGAAAAAAAGTGGTAGTGCCTTAAAAAACAAGTTAAACAGATGTTGGGAGGTGCACGTTGTAAAGAAAATGGTAATGATGTACTAATCAGAGCAGTATAGTAGTGTGGGCTTGGTTTTTTACGTTGTGAAGGGGCATCGCCTGCAGTAGTTTTGGGAAAGAGATTGCGAGAAGCAGTGTATTCAGCTGCAGACTAGCAAAGTTATTTGACCCAAAGACACAATTTTAGTTCTTAAGACAGAATGTCCCAGCCCTTACCATCTTCCAGCTCATAGAGGAAATTGGATTAAATCGTTCAGTCATAGCTGGTATACTTCATTTTCATTTTCCCTACAAAGAACAGAGGTATTAGCCAAACTATTTTAAGTGCTGCATGCCTGTGTCATGCTAATTTCCGGCTCGAATGTTGTCTCGTCTTTTTACCTTTACCTGTGTTAAAAAAGAAAAAAAGAATCCGGTATGCTTTTATTTCAGGTAGGGGACTACTCACTGTGGAAGAGTTGGGATCCGGTTATCCGATTTGATCTGGTATTACGTTATTGTTAGGAAAAAAGGGGTTAGAAATGCGACTTGGGATACTTATGGCAAATAGGATGGTTCTAAGCGAGTCTTATAAGTTTCTCTAGATAGAGTCATATTGTGTATGCTCTTTTTTAGGCTCAGGCATATCAGGACTTATCCCTACCTACAGGGCTTTCTTAGACTATATAGTGGGCAAAATTCACACTGCAAATTCAAGGGCCCAACATTTAGGTCTGGCATCTTGGAAAGAGTAGTGGTATGTCTTGGAAATAGGAATAGAACCATTATATCCGATAACCATTATATCCGATAACATGCTGGCCCCTGATAAAGCCAACTATTATGCCTGTGAAACTCTCTGCAGCTCGCTGGTAGCTCAGTTGCATCTACCATGGTAAACTTCTCACCAAATCTGCCTTTTTTTAAGGTGTGCTATTTGGGGAGCAAATGTTGGTTGGTTGATTGTCTTTTTTATTTAATTTTGCACGGATTTTAATGAAACACTTTTAATAAGGTACTACAATTTATAATTTATGTGATATCAAATTAATGTCATCTGTCGAGGATAGTTGTTATCAAATTGCGACAATTAGGCTTGCCAGTGTGGGCCAGCAAAATATAAACCAGAAAGAACTCCGATTAAGGGTTTTATTCTATGATTTTGTTTTGAGCACATATAAAAAGTCACAGTTTGCTGGAAATACAGTATCTCATTACCCTAGAAGACAGCGCTTAGAAGTAATATTTATGGTCATTGGCTACAGAGTTTTGTCGCAGTATGTACAGCTAGGTATAATGGCACTTATTATCAGTTCTCCATTTTTTATTGATTTAGTTCCTGTATGGGACAGCTCTGATTGGGAGTTTATTTTAATTTGATTAGTTAAAAAAAAATCATTTTGATAAATTACTACACTATTTTAAATAATTGTAAATTAATCAGATTATTTGAATGTTTGGGACACTTAAACAAATAGCAGAGCCTTTATCATATTTTATTTTATTTTTACTTTTCCTGCATACTAAATTTGTTGATGATATTTTAATAAAAATAATAATGAAATAAAAACTCCGCAGCCAACAAATCACCCCCCACTCCACAACCCCAAATGACCCCTCCACTGCCCCATATTCATACCTTGCAGCCGTTGTATCGGAAGCTGCTAGCATAGTCTTTTTTTCCATCCTCCCACCCAGGGGCTGTATCTTTCAACACCAGTATGATGTCAGAGCGACTTGTGTCGGAGAAAAGGAAACATTTTAAAGTGGTGGCGGTATGCCACCTGAGTCTAACGCTTATCAGTTCTCCTGATTTCCGTGCCAAAAATAAATGAAAATAATACAAAGTCAGTGGAGGTTCAGAAAGTAGCGCTCTCTGCTCTGCTGGAAATTCTGTTACTACGGCCATTTGTGTCACATGCGTTGAGCCTTTTACAATTTTTTTTTTTTGCTTTGAGCCAGAGATCAATATCACAATTGACTGTTTTTAAACTGCCCTGTTCTAGGTACTTCAGACAACCCTTATATTGAACACACTTTAGTTTATCTGGTTGAAGGTGCTTTACGGTTTAAAAAGCATACAGCGTTCCCCATTGAATTATGAGCGGGCATGCTGATTCTAGACTTAACAGTTTGCCTGTCTCACTAAATATTATTGCATGTGCTGACTTGGCTCATGTGAATTCATATTGGTATAAATAACATACATTGCTTGTCAAACCACTCCTAAGTATGCTTTATTACCATCACCTTCTCAGCAACCTATTCACCTAGAGATATAATTTACTTTGGGGGCTGAGGGCTTTACCCATAACATTGAAAACGTAAATTAATGTGCACAATCTTTTAGGAATTCCAACTCACTAAGGAGCAGAATTCTACTGATGTAGATAACATGCCTCAGAGTTATGAGAAGGCAGTGTTTCACAGATAATTCTGTCAGAAGGATACCCTGGATAATATCACCATTCCCTATTTGTCACAGTTTACATGCATACAGATGAAATAATTAGCCCTCAGTAATCGCTGATTTGCCTGTTGTGATCTACAGGTCAGATTCTGGATTGTGAAGTTAGTTTATGTTTCACACAAGAGACTGTTTTGAGTGTTTGGCCGTGTGGTGGAGTAGAGAGCATATGTCTGAATCCAATATGGTTTACTGCATTTGTCTAATAATCCAAATTGTCCTTCTCACATATACCATTTCCTAGGGAAGTCATTCATGTTCTGGTTTTGCACCATATAAAGGTATAAATTGTACTTGTAGTGCTCACACAACTACTATGTACCACTTGTGATATTGGGAGGCAAGGCAGGCAATTGCTTGCATTCAAATCTTGGTTGGTGTTAAGTGCAATGGGGTAAATTTGTGCCACATATTGCAAAGGAAGGAAACCTTGGGTAAGCAAGTTATCTCACATAAATATCTTAATAATATACCGGTAACAAGGAACTTATTATTGCAAAATTACACATAATGTAGACTTTCTGGTCCAAGGATTAAATGTGTAATGGAGGAATAAGGAATACAAAGCCCACTTTAATGGTACACTAAAATATACTATAGTAGAAAACAGGTCTGTCTTTTCAAAAGGATTAGCAGATTGTGGACTATGGACCAAAGAGCTCCAGGAGACAACAGATACTCTTTTTGTTTTTGGAAGTCATTATGCCTTTAGTAACTTATCTCGAAATAATATTTACTTTAGTGGTCGTGATTGCATACTGTTTTCACAGTGTCTTGATGTGCATGGCTTTGTTATCATAACTGAGATAGCTTAAGAAGTTTTATGTTCTTCCTGTATGTAAGTGCCCGTAAAAGGGTGATGTGTTTAAGGCACTTACTCTAGTGAGCTTTCATTTTGTGATAAGTGACTATTGACCTCTAGCTATCATTGTGTTGGTTAGTGCAAGCTGTAGATCAAAAGCGACATGTGCACTGTATAGTATTATTATTATTATTATTATTATTATTATTTATATAGCTCCAAAAATTTACGCAGCGCTTCTTACAATACATTTATTAAAACTATATGACAAACCTAGCATTGACAGACTCAGACAAACCCATACATTAAGTGGAGAGAGGGGTGCCTAGCAACCACTCGGCGCCCCTCGTTCTCCCCCGCATAAAAAAAAAGACAGCGTTTAAATGCTGCTCGCTGGTGCCCGCTGCTTCAATGCTGAGCGCCGAAATATGACGTCATAGTACGGCGCTCAGCAGTGAAGCAGTGGGCACAGCAGCAGTGCAGGAAGACAGAAGCCTCGTGCTCCCGTCGCTGGACCTCAAGGTGAAAGAACTACAGAGGGGGAGAGGGTAGATAGTGAGTAGGGGGAGGGAGAGGGGTTAGAAAGTGATAAGGGAGGGAGAGGCGTTAGAAAGTGATAAGGGGAGGAGAGGGGTTAGAAAGTGATAAGGGAAGGAGAGGGGGTAGATATAAGTAAAGAGTGTGAAATAATATGTGGATGCATTGAGTGAATGAGGGAGAGCATGAGTTAATATGTGAATGTATTGTTCTTGAATGAGCGAGAGCAGAGTTGTCTGAAGAGGGAGAGCATGAGTTAATATGTGGGTGGAGTTGTCTGTATGAGGGAGAGCATTGCGTTAATATGTGGGTGAATTTTCTGAATGAGGGAGAGCATGAGTTTAATATGTGGGTGAATTGTCTGAATTGAGGGAGAGCATGAGTTAATATGTGGATGAATTAGTCTGAATTTTTTTGGGAGGGAAGGGAAAAAAGGCCCATTGGAAAGTTTGTTTTCTTGTGGAGAAATGAGGGAAGAGCTGAGTTAATATGTGGATGAATTGTGCTGAATGGCAGAGCATGAGTTTATATTGTATGAATAGTCTGAATGAGGGAGGAGCATGAGCTTATATGGGGATGAATTTCTAATGAGGGAGACCATGAGTTAATGTGTGGATGAGTTGTCTGAATGAAAGTGTGAATTAGTGAGTACTGAAAAAGTGTTTGCATGTATCATAGATGTATAATTGTGGAAGGGCAAAGATGGCACTAGCAGGAGGTTTGAGCCTTGGGGACCAAGATGGCACAGGCAGGGTGTATATGGGACAAAGATGGCACAGGCCGGGCTGTTTGGGGACAAAGTTGACTTGTGCTGGGCTATTTGGGGACAAAGATGGCAAATCTTATGTGTGTTATCTAGGTGCTGGTGAGGTTCTATGTAGGCAGTGAGGACGCCAGGGCTGGTTTTGGGGTGTGCAACCTGTGATCTATGCGTGTAATTTAGGGGGTTTTAAATATACCTTTAATGCCATGTTTTTATGTGAATTCCAATTGATCTTTACCTGCAAAGCTGGGTTTTTGTGTTATTCTGTAGATCCATATTTGCTATGCTATGTTTCCATACATTATTTATGTATACCTGCAAATACAGTGTTAATGTCTGTTATGATCTATACCTGCAATGCTACATTTCATATATTATTATTGTATACCTGCAAATACAGGATTTGTATGTCTGATTCTGTTTATTTGATATATACCTTCAGTGCTGAGATCACAAGTGAATTTCAATTGATCTGGGTTTGTGTGTTGATCTATACCTGCTATTGGCAGCAGGGACTAATATTTATATATATATGGGCAGCAGGGGCTAGTAAATGGGTTTTAGATATTTGGACAGGGGCGCAATTTCAGTGCTTGCCATAGGCGCTATTTTCAGTAGATACGCCTCTGCTAATGATAACAGGTCAACAAAAATAAAGATTAAGACTAGAATGACTGTCTACGTGTTTCCATTTTGATACGCTTTTTAAATACATCTGCTTGCAATTTGTTTCACACATGGGAGCTACAATACAGTCCCTAATGTTCAAAGCTCCAAAAACATGGAAAGTAAAGTTCTCTACACTTGTTCACGTATAAAGTGTTACGATCTCTTCTTTCTTGCCAGATGCAGGTTTGTTACACTATTCTATGTCCATTTCAGCAATGTGCAACAGAGTAGACTGTTTTTTTAATTTTTACATTTTTTACTTTTAAGAATTAAAATTTGACCACAGAAAATTGTGATTTGGCCTATTAAATCTGCTTCTTTTTGTACATGCTGTAAGACCTCAAATGTTTCTTGACCAGGGCCTCATCATCTAAACATGATAGAATTATATCCATTTAGAAGCCTAAATTGGAATAATATTTACCGCTTCTCTGAGAAAGCTATTCTACTTACCCTCCGCCCTCACACAAAAGTGCAAAATCAGCGAGGCCCTTGTCGCTTTTTGGTGATTTCATAGGAAGATGTGACAAAGAACAAACAGGCTTCTCTTTTTATAAAGTTGACAGCCAAATAGAGCCTTATTTTGCTCAGTAAACAGAGTTGTGAACTGATTCTTTTAGGCAATGTAATAGTTCTAACTCATTATTAAAATTCTAAAAAATTCATCGGATTTGTAAAATTAACAGAAAAAACTGCTAACAAAGGCTCAAAGAATATATGCAAAGGTAGTTAGAGTTGGCCAATGAATTTTTTTTTTTAAAATTTTGTAAATTTAAACCAGCTAATAGTTTAAGCATCATGACTGATATAAATTGGCATTGTCCTGTACAATTAGTCCTTCATACTTACATACACCAGTACTAGTGTTCTTAAAGCTACAGTAGGTATGGAAGCCCTATAGGGGCTGTGGATGAAGCATTATTTCTTTCTCTGCAGATTGTATTTACATGCGTCTCATGCTTTCCGGGTGACATTCGTTTTAATTAGCTAGCTATCATGGAAAGGCCAGTGTTTTGGCTTTATTGTGTTTCTGAAATGCTTTTAGTTTTCCTTTGCATTATACTGGCCTCAAGGCACTGATCTGCTCGAATAACAAATTAGCATAATTATTATTTTTCCGGAAGAACAGATAATTCTGTGTATGATGTTAATTTTCGTAAGAGACCTATAAGTGTTGCTTCATGAACCCCTTCACTGATAGACATGGTGAATGCACTGAGATGGTCTATGCACTTTCATATTATTCTAATAAATGGCATGTTTTCTGTTGCTTTTATTTTATTTATTTTTTTTTTAAGGAGATTGAGTGTTTTTCTAGGTTTTCTAATTTCTCTTCATACACGTTTTCCCAGCATGATGGTATTAAAAATTGCAAAAATGAAACACACAACACACACACACAACCATTGCCTTGTGTCTTTTCTTTAGAGACTTACAGCTTCTACTGGCATGTAGGCCAGAGGAGGTCACTACCCACTCCCTTTCCCATAACCAGACAAAGCTGATATTTTATCAGGGTGTTCTCCAGCTCAGATACTTTGGAGCACATTCTTATTTGGATTTGATCTGATTTCCAAAGCCTCTTCCTCCTTTCTCTTAACAGCAACAGCTCCTCAAGCCCCCAAAACCCTTTCAAAAAAAGAAATAAAAGATATCATATCCATGTTGACCGTGTTTTTTTGTGCTAGGTTAGAATCTGAAGTCTAATAGCAGTTTACCTGTAGACAAAAGCTCTGTGGGTCAGTTCACAGGAAAGAGACATTTTTTAGCCTTCAGAGCTAACATTGCATGGTCTTTTGTGGGCTAAATTGTGTATAATATTTAGATACTTGTGTTTATTGCACAGTATGTATTGATGCTGGAGGACATATTCCTTGTTCGCAAAGCAACTCACAGTCAAAACGCACTCAGGCGTATCTACTGCAATGTGTACGTGGACTTTCTCTTCCACAGCTTCTCTAGTTGTGGAGACAACATGGTCAACAAATGGGTTTCTCGAGTTACTTTGCATCATTTTATGACATTATTAGCATCTGTGACGTCTTCAGAAAACCCACTTACACCCCTTCAGTATTTCAGATAAACATTTTGCTGACGTAAAGGCTAAAATAGAACTTCACTTCTGAAAGAAGCACTAGGGGAAAAAACAGCCCTCCCATGCTGTCAGCGAGGCTCAGAGCAAAGCTAGGCCTCCTCCCCTATCCAGAGCGATTTCCAACGGTTACCACGGCGATCTGTGTCATGCAGTCTTTGTGATCAAATGACGCAAATCGCTAAATTATTCTCGCCGACAGGTCATTTATCTGTGCTGTCAGCCCTTTACTGGTTTAACTAGGGACAATAACGGATTTATTGAGAGCACAGAGGTGAGTCAGGGACAGATTAAAGCTGAAAAAATATGTCTTTCTTGGGTGTGTGTGCATGCACACCAGCTCCAAACCAAACAAAAAAACTGCTTTAATAATTGTATTATTCCTTGTTTTATCACCAGGATTGCCTTTTTAGTAGAATGAAAAAACACCTTGATGGTCACAGGTACTCTGCTTCTGGTCATGCGCACTATGAAACAATTATAATTTAGCAGGGTTAACACTTAACTTGCTTGTTACATGAATCCAGGTTTTAGAATATTTTAACAGATGGTTACAAGCATCAGTCTGTTGTCAATTGATACAGTCCCGGTGAAGCTTGCCTACTCTTAACTATAATTAAACAAGCACAAATGTAGCATTTTCTTGTATCCAGACATTGGTTTGTTTTTTTTTAGCATTTTAGCGCCTTTAACTTTATAATATATGTATTTTTCACCTGTTTTTATTCTAGTGGCAATTAATACCATACTGACTTCCTAAGGCAAGACTATATTTGTTTATTTACTATAACTTTTTCTGCGCAGAGGTTGATATTGAACGTTGTGTCCGAGAGTCGATTAACCTCTTCTGCTGGACACCAAAGAGCGCTACATACAGACAACATGCGCAGACACCGAAGCCAACAAGCGGCGACTCCAACGGCATGGGCAGATCACCAACCAGCTTTACTGCTGATTATCAGGACCTAGCCAAGGCAGACTTGGTAAGTACATGCGCATAAACAGATCATGTTTATGTGTATTTATGCTACATATATGGAGATGTCAGCAGGAAACTTATTGGTTTGCATGGTAATTGCTCCACATTTAACATTTAGCTATTTGTTATATAGTATTGTGTTGTGTATATGCAGAATTTCCACTCTTGGAGTGCTATACTGATTGAAAGTGGTCTGTTTTCCCAAATATAGATATGATTAAAAAAATGTTATTAATTCCATATTACAGTGATTTTATTTGAGTGCCTTCTCAAATACCTCTGTTTCCCTTCCATACTACAGCCTACATGGTAGTAACCAAGAATGGGTCACAGTTACAGAGTAGCCTTTGTGTTATCTCTACCTGTGGCAGAATATCTCAGGGACCGGTGTTCTTGCATGCTTTTGGCAGAATGCCCTTGTGCTTTACCGGCATACAAATGAAGTAGCCTCATGCATAATGCAGAGCATGTTGCTTAATTGGAATAATCCAAGAATTTTTGCCGTCAAAATGATCCCAGACAGCCCTCTGAAGACGCAAAACAGGGAGTATTACCACCGTTTTAATAATGACTCATGAATAACAAGAAATTTATTTTTTATTTAAATAATAACATTTTAAAATGTGTATTAATCTAGATAACTGTATAAACCACAATTGACATTTTTTATTTTTCATGATTTTTTTTTTTTTT
>VKOC01000001.1:18827714-18873835 GCA_009364415.1 Spea multiplicata | reverse complement strand
GTCGTCTTATAATCGAGCAAATACAGTATATTTGCATACATACCACACATAGCTCAAATAATAGGATACCCAAGGACCAAACATCTGACTTGGGACCTGATGGAAGAGGTCTGTCATACTGAGTGGGGTCTACTGGCTTCAAAATTCCTTTAGCAATCACCTCTGGCGCCAGGTAAGAAGGGTATCTAAAACAGGGAAAAGAACAATAATTTTTACGAAAGAACCTCAATGAGAAATGATTTGTCTAATATATAAAATATAAAGGAAAAGATAAGGTATACCCATGCATGTATTAAAAACACACAATGTGTTTTAATCAATTACATCTCCAGAGACAGCATGTACCGCTGTTGGACATGGATTATTCTGCCACCTACTGTTCATTTTCAATAACACAGAATAAGGGAAGTTTTCTTACCCAATTGGAAAATCCACATCTGCCCCATGATCGGTTATATGATAAAGGCCAAATTTAGCCAATTTGACATGACCCTAAAGTAAACAGAAGCATGAATTAGCAGGACAGATAAGAAGAAATCTGTGTTCGCATTAAATGTCATTTACAAAGTGGATGTCCTGCAAAGATGAAGGAGCTCTAGAATGTCAGCTAAGGAATTTAACCCCTTCATGACACAATGCATTGTTTTAAATGGGTTTAAGGACATCCCATTGTACTTAAGGGGTTCAAAAGTTGGGTTTTCAAAGGAAATGAAACGTAACAAAAAATGTGTGCGAATCCTTTGTAGTCTATATGCACGGCTCTAACAAACATCCCACAAATATTGCTGAGCTGAAACAGTTTAATAAAGAGAGTTAAGGTTACTGCTGCCAAAAGAAGGAAAACCAGTTATTATCCAAAGGATCACATACTATTTCCACCCTTTAAGGTTAAACAGTGTGTTTCTGGATACACCGTCTCCCTCTTAGACGGGTGCCTTGATTGTCCTGGGCATGATCCGACACTACGTGACAGCATCTCAAACGCTAACATTCAAAAAGCCAACTTCAAAAAATAAAACTCTCATAAAACTCTCATAATTACTCAAAGTTACTATAGATAAAAACATATTTATATGGTTTACATACGGAAATGGAACAAATTAAGACTACATGAGTTTAAGCAGATGTTGCATTTTAGCCACACAAATTGCTTTTTTATGGATGAACATTTAAGGTCATTAACTTTATACAATTCAATCATGTTACTAATTTACAATTTTCATTTATTTTTAACATCTGCTGAGGCAAAAAGTGTGCATTCCAAAGAAGCATACTTGAATTTTTGTGCTTTATTAGGTTTTAGTTTAGATAATTCCATTTCTTTTTTCGTAACATTCCACTGAAACAAACGTTATGAAAAAAAGAAATGTTACAAATGTTGGAAGCCTCACAGAAGGTATCTGCAAGGAACATAGAAGGCCAGAATAAAAGATATGTGTTTATTCAATAATCCACGACTTACTATATACTCGCTCAGTTTTTAACCATTTTGGAGATTTATTGTTGTAAATTTAAAAAATAAAATAAAATCAACTGATTGTCTCAGTTAACTCAGTCAACCACCATTAAAACCGTTAACAGTTCTTATGTGAAGGTTGAATTTTGATTTCCCTCAATTTATTTATTTGTTTTGTACATTCTTACCTCTCCATCCGAAAGGATATTGTGAGGGGCAAGAGCCCTGTGGACCATTCGGTGACGGTTCATGTATTCTAAACCCTGCAAGACTTCAAAGGCAAGGTGCAGAGTCTTTGATGGGCTAAAAGAAAATAAAGGATCAAAGTGTTTATCCCATCATCAGCGTTCCCTTTCAGTTACAGAGTAGTTTTATTTATTTTTCTCTCCTAAAGGAACGGTATTTGCCTGATGCTACTGTAGATGGACTGCCAGATTTACTATATAAATATGATTGCATTTGATAACCACTATTTAACAAGTAAAGCATTCTTTTTGATACACTTGCCATTGGAATCGATAATAATCTTATTTTAGCTACCAACAGCACAGTACTAAGTTCCTCCAAGGTAGCCATTAGTGTCCTACAGTGCATACAAATGCAGACTGCATAATGGCTACCTAGGAGGAACTTCTCAAATTTTAGCTCTCTTTTGCTATTACAGAGGAGAAATATTAGACTTATCAGTTTGATTCCTCCACAAAGGAAGCCCGGAAACCAAAACGCAAGACAAGTGTCCTCTGCATGAGTGAGCCAACACCACCACACGTATGTTTCGGCCTTCATGGGCCTCCTCAGTGGGGTCTAATCCCTCTAGGTACAACAGAGCAAGGAGGTCTACTTCTGAACTCCCCTGTCCAATTGGCGTGTACCCTGAGAGATTATCAGAGGATGAAATGCCATTCAAAAAAGGTTTGAGGTTAACTCACAGAGGATGGACAGCCACTTAATAGCCTCTGCTATGGTTCATCACTGCTCGGGAACATCTCAAATATTTGCTCCCTCAATTGCTGATCTCAAACCTTTTTGTATGCTACCTTTAGACTATTAGGCTTCAAACAGTGCAAAGCTATGCTGCTCTTGGATTATTTTGTTAGATCTTACTATACTTTGAAAATATCCACTTGAAACGACGTGGCAATCCAGGTTTCATATATATACTAATAATCTACATAAGATATGTTTAAGTATTCTGGGTATGTTAATCAATATTATGCGTGAATTCAGCAACCTTGTTGTGGTTGCCAATAGATCATCCAAGCTCTCAACGATGAGTAAAGAAATACAGAAAAAAGATCGCAGCACACGGAAGCCGACGCCAAAAACATGTCATTTTCAAAAACAAACTCATGGTGGCAGCAGCCCTCCAGGAATAATAACCAGAGAAGAATACAACGCTAATGTTGGGTATTAGATATTTCTTATATATATATTCACCTTCTTGAAAACAAACGAGCATCAGGAATGCTATTTATCCTTTATCCTTGATTTCTTTGATTATCCCAATGTTCCAGAAGAAATGCTGCTGAGGTTGTGAAGACTGGCATCTCAAACTAAATAAGTTTTATGATGTATAAGAAAAACAAAATGCCTACTAATATGCATAATACCATGCACACTAACTTCATCCATGGGAGCTTGTTTGCCATTTCTATGATATGTTTGATTATGACTCCTGTTGTTCTGTTTAATCATATATGGTTGTTTCTCCGGACGAGTAAGGCTTCTGTTTGAAATCATATTCACACATACAACACAATACTCATTAGTATTTGAAACTGGGCAAGAAGATTTCTTGGGGGTTGTCTGCCAAAAAGGGTTTATATTTTATATTTCTACTGGGAATGGTAGAACGTACTTAGGACAGTGGGGATCTTCATTGTGACCAGAGGCTAGCATCTATTTATATATTTTAAATATATTTTCACGTTTTTTGGACAGAGTGGAAGCAGTTTCCCTTCTTTCCAACTCCAAACACTGCCCTTCATATTGTAATCGAGAAGGCTGTATGCAGAGGCTACCCAAAGTAATGATATGAACTGCAGCTCCCAACAACATTTACTGCCTCGTTACAAGAAATAATGTGCAAGAATATGTGGTGTCTGCTCTATAGAGATCATCTGGGTGCATGAAAAGTTTGTGCCACACCAAGCTCATTCACCAAAATAAATAATAGTAGTACCGTAATTAAAAACAAAAACACATACGTTAATATGGAGATGTTTTAATAACAAAACATTTATGGGGATTTATTTTACCATCATATTAAATATGTGAGGCTTAGTTGGTTAGACTACATTACATTTTTCTATGCTAAAAATTAAAAAATGGGAATCATGATTGAAAAAGCATATGGTAAAAATGCCTAAAAAGGAACTTTAATGTTTCTATCATTTCCTCCTGCCAAGTCTTTCTTCCAGGCTATATAGGTTAAGATCCTTTTAACCTGTCCTGGTAAGGTTCATCCTGTAATCCATAAACCATTTTAGTAGCCCTTCTCTGCACTTTCTCCAACATATCCATATCCTTCTGGAGATACGGTCTCCAGTACTGTACACAATACTCCAAGTGAGGTCTCACCAGTGATCTGTACAACGGCATGAGCTCTTCCCTCTTTCTACTGCTAATACCCCTCGCTATACACATCTCAGCTACTCTAATTTTTGTTTTCTATACTTCAATTCTGGGTGTTTTTAAGGAAGACCACCTTGAGTATTTGGTTTGAAGCTGCCCTCCCCCTTCCTTTCTCCCTGCCTTCTTTTACGAGCGCTCCATTTCATTTACCTTTATACCGCTCGCTATACAACCAAGCATTCTGCTAGCATTACCTGCTGCTCTACTGCATTGTCTACCTACCTTTAAATCCTCAGAAATAATTATCCCTAAATCTTTTTTGGTTAGATTTGCTGAGGTACATAGATAACTCAATGGAGTCTCTAGCTGAAGCCGATACATCTTTCTCTGTGTTGACCTAGTGAAAGGTAAAAGGTAATATTACCTAACCTTTTGGGAGCACAGTGGTGTCTTCCCCAGATTCTATTGACAAAAGACTTAATTTTCACTTGGGTTAATTCAGCAAAATCTACTTGTCACTTAGGACTAACTCAACTTAACCAGAAAATTAGATTTCACAACCAGTAGTTCTTCTCACCATACAGTTGCCTTTTTTTTTATTTGTTGTGGTACTCTATGGTCACTTTTTCATAGTCCTCATTCACATTTTAAATGTATTCATTATATGCAAATGTCTGTGTTTCTGGTCTCAGCTTCTGCTTTGGCTTTTGTTATCTGATACTTTATTCTTAATGAAGGATCCATTGATCTATAAGTAAGTACCATTTAATTTCCCTGCCCTTAGGCAGCTTTATGAGGCAGTTTACGACAAAGTGAAATACCGTAACAGAGCTCAGACGGTAATCATAATAGTGAAACAGGGAGGAAATGAATGAAAATTATGATTGAATGGATAACGGTCACTATTATTAATCAATAGAACTACTGGGACGGTAATATGTTTACAGGAAGGCTGATCACCGTAAAAGGGAGTACATCTGGATATATATATAACTAGTGCAGCATATATACCCAGATTTAGTACCCATTCCGGTGATCAGCCCTTGGGGTATTTGAATTAGGTAGGTGTTCCATAAGTTCCCAATATATAAGAAATAAATACATGAATAAAATGAAAAACCTTACTTAATGCCTCTTTAATTTCATACAAGCTGCTCCACTGCTGCACTCAGAACAGCAACAGCCAGGGAATTTCCACTTACGCGTTTCACGGAGGGTTATGGACCACCAAGCGCTTCATACATAGTTGCATTAAAAGTACTAAACATACTGGCTTTTCTGGTTTAAAATCATCCAGGTGATGCTGGGATGCAGCCAACCGTGGGCCTGTCCAATTTCATGGGACACAGGTGGCCTCCACAAAAGATCCATCACTAATGGGTTCTGGATAATCTTTACCGAGTCAATTTTGAACACATGTGCATTGTATTTGCTTAGATTAATGTTTATTTCACTGGAGTGCCAGTAATAGAGACCCACACAGTAATATGTTAAATATGTCAAAACACTTTGCTCTTTATCGGAAAATACCACACAATATTACAGAGGTTTCTGTGCCAAGATTTAACCTCTTTGAATACTAGAAGGTTACTCAGAAAATGACATCCAAAATGCTTCATATTAAACTTATTTCTGGATACGTTACAAAACTTATTACATACAAGATGGATACAGAGTGTGCATGTCCTTGCTACTGTGACTATGGTTACAATTGTGTTATTAAATATAGCCACGTGTAAAAGGTGCTTCAACCAAAACATATCTGAGTTCATTTCGCCATGAACAGAGCAGTTACCAGGGACTAAATACAAAATATAAGTGGTGACGGAGGAAATAATGAGGTTTGTGTCTACCCCCACAATGAGGCACACAAAGGTGTATAAAAAGCACATAGGGATGTCATACTGGCAGTAGAATGAGCCCTACTGAATAAACTTGCTGATGATTAATTAATCAAGGGAATTTGATTACCAGCAACTGTCTGCTACTTAGCATCTTAATTCCTATGGAAGCAGTAAGGGTGTACTTAGTTTTCAACACATGGCTTCTCCATTTTGGGTTTATTTTTTTCTGAATAAATCATGACACGGTGTAATATTTCATGTGTTGTTGTTCATCTGATGTTGGATTTACCTCATTTTTAGACCTGCTAAAGAACAGATGATTATTATTATACCCTGTCCTGTAAAATCATAGAATTCAGAGCTTTGTACTTTCTTTTTCACACAACTGTGTGTATGTCTTAGGCACGTCCATTTCTGCATCAGTGTATTTTATTTTGTTGCATATACTGTGTATAAATAATATATAATATTAATATAATATATATATACATATATATATATACACACACACAGTATCTCACACAAGTGGGTACACCCCCTCACATTTTTGTAAATATTTTATTATATCTTTTCATGTGACAACAGTGACGAAATGAAATTCTGCTACAATGTAAAGCAGTGAGTGTACAGCCGGTATAACAGCGTAAATTTGGTTTTCCCATCAAAATAACTCAACACACAGCCATTAACGTCTAAACCTTGGCAAGAAAAGTGAGTACACCACAGAAAATTTTGTCCATAAAACAAAAATATGATATAGATCAGAAATAAAGTGTAGACATTGTTAATATTGTAAATAACTATTGTAGCCGGAAGCAGCTGATTTTTAACGAGATATCTTCATAGGTGTACAGAGGCTCTATCAGGTACCATCACTCCTGTGTTCCCTAACCAAGGTTTAAGTTTAACAGGCTAATTGATCTTTAGAAAACGCTTCATGTTTTGATACTGTGGATAAAGGTACCGAGCAGATTATATCCAGTAAACAACAATATTCTTCTTTGGATCGCTAAATAAAAAGCAAGCTAACTCTGTGGGTTTCCCAGTACATCCAGTTTTAATATAAATCACCTGTCCTGATGTGTGGAACAAATATTGCATACACATCCCACCGGTCATTGTTCAAATTCTACCGAAGGTCTAGGCTTTTTTGTTCTTTAACAAAACAGGAATATGAATAAGAAGGAATATGAATTAGAGAAAAAATATAGAGCTATTAGCAATATAGACCATTTCTACTCCATGGTTTCCATGGGAACAAGCCCACAATGCAGAATAATACATTGTACTGGTTAAAGTGCTGGGTGGGAATATTTTGTCTCATACCTAATAAAATCTCATGTGACTCATCCTAAAAGAAAATGATTTCGGAAAATCAGACAGCATAGCAATGATAACACAACGCTAAATCCGGCCAGGAGAAATAAATTAAGCCCACACGGTCCATGCCATGTACATTAAGATGAAGGCTTACATATTTAGTGTTACCAGAGATCACATGGTCATGGGTGGGATACAGAAGAGGTGACTAACTTCCATTACTAGAGAGATGTAAAATCAATCATAGCCGAGTTATGCCAACAGCAAGGGTTGGCGGACATTCTAATCCGGTAAAATTAGCTATTCATGCCAAGTAACTGGAGACTTCGAATCCGTAGTATAACAGGACCTTAAATCCACACATAGGCTATATTATGGTGTAAAGAGATGCAAATAGTCAAATAAAGTTGAGTAGAAAAATGGCGTCGTCAAAACATGACTTCTACTCAAGAACCTTTAAAAGCAACCGTGATGGCACCACCCAAGGCTGAAAGTCTGATGACATCACAAGTTTAAAGGAGACCCACCATTTACGTTTCTACAGATAAATGCAAGTAAATTACTATAAGAAAACTGTTATCTTGTTGAAAATACTAACAGCTTTGTGTACTAAATAATGTGTTGTACACAAAATTGCAGACAAAGTAGTGTAATCGGTGGTTGAACTCTGTACTATGCAAAGCTAATCTCCAGCTGATTTGTTCTGTGATAGACAAAAGGAAGAAAAACATCTTAAAGGGTTCAATCATCAAAAAATATATTTTAAATTGGTAAAACAATTTTTTTTTGTAGTTTAGTGGCTCCCTGAGTATACAGAGTGCTCAAATCCACAAGATTTAAATACGACATACAGCTATTAAAAGTTCTCTACAAAACATAAACCAAAACTGTCTGAACATATAAAACCTGCAATACCCTTTAAAAATATCCAACATACTTTCTGGCCATGCGCAACCTGGAATCTACATTTCGGCCAGGCAGACAGTCGCTGCTGGTTTTACACTGAAGCGTGATACAGGTGCACAACACTTTTTAGTTCTTTAGGTTACTGACAGCTCCTAGAATTAACGGATATATAAAGCAGATGCCCTACTGACAACGGATAAAACCTTGTACAATTGAAATAACATGAAGCTCGGAATCATTTTGCCAGATTACAGCCCAGACAGTTTTTTTCTAGAGAAGACGTGTTCTGGGTCTTTTTCAACATTCTAAGATCACACTTTGTCAGCAACACATTTTATTAGACAGTCTTGTTCGAGACGTTGTCGTTGAACAAAACTGTATTATAATAATGTTTGAGAGGTTAGCTTTAAAGCTGAGACAAGTTTGACATAGCACACACCGACCCTTAAGGAAGTCCTGTCCCTTTCCCATAGTTTGCACATGTAAGGGGTTCTTACAGATTACAATAGCGAGGAACCCTTAGTACATTATTACGGATATTGTCTGCAAATATACAGCCCTTCGTGTTCGGGTCCCACAGTAAGCATTAGAACACATATTAAAAAAAAAAAAAATTCAAATATCAAAGTAATATCTGGTGCACCTTTTAGTGGACTATCGCAAAAGAAGCCCAACAATATAAAATACACGTCTCCAAAAGTTGGGGTTTTTTTTAACACATAGGTTTATAGTTGTTCTTTACGGACAGTGGTTGGCTGCATCGTGTCACCTGATTGATGGTCACCTGACGTACAAATAACTGATATCTTACATTCAGAATACCGGGAAAGCTTTTTAGAAATTAAAGGTTGAGTGAATATTTAGGTTCCGCACACAACAGGTCTCATTTGTTTTTCACATACAAAGAATCCAGAATGAATGTTTTACCTCACAGGCTTCCTGTCCCGTAGCAAATCCTCCAGGCTTTTTTCATAGTGTTCCGCTACCACCACCAACCTCTCTGGAAAACAGATTTGTTTTAATAAACCAATGAGGTCACAAATAACTTACTGCTTAAAGTCACGTCATTTCAAAGATTTGGATTTAACAGTAATATTCTACTGATATTCATCCGACCCACCCTTCGAAATATCTTGAGAAGCTGATCTAGAATCCAGAAAAGTTTGCTGACCCCCATCCTGGAGAAAATTACAAGATGTCGTGCGTTGAGAAGTTGGTCTAGAATCGAGTATGAAGTTTAGGAGGACATTTGCTGACCTCCACCCTGGTGAAAGTGAAAACGTGCCGTGTGTT
This sequence comes from Spea multiplicata, assembly GCA_009364415.1. NCBI lineage: Eukaryota > Metazoa > Chordata > Amphibia > Anura > Pelobatidae > Spea > Spea multiplicata. Next base: position 18,864,442 of record VKOC01000001.1, on the reverse strand, counting down.
TCAGATGTGGAAGACCTAGTCGGGTATGTCCCAAGCGATGATCTACAGGGGACGCACTTTAGACTAAAAATACTTCATCATTAATAAAAACCTGAAATCTCTACCGAATTACACATTCTAGATAAACACTATGGATTCCTTCTCAGTGTAATTACTGTGATTTGAATATAACACGCCATTCTAGGTCATTTACTTTGCCTCTGTACTTTTATAAGCACTGTTGGAGAACATTACAGAGGATTTAGGAACCAGACAGATATTTTTATGAGCTAGCTTGTACTTTTTAGGAGTCAGAGAGGGATATGTCAACAGCAATTTATATAAAATAGCACTGAAGTTTTGGCACCTCCACCAAAATGTTGGAAGTTGCAGCTACATGATATATATATATATATATATATAATTTCAACTATACGGGGTTGTTTTAAGACCTTTGTCCTTTGTGAATGTTAGGACTCACCAACTGAAAAATGCTTCTGAGACTTGGCCAATACGAGGTTCAATTAAATGTTTTTACGAGAGGAATTCCATGGGATTCGTCCCTGGTGAGAAGAAACTCACAGCATCTCTGGGCAATGATCTGACTTTAGCTTGATAAGGCCACATAAATGATCCAGACACATTATACTTTAAAAGATCCCTCTTGCCATATAAGATATGAGGAATTTCTTACCATATATATTTTTTACGTTCCAAAATAAATAAAAAAAAGCATTTTTACAAGCTATAAATTTCTATGTGTTACTTTCGACAGGATATCAGTTCTTGCCTATGCATTTTTGTCTTCCATTTACATTTTTTGGTTGTGTTTATTCTTTATTTTCAGTAGATTTCGGGAAACAGGGTTACTGCAATAAGAAAATGCCAGCTGCAGATAAAATAGTAGATTTTCAGATAATAACAAGGAACCACATAGCACGTAGCCAAGAGCAATGATGCCCTGGTGCCTGTGAACGTATCAAGGTCAAGTATAAGTGAGTGGATTGTAAAGCTATCAGGTAGAGATTACATTATGTTTTATACAGATCTGTTCTTATATTACCAAATTCCTTCAAACACAAACCAGATTTCACACTAAAGCAAACCTACCACACACAGCTTATATCCTATTACAGAGACCAGTTTTGTGGAGCCAGGGGCCAGATCATATTGTCTTTCTGGACTACCTTCTTCCCAAACTCACAGGCGATATGTTAACATAAAGCATACTGCTGTAAACAAAATGTGCAAAGGCTAAGAAAAATAATAAAAAAAGAGATTACGCATCAATGGAAAAAACGATCCATTTTGGCAGCCACGTGTTTATTTAATTTCAACATTGGCTTGGATCATTAGTCAGGGAGAATTATGCCACTTTAGAACAGCAAATAATTCATTCTGCAGCTTTCATGTAGAAGATAAAATGTCCGTTTCGGCAAACATCAATTTATAACAAACCAACCACAGGAAATCAGGGGTATCAACATGTAGAAAACACATCAATAACAGAATGTACAATGTGAAACCCCTTAAAAAGGATGGAATATAAAATAAAACAAAAACATATTGTACTACAGGCATGCTATATAGCAGCTATTATATTTGCTTCAAATATGGCATTTGAAATAGGCAAGATCCCAGTAAAACTTCTATTTTGTTCCTCTTCCCACGATAGCCACATGGTTTAGATTAGCTTTTTATTGTCCTAAGTCTGGAAATGGTGTGCAATGATTATTCTAGAAGTCAGCACCATAGTCTGGTATCAGCTCACGGATAATCCTTTCTGCTAGGCCCGCGGGCCGGCCGATGCCAAGTCACCCAAGTCCAGTGTTGTTCACATATCGTGATCTATTCACACAAACGTATTGTTCACAACATTCTAATCTACTTACACAAAGCAATATAGTCATTGTGCTGCCATCATATAATATATCCATTTTTACTATACATTCAAAAGTGTACATTTTTACACCAAACCCTCCGATTATACATGAACTATATCCCAAGAGCTCACTCCAGATAATCACATTATAACATCCAACCAAACCCCATGGCTCACACCGAGTGTTCCTCTTCTTCCCCCTCCCAATGTGCTTAAATGTGTGCAGTACAATTAATCTCATTTTACCGCTTTGCGGAATACATTGGAGATTTATAGACGTCTGCGCTTATGGGCACATTTCCACCTGTTCTCCTCAGAAATATAGTGAGTTATCTATAAAAGAATGCAGTATCCCGTTCCTTTTTCGACACTGTACTAAGCTAAGGTCAAATCTGTGTCAGTGTCAGGAGGGTCAGCTGAAAATACTCAAAATAAAGTCATCACTGCCCAAGAGCCAGATGACTTCAAATAGCAAGAAAAATCCACAGAATTTAAATTTTTCTTATATGACTGAAAAGTTAAACATGGTCCTGCAGTAAATAAAACCATTCTAGCTTGTGGTAGATGAAGAGAACATCATCTCTTCTGGTCTTCTACCTATGTCTAAGGCGGTTCTTGGATGATAGCAGATCAGAGCAATCTAAGGAATACAAAAATCCTGAATTCAGTACAGAGGATGCATCATTGTTTGAGTTATTGTACGGTATATAAAATTGTGGATGTACCTCTGGATCCTTGATTCTGACATAAAACACAAAAACAGTTGCAGACTTGAGGTTGACCACTCTAGACCTAGGATCTGTTGCATTCAGGGAGATTTTACTTTGATTTGGCCACAGGTACAACCTACAGAATCATCCATAACTCCAAACTGTTGTGCAACATAATGATTTAATACGACTCATAAAGCCCAGAAGTAACTTACACTCTGCCCCGTTTAAAATAATAGGACATAAAAGCCGGGGCTTCTTACTAGATGGTTGGGGTAGCCAGGAGTTTGCAAAACAAGGCCTGGCTACTATGACACACATCTTTATGAAAGCAGAGAGCATCTGTAATGGCCTCTTTTTTTAAGCCTTATTTTTGGAGTTGAAGATCAAATTGGATTATGAAAAATGCCTTTATTGTGCATCTGCAGTAAATGGTATTTATAGCTGGGATATGGAAACACTCCTCTATCCCTATTATTACTTTTAAACAGGTCATAAGTCTAAGATATTTAAGCTAGACACCACACTGTACAATAAGAGAGCAAGTGTTCCTAGGCTGATCCTATCAAGATGCAGCTCCAAAAGCCAAGGTACTCATAAAAAAAATCCAAAAGAAGCCTACTGCAAATATAATTCAGAATTAGCCTAAAATATTTGCTTATGCGTTTAATGGAGAATGGTATATTTTCCACAATAAAACGAGGGATGTCTCCACCGGGACAATCCTCTCAGAAACCCAGGACAACAGATTGATGGAGCTTTTTCAGGATCAGCTCGCTACAATGCTCATCCAAGCCGACTTAACATAACATGTTTTATACAAGGATACGACCTCCACAGGGAAAACGTGCCTTCATATTTACAGACTGTTCGGAAAATTTCTAACAAACGTTGTGTATCAGATAATTATCGCAGAGCTAAACCAAACTGTTTAAAAGGTGGCTAGAATCATGTGCTATTGAAGAGATACTCACTACACAAGTTAGACATCAGCTGCCCTCTGTAACTTGTCAGTCATCATCAGTGGTGAGTAACACAAGGAAAAATAGATTAAAGTAGTTTCTAATTACAATGCCTAGCTTGAGCTGAACCAGAAGGAAAATCGATTCATGACAAGGCCTTATGGTCCTCAGCCCATGGTAATCCAAGGTGAGGTTTCCGATGTGGAGAGCGGTTGGAAATGAAAATAGGATGGAAGTAGAACAATAGAGTACCGAGCCAGTAATAAAGACTATTGTCAGTGTACATTAAACCTGTGCACAGTGTTCTGAAGGTGATGAAGCTTTGTGCAGCTGGAAATACAATTAGAAAGTCATTGGACTGCGTGATCTTTCTGTTCCTCAGAAAAGTGCCTTGCTTTCCAAGGACATAAAAACTAGAGGCAAGGAATTTAGATCGTGGTCCAAGGTGTGTGTGGCCCCAAACTGTACCCACTAGCACAGAAAAAACGGAAGATAATGGTAAGGACATGTCCAGCACACGCTAATTCACATTCTCAGCATTTGTTAATTTCTAATTTTAACATGGAACGTTGAAGAAAAAAACCAACGTTCACTGACATTCCAATATTCCACACTTATTCTGTATACACTTTTTGCATATGATAGCCGCGTGCCCCTTCCCCTGCAAATGCATGGGGGGATTCTGTAGAAGGCTACGACATGCATCTGCCCTCTCCCCACACAAACTACTTTAATATACATTCTTCTTTGTTGAGGTTGCCCGTAACAAAGTAAATAAAACAAAAAAAAGTGAAAAAAAATTGAAACCTCTGGTTTATTTCTTGCACAATACAAGTCATGCAGGTTACGGCATTCAAAACAGTTTTATCCTATAAAGCCTCACTACAGGTTCAACAGAAAGACTCATTTTCAAGTTCAAGTAAAGCACTTTCAAAAATATCTATCCATCCTCCCTGGTTTGCAGAAATTCAAGGCACTGGGTAGCCGGTGTTCCTATAACTGTACATATTAGACATGTGCAAATGGGTTAAAAACGACGCCTTTTTTTTTTTTTTTTTAACATGTTCGTTTTCAGACAACGAATTCCATTTCCTGCCCATTCGTTTTGGAGCACATATCACGGCTCATTTTAATATCTTGAACAAAATTCCGTGTCCATATTTACTATCTCTCATGCTCTCTGAATGTCTTCCTACTTTCTTTGCCAACCACTTCAGCTTCCATGTTTTGCATCTTCTTCCTCTGCACCTTCTTGTTCTCTTTTCTCCTCTCTTCATATGCATCAACTCCAATCCCACCATCCCATCGGGAGAGAAGATGTCACCAGAATCTTCGCCGGTTGGAGTTATGTCCGCAGAAATGCAGACGAAAAAAGAAGAGAGGACAGAGAAGAACAAGGCCATTCAAGACACAGAAGCGCAGCCACGAGACATGGAAGCAGAGCTGTGAGGCAAGAAAGTGGAAGTAGTCGGCACAGACTGTAGGGAGACACTCAGAGATTGTGAGACAGTGGGAGTAAAAGAACCCGCGGATGAAAACGTGCAGCTTTTTAGCTTTGTTTACATCTGTTTCATGGCATCTGGTCTTTTTTTTTGTACGAATCTAGTCTTTTACGAAGTCTAGTTCTTATAGTGTCTTGCTTATGGTTATAGCTATGCTCCTATGGATGAATACATGGCTTGAATTGAGGATATTAGACATAAACATCTTTAAAGTAAGTGTGTCTTGTCCATCAAACATCGTAGTATCAATAGAGAAATAGACTTGGACTATAACTATAGGTCAGCTATTATTTCCTATCAGCAAACAAGCATGTAAAGTTGTAGTTTTTAAATGGAGCTTCTTTTGTAACTCTGAGTTTTGGTAATTTTTTTCATATGAGAGTTTAATTAGATATACATCAGAGTCTATTCACTAAACGTGGGATTTACTAAACGTGAGTGTCTGCTGCAGAAAGAACTTGGATGGCCATGTATAATGTAAAATTATTTCAGTGAGAGCTCTTCAAATTCCTCTCACCCGCTGAATTATGCATTGGACAGGGTCAGCTCAGCCCTTCTCTAGAGAAACTTGTCAGTGTTGGCCCTTCAATGAATACTGAAGTGAAGGAGTTAAAACCAGGACTCTCCTACAAACTCTTCTAAAGACGAGTATCTTGAAGTTCGGCTACAGATTAATGTGCATTCCGTGTGCAATAAGCAAAGAAAAAATACACCTATGCCAATATGAACACACCTAAGGCATGCGCACAAAGACACAATGTCACTTTCTCATTTCCTACCCATGGTTACGTTCACTTGGTTATATCTAGACATTTGAGGGACATGGATGACATTTTAATGTTTACAATCAGGTGTTGAAATAATCCCAACTGTGGAATTATTCAGAACTATGCAGCCATGGTGGCTATCAAAGAGAATCACCTACCATGTTTCCCACGGGAGATATCCACATACTGACATAGTCTAGGATGGATGATGGTCTTCAGGATTTGAAACCTTCCTAGAATTTTGATAGAGTTTGGCGTGAGGGGAAGGCCATTGCTTCCACAGACATCATGTGGCAAAGCAGAGGCAAAGAATGTGAAAGCTCCTAACTGGGCGTCTTTCAGAGGAGGCATTCTGTACGATCATCTACAGCCTGTAAACAAAAACAAAAGAAATAATATGTGAACGTATAATTACATACAACATATGGAGAACAGAATACACTGATATGTTTCTACATTTCCCGTAAATTTATAACATGACTTTCCGCTAATTATATATAAGCCCTATGTTTTCTTCCAGGATATTCACTACATATATTGTCATACATATGACACATCCATAATGACGTACTTGCGCAACGGTGCAAGACACATTAGCGAACAAATGCAATGTATAAGCATTGCTTATAATGGGTTTCTGGGTAACTGTGTACAATTTAAGTAATAGATCCGAATGTTTTCTTCTATCCTTCCACAATTAGTGCTACTCATCAGTTTTTGTTACGATTTCTCCCATCCTTTAGCTTTACTAGATAAATGATAGGAGGAAGTATGTATGGTCAGAGAAGCGCCTGGACAGAGATTGTCTACATGATATCATCACAACGTATCCCTTCGCTCACAGAGGGCATAACGGCAAATATGTTTCCCTCTTTTTGGTATGAAATGGAGACTTCAGTATTCATTTCTTATTGAAACATTGTAAGGGTAGTAAAGTCAGAATTAAAGTCGCTTGTAATGCTCATGGCTACAGATAACATTAGGGAGTTCTGCGTCCTTTATCTGAAGCAGAGACCTCCGGGGGCACTGAAAGCTTCCTCGTCCCTTTTATTAATTATCAGTGACAAACACTTTAACCAGAGATTTCTATAGTCAGAAAGGCCTGCGTGTAAAGCACTGGAAAGCAGATGCCAGTATAAACTACTGTGCGCCACGCAGGGTGAGAGGGAATAAGATTATTGTCCCCTCTCCAGCAATTAGTTATGGTGTGAAGCAGGTTTACTGTCAGCCTCAGCATCCAACTACACAGAATGCAGCAAAGGACTCTGCTTATTTAATTAAGAAACTATTCTATTTTGTGTCTGCTTGTTCAGTGCAGAAGATGCAGCCTCCCCCTGCCCGTCCGTCTGTCTCACCCGGGGATCTCACTGCTGGATGGGCTCAGCCTCTACCCTAATAGCCGGCAGCTTCGCTCAGGATATCAGCATTACTATCAGCAGACACAGGCTTCTCCATTGAGTGAAACACGGTCACGTGACCAATGACAGCCTTCCTCAGCGACAGGCAAGAAGGAAGCGCCAGGGGAGAGCCGTGGGTGGGTGCCGGTCACATATGTTTGGTCTGTAGGAACAGTGTTGTATAGTTCATTAACACACACGCTGCCGATGTACAATAGGTACAGGACCAATGGCTGGCACCGCAGCACCATGTAACATACGTAGTTAACCCCTTGAACGTTTAAGTCCGGCTTCGGATTAGCCTTTAGCCGGTCAACTACTAGCAAAATTAAATATATACAATATATACCTATTTTTCGTGTAATTTCGCCTAATACGGCTGTTGCAGAAATAATAATGAATGAATGAATAGAAACTGCATGCAAGCTCTAACTCCGAGCAGAGCAAACAATAAAGTCCGGCCTACGCTCTGCTTCACACAGCGTATTCCCAGAGCGCCCCCACCTCTTTCAAGCGTGCACCGCTGACGTCATCTCTGGGCGACCAGCTGCCAGTAAGATCACCAGGAAGCGGTAAGGACACGGTGTGCTGGCGATTTGTGCTAGACGCGAGAGCTTTGCTTGCGGCGGGTTTCGTTAGAACGTGATAGCAAAATGCAGTGGGGTAGGAGGGTAATTCGCGAAAAGTCAAGTGCGAGAGGCTGAAGAATCTGTGTTAGTAGTGTGGGGGAGTGAAAGCCATGAATGGTCTAGAGGGAGGGCAGGGCGGATGAGAGCGCAGGAAGGTCTGAGCAGTGCATGCCGTGTGCTTGTGACACGCACAGGTCTCTCCGCTGACACATGTAAATAAATGTGGAGCACTGCTTCTAGACGGAGGGAGAATGATCTCTATCCACAACACTTCTTATAACGTGTGTGTGATGCATTCGTTACATTACTGTTATGTGATGTAATGCATTCTTCCAGATAGGCTAGTAACATCCAGGGTTGGCCATATAAAGCTTTGTTTATATCGTTGGCGATAGGCAGCTGCAGCGTTTGTCACGACCCAAAGGTACCCGTGACAGTGTATTCTTCATCACATTTTGACCAAACCCAGGACCATTGGCTGGGAGCAGCTGTGTCATTGCAAAGCATGGCCATTTTTGATCACAAGGGAGCACTTTTAGCTCAGATCCATTGTTGAAGTCGGGAATTTAAAATGTCTTTTGAGTTATTAGTATTTACCGTTTTTAGGATATTTTTATGCACTGACACCCATCAGAGAAAAAAGACATTTATGGCTTAATTTTCCTTCAATTCCCATGATGCTTCAGGCTGGGGTTGGAATTGCATACAATGGGTCGAAGAGCAAAACAGGGGAACAAGAGGAATATAACTAGATCTCCTCTTCAAGAGTGTCCATAGTTGAGTAGCAAGCAGTGGAAAAGCATGTGCCGTTCCCGGACACATCGAAACATTAGACAATTCCTTGCAGGAGAGTTGCATTTTTTACTCACAGACATAACTTTAAGTTGTGAAGGTTCTATTCCAGTAAATGACGGCTGCAAGAAGAACTTGATTGGTCCTGTTTAATGCAAGAATGCACAATTCTAGTCCGCGAGGGCGTGGGGTTTCAATTAAAAATATAACAAAAGGGATTGGCTAATGTTCCTGACACCCACTCTAAATAAGTCTTTTAAATACTCTCAGAGTACTTTACTATGCATTCTTCAAAAAAAAAAAAACATAATTAAAGCACTTACCTGACTTGCAAGAGGCTGTCTTGTTAGCGGTTGGAAAGTGCTCCCGTTAAGGTCAATGGCAACATTTTCCACACATGCCCAAGGGGGTCTGAATGGACCCTTGCCTCTAGCTTTTCCACAAGCAGGGACTGGAGCTGACTACTGAGCATATTTTCAAAACGGACAACACAAAAAGGTAAAGGTACCATACATGTATTTTAGGCAAGCATACACAGAATTCCTAGCCTATTCACAGCCATTGACAGCTGGAGTCTAGCAGGTCTGGTGTTATATATATAAATATGGGTCATTTCTCCAAAATCACAGCGCTGTGTAAACTATGCATTATTCAGCTCAGCCATTGTTGGAGAGAACATGCCGGGATTGGATTATTCACTGACACCCCAACCCTTCTACCAACTCCTGGTTTCCTGGCTGTAACAGTACAGGGCTGCATTCCAGTTTTATCCTTCCTGTGTAGGATTATGTAGTCTTCGGAGCGCACTATTGTCCGAGAGTCCCCTTGGCCGCACAGCCCTTTCCAGCCCAGCAGGATCTGTATCATCTGCAGCAGGGCCAGACGAGGTGGCCCAAAAAGTAAGGGAACATCTGGTCACCTATGGACTGGATTCACAAATGGCTACAGCTTAAAAGTCACTCATCAAACCTTCAAAAGCTTCAATGATACACTGGGGGGGGATATATATCGATGGGTACCTTAAGGATTTCGAGCGACAGCACCAACTCAACAACATCGAGCTCCAGGAGTGTGTCGTTATTCTGGCCGGTAAGCTCACGGGCCAGGCTGCAAAGGCGTACCAGGCCATTCCAAGCGACATGCACACAGAACGGGCGTACCGTATGGACTAGGCGGTACGCAGTTGTAGGCAAGGATGTGCGGCCACTTCTTTCAAAGATACTGTGCAACACATTTTAATGGAACCATTTTTCCAATATGCCGTGGCGGATGTATAAGATTGGGTGCAAGAGCGCGATCCACCCACCCTGGACAAAGCCGCACAGTTGGCAGACAAGTTCGTAGTCATCTGGCTGCCATGCCAGTGGCAATGTCTTTACCAACCGCCCACAACCCAGGCTAATCCGGTCCCCTTACCAGCAGCAAGGCCCTTGATTGCAGCTCAGAGACCCCCTCCCCCACCGCAAGGGCCTGCCCCTGATCCTTTCAACCCTCACCATGGAACTATCAGGACCCCAAGAACTGTTTTGAATGTGGGCGGCCATGCCCCGGAGGTCCCGCAGTGGGCGCAGCACGATTAAGTCTCCATCATCCACACACAGAACTGTGACAACAGGGAGCAACATTACCAGCCAGTCCGTATTAACAGGCGACTGTTAGAAGGACTCCAAAACACAGCTGTTGGATTATAAAGTTGACGTCCAAGTCGCAGGCGGACAAATTTACACTTTGCCTATGGCCCGAGTGCACATGGATTGGGGCACCGGGAAGGGTTATTGTGAGGTGGGAGTCATGTCCGGACTCCCCGCAGGCGTTCTTTTGGCCAACGATGTGTGAAGGTGTGAGAGTCATTTTGTTCCCCCCAGCACCAGATCCCAAACCCTCTACCTGCCTGGTGGTCACCCAGAATGACATCCCACAGGCCTGTCCTGTTTACACTGGTCTATTAACCACAGAGGGGTTTTATTCACTAAAGGGAGAGATGGCAGGAGTTTTTGCAGGAAAGTTGTGGTGTCAACTGCTTCAGTCCACATTTTGTTATAATGGGCCAACACTGGCAAGTTCCAACAAAAAGAATGGCTGAGCTGTCCCAGCCTAATGCAGTCAATGAATAAAGAGACGTTGAAGAAATGTAACTGTACGTTATAGTGTGAATTTAAATTTTGACCCTTTCACGATAAAGCCTGTGCATGTACAGGCACCAAATGCAATGCATTTGTGACGATGCCTGTGCATGTACAGGCTGCTTTAAAATGATCTTTTTTTTTTGCGTTTGCAACTATCCAGGAAAAGTCCTGACTTAGGAAGCCATCTTTGACCTCTTCCTAAGCTCAAATTGGTGTTGCTAAAATGCTGTTATATCGAGGCATTTAGCAACACACAAAAAACAGAGCGCCCTGTGATGTTTTCAGAGAGCAAAATACTATTGAATATTAAATTTGCCAACTTCAAAGATGTCCCAAGTAGGACATGGATGCAGTCTGACCCAATGTCAAAATTCTAAAAGAAAAAATGCACACCTTTTTTGGGAGTTACATATACTTTAAATTCACAGCTAAAGTACATTGTGTGTGAAAAAATAACAAAAATCAATACCACAAATATTGACAAAGGCTTGTCGTAGTGCATGGAAAGAGTTAAAATACCGACATCTGAAATACAGTGGGCTGTCTAGTTTCCAAAAATAATATGGTTTCATGCGGTAAATTGGTTTGGAAATGGGGGCACGCTGACCAGATGTCAAAATGCCAATTTGAAAAACTGAGATACGTGTGTTCCAAATGGGGCCTTTTAGGCTCAAACAACCCAACAAAGCTATGTATGGGTAATATCAGTGTACTCAGGAGATGTTGCTAAACACATATTGGGGTGTTGTTTGTCAGCGGCATATATCAGGAGCTGTAAATTCGCACCTAAACTACATTGTATGTGTGGGGAAAAATATGCTGCCGCAAACTTTGACATCAGCCGTTAGTAGAATAATTGCATGGAAAGTTAAAATATTGGCATTTGAAATACCCTGGGGTGTCTAGTTTTCAAACATATATTGTTTGATGGGGGCAAATTGAACTCACCAGCTTTTTCTGAAAAGAAAGAAAGAAAAAAAATATTTAATTTTGTGTGCGTTTCTTTGCTTTTTCATTCTGATTTGCTCTATTTCTAACACTCTTGTCTAACGCTCAGTGTCTCCCTACCTTCTCCCTTTTCTGCAGCTCAGCCTCTTTTTGTGCTTCTATCTTCATCCATTTCTCCCTTTTATCAGATCGATTAATCAGGGAAAAAGATGGCTGTCCCTGTGGTTCCCTTCTTTTGCAGAAGTACTCCGAGTTGCCAGAATAATGCAGACAGATTCCTGGAAAAAGAGATGTGCGTAAATGCTTCTTTCTCCACAGATCCATCTGCATTATTCTGGCCTCGTGGAGTACTTCTGCAAAAGGGTGGAGCCACGGGGACAGCCTCTTCACATTCCTCCAATCGGGGGAGAGGGTGTGTCTGGAGGTGACAATAAAACTTTGTTTCCGAATGGAAAAACCCACCTGAATTTCATCCGAGCTGAAAGGGCAGGTAACGAAATTCGTTGTCTGAAAATAAGTGGACCAAAAACAAAATAAAAAATGTGTCAAATTGCTTTTCGGCCATGTGCACAAGTCTAGTAAAAATGCCTTTTATGATGCAAATGGTTTCAAAGTCATTACCTATTCTTGTTGTAGGTATCAGGCTTCTTCGGAAGACTTCCCTGAAGTTGCTGTTGATATATGTAAGTTTTCCTTATTTTTTTGGGCTTCTGTTTTATGAACATGTCTTGAATTATTTTCTTATTATGCGAATGTGAGGTCCCCCCTATGCTTTGCAGAGCGTTTGTATGACATACTGTGTCCTGAGGTTCTAAGCCTCTTTCCTAGTCTGCGTATTAGCCAGTTTAAGGGGCTGGCTTGCCAGCGGCATGTAGCGTGACCACAGCAAACTTCCCATATTTCCCCATGTATAACACGTTTTTTTTAAAAAAATTGAGGTCTAAAAACTAGGTGCGTCTTATACAGTGGTTGTAGATTGCAGTTCTTACCTCCCAGTCCCAGGTTTTTTTTGTTATTTACCTATGCCTTATGTATGCATAACGTGGCCCTCACCAATGCAGCCCTTCGTCATCTGTAGTTAAGTCACAGAAATGAAATATTGTATCTCACCTCAATTCACCCGTAGCTCACGCTTTGGTGAATAACCCCTCTAAATATGTAAGAACACACTTGGCACAAATGGAATTTTCTATGGAGTCGCGGCATGTTTTTCTAGCATTAGGATCAAGTATTCGGGTAGCTTTTCAATGGCAGTTGCCTGTGTCAATGCCAGTCTCCGAGTTATTTGAACCATTGGCAGCTTTCCTGACAGGCTGTTTATTTTGTTATAACTTCATGGTTTACGTTGGGAACACCTGGCTTTGTTTACTATGATTAGCACTAAAATTGACTGCACATTTTTATTTGCTTATCAAGTTTAGATAGAAGTTGATTGAAAAGCCACAAATATTTCCTGGAGAAGAAGGGAAAAAAAAATCTGACTTTCAAGCAAACATGATTGTTTAACCCACTGGGTGCCACGCTCCGCCAGCTGCCGGCTAGCCGTCCTTGGCACACAGCTTGCCATCTTAGTATTGCAGTAGTTAAAGCAGATCTGCCATAGAGCGCGCTGATATATGTTTACTGCAAATATGGAACTATTTAAATTGTAAAACAACTCTGTATATAGTGAAAAGGATCAGTTGTATTGCTCATTTGATTTGCAGACCACAAATTAATTTTATTTATTGTTACAACCACTTTGAAATAGAATAAGGGAAGTTGTAGCAGAGGCGCTTAGCCTTGTGGCTCTTGTGTTTATAAGTAGGAAAACGATCCTATTTAATGCTATAAACATATATATTAGCACTGTCATATTGCTTCTCCGTTACTGCTTATAGAAGCAAGAGTGATGGTCAAATGAATTTTATCGACTGCAAATGTTTTCCAGTCTGAGCGGTTTATAACTCGCCTTAAATCAGGGCTTGACAAATTTGTTTTGAATCTAGGAGCCAGCTAAAAAAGTTAGGAGCCAGGATTTTTTTTAAAAACAAGGTTTTATTTACAAAAATAACAGATCTCAAATTAACATGTACAATTTACACGTATCCCTCTATATGCCAATCTGCCTCCAGAAATGCTTTATACCCTATGCCCTTATACCCCCCTATATGCCACATGATATGCATTTTTAATCTCTTTAATACCACGCTGCCTCCAGATATGCCTTTCAACCTCCTTTATGCCACTCTGCCTCCAGGGATGCCTTTTAACCCTCTATATGCCACTCTGCTCCATGATATGCCTTTTAATCCCATTAATGCACACCCCCAAAGCCAGCCCTGGTGTCCACTCTGCCCACATAGAACCTGACCAGCACCCAGATTACACATATAAGATTTACCATCTTTTTCCCCAAATAACCCAGCACAAGTCAACTTTGTCCCCAAACAGTCCGGCCTGTGCCATCTCTGTCCCATATACACCTTGCCTGTGCCATCTTGGTCCAAACATCCTGCTAGTGCCATCTTTGCCCTTCCACAATTATACATCTATGATACACAAACACTTTTACAGTCACTCACTAATTCACACTTTAATTCAGACAACTCATCCACACATTAACTCATGCTCTCCCTCATTCACTCAATGCATCCACACATTAATTCACACTCTTTACTTTTTTCAATATTCTTACTACCCTCTTCCTCAATATCTACCCCCTCTCTCCTACGCATCAAAGAAAAAAGAAGACAGCATTTAAAAGCCGCTCACTGGTGCCCGCGGCTTCACTGCTGAGTGCAGAAATATGACTTCATATTCCGGCGCTCAGCTTGAAATGCCGGCACCGGGACGGAGGTAGAGGCCTCGTGGAGGAGAATGAGGGGCTCCGAGCGGTTGCTAGGCTCCCCTCTCCTCCGCATCAAAAAAAGCGTTTAAAAGCCGCTCACTGGCGCCCCTATTTCAAATGGCGCCAGTGAGCGCCATACCTTAGATACGGCTCTGTCCTAGGCGCCAGGACAAAAATCTCAGTCGCCATGGCGACCTGGCACCCGGGATTTGTCGAGCCCTGCCTTAAATTCTATACTGGAGCATGGGACAGAAACCAAGAATGTCAAAGACATAGCTAAACTCCTGATTTCTTCTTCTTGTTCTGTCTCAATGTACATTTTTTTTTCACTTGAAACACTTTTTTTTCATGCAGCCTCTACTGCAATTCAGAGTATGCCGTTTCCTCCGGAGCAGACTAATACGTCGGATAGTAACTGTGCTACCCTGCCTAATGGGGATATATAACTTGATTAAATAATTCAAATGTTCAAATGGCCCAAAAATGATTTGGAGACATTTTCCAAGTCCGTTTTTGGCCAGCTCTTCTTCAGGGAAATAAATTGCACTCCCTGCCCATTCTGTGCGGCTGAAAATTCGGGAATGAAATTCATTGTCTGGAGCTCACATTCACTCTCTCACACTCTCTAAATGTTTTACGTCTTTCTCTCCCGACCACTTCCACATCTTCATCTTCTATCTTTTATTTTCTTCTATCTTCAATCTGCTATTTTTAGTCTTCTATCTTCGTCTCCATCTCCGTGCACCTAACTGGCGAAAACTTCTGGTGACGTCCCAGCGGCGGTAACTAGAAACCTCAGGGCCCCGGTGCGAGAGAATCTGTTAAGGGCCCCCCAACCCATCTATCCCTTCTCACGATCTCCCCTCTCCCTCCCTACCCCCCCTTCTCACAATCTACCCACTCCCTCCCTACCCTCCTTTGTAGGTCACTTACCGCCAACTCCTGTGAGGGGAGCATGAGGTTTTTGTCTCGGGTCGGCGCTTCACTGCTGAGCGCAGGCATATGACGTCATATGCTGGCGCTCAGCGTGAAGCGCCGGCACCCGAGACAAACGCCTCACACTCCCATCACTGCACTCTGCCTGACTGGCAGAACTCCAGGGCCCGGTCGCAGTCGCGACCCCTACGACCCCAGTAGTTCCGCCACTGGTGACGTCCTCTCCTAGTCGGGAGTGACTCCGAATGCACACGTCTATTATATAATTTAGGCTGTTCTGCGAGCTTTTACATTTTCCCCGAAGACTAGGGGGGAAGTTGTTGTGGAGTTAATTCATTTTATATATATGTTGTCAATATTTTGGGTTTTTAGCATCACTGATCAGTTGGTTTCAATTGAAACTGTTTTTTTTTTTTGCAAAATATGATAAACCAATAGGCAACATTTTGACCATAATTAATTTACTTGCCTTTTTGCTGTTTTTTTTATGCATTTTCAGCATTAATTTACTAGACGGTGCTTTAGAGAAGTAAATTAGGAAATGTAATATTTCACCTCTTTGTGTATTTTATTACTGGAAAACCATGTAAAAGTCTTAAATTTGGATTATGGGGTATGTTTTGGCTAAAACACAGACAATGTTACGTTTGCCTGCTCTGCTTTATAGACTAGTCTTGCATATTCCATTAAAACCTGAAATATTTCTAAATATACTCTCTTGCATCATCCCTATCTGTTTGAGGTATTGTCTGTATTTCCGAGCAAGCCATGCTTTTTTTTTTCTGGAACTGTTTCTTGAAGTTACTAATTACAAGAAAAACGCTTGATTGAGCTTATATTGGCTATTAATAGTCTCCTTTTAAACGGCATTATGTTTGAAGCGAGGAATTAATTTAACCCTTGTCTGCATGCGGTTGATCGCATAGACATTTGGAAGGAGAGGTAGCATTTGATATTTAAGGAAGTTCTCAGAATGGAGATTCAGTTTATGCCATTATAAAATTTATGGCAAATGTTGGAAGTATCTTTTATTACCCAGGGTAGCTTTGGCCTTTAACAAAGGCAGATGTTGTTATTTCTGGGAATGGTTTTCTCAGAAATCAGGTTGAATTTATGATCCCCCTTTATTGCATGGTGGTCCCTGCTTTTACTGCTTTTATCATTTCATCTAATTCCTTCCTTATACTTTAACACCTGTATTTTATTTGTCTTATGCTACGTGTATGCTTTTTCTCTTAAATCTGTCAGGTCAAACGGCCCAGCAGTAAAATTGAGGTCACGCTGTTAAAGTTCCTTTTCATATAGTTAAAAAAACAAATATATTTGTATTCTTACCTTCATGTAATGTCAGAGTTGCTTAGTTGGCAATTTGGAAAATAAGGCAAAGATTGATTTCTCATTTTTCATTTTGACCAATTCATAAGAAGGCAAAAAACATAACGGAGCAATGCTTTGTTACGTATGTAAGACTTAACCAGTCTTAATGTGATGATCACAAATATATGGTATGGAGCACAGGCCATGCCACATTTAAGCCATAGCCTTACAGCCTAATAAGAATACTAGATCATGGTGTTTAATAGATTAATACATCTGTCAGACCTGATGCTCTACATCTGCCGCGCCTCTCTGCGAGTCCCTCCACTAGCAGAATTAAATTAAAAATACTAACTCTATCCTACAAAGCTCTCTCTAACACCGCTCCCCTCTACCTATCCTCCCTCATCAGCAAATATACTCCAGCCCGCCCTCTAAGATCCAACAAGGACCTGCTCCTTGCATCTTCACTCATC
Source organism: Spea multiplicata (assembly GCA_009364415.1). Classification (NCBI taxonomy): domain Eukaryota; kingdom Metazoa; phylum Chordata; class Amphibia; order Anura; family Pelobatidae; genus Spea; species Spea multiplicata. The sequence goes on along the minus strand of VKOC01000001.1, from coordinate 18,847,189 downwards.
ACCTCCTCCGGCGGCCTACAGGACTCCTCTAGCGCAGCACCAACCCTCTGGAACTCTCTTCCCGTGCTGTCTGACTCTCACCAACTCTTCCCTCCTTCAAACGCTCCCTAAAAAACATTTCTCTTCAGGGATGCCTACCACTGACATAAACATCAAAATGTCCCTCTTACCCACTTACAACCCTTATCTCACCCCACATTAACATCATTCACTACCACCTCACCTCCTATTACTTACCCCTTATCCACCTAGATTGTAAGTTTCTGTGGGAACAGGGCTGTATTGTACTTGTTATCTGTAACATTTTCACCTTTGTACACCGCTGCGGAATCTGTAGGCGCTTTATTAATAACGTATAATAGCTGCATGGTCCCTATGGCCTGTTTTGCAAAACATGGGAAGATTCTACAAAATCCCCTCGTGCATTTGCCCCCCCTCCCCCAGCTAAATGCCCTGCAGGAAATGTGTTCAGCCAAACACATCTCTATGCACACAATATACTCGCCTCCATTCTGCTTCGGCGCAAGCACGGGAAGCACTGTATGCAGCGGTCTGTTGAGACCCCGGTGCTCGTGTGTGGAAAGTGCCGCCATTCAAGCAGTCATGAAGGAAGAGGGCTGCTGCCGCTGCAAGGCAGTCTCCTCTGTGTTAAGTTAGTGTTTTAAAGATGGGACCTTGAAGCTTTTTTCCCCATTGGTGATTAGGGACCATAATTCACCCAAACCATATGTATTGAAGCAGAAGGGGTCCATACTGTAAAAAAGAGCTGCTTTCATACGAAGACACAAAGCCCTTTTTAGGAACAGATTTATTCCTAAATTCCGATATCCACATCCTGTATTCTCGATACAAAAAGAAAGTGCCCTGACTCGTGTCTTATTTTTTGATTTTATTAAAATATGCCTGAATATTGCCTAATTATAAGATGATGTACATTATGTGTATGTATATATATATATATATATTATATATATATATATATTATATATAAAATCTCAGTTGCATCTTTGTCCCCGCTGCTTTTCAGTAATTAGCATGTGGGTGCTTTAAAGAGGGCAGGCGTATTAGGGTACATTCTGCAATATCGAAACGACTGCTACAGATTCCTTCTTTATAAGCCGGTAAACGCAAAGTTAAAATTTACAGTCCCCGTTCTAAATTAATATCCTGCGGTCTTACCTATTTGTCGGCCATCTTTTCTGTAAATTATTGGAAAGGATTTACAATGTGTGATACAGCTTGGTTAGTAATTAGGCTATTTTGGGACTGTGACAAGCACTGCTATTTCACTTGGTGTCCAGGCAAGGCCGTCCGTTGTATTTTTAATGATTTGGCTGCCTGTGGGATGCGAATGCAGCTGTCCTGGTTTGGCTGATCTCAGCTGTGAGCAGGAAGTGTAGAATTTCCCAGTACCAGCCTCGCTTCTTTTCTGTGTAGCCTGCCCAAAAATTCCTTTTATTTTCTTTGAAAACATTTGCTGGTGTGGCATAATACTTAAGGTCAGGGGTAGACAGAACTAATATATTAGCCAAGGGTTCCAAATGTAGAAATAATAATAATAAAACAAAATGCAATTAATTGTTAAAACAAAATGCAATTAATAGTTGACGCCATGGAAACAGGCAAATATTAAGACCTGAAAAGGGTAGTATGGGCTCATCATATCTGCAATATGAGTTGCCTTATTATTATCGCATTCTAGTTCTAGGTGCATGAGGAACCTCGTCTGTACATTGTATTATGTTTTTGTAGTTTTTATTAACATTGCATTTTTTACACTTTAGTGCCACTTTGCTTACATCAGAACTCTAGGGTGGTCTTAAGATTCTATACACCTGTCATTTTTCTTCTGTAGTCTTTGATGATGGACAACAAATTTAAGGAAAATAGTTAATATGCTAAACCATCCATTAACTTCGGACATCAATCAAGCGCTGTCAATCATGAAGAGTTTTGCTTTTCAGGAGGGTCAGTGGCTACATTGATTCTAACTGGTCTGAAGAAGGGATACACAACTTCTGTGCCCGTGAACCCAGTTTGGGTGTACTTTTTGACATACAGGAATATCGGGACTGATGCATGGAGGAGAGCTAGTTAGATATAATGGGAATAAAACATATTCTGTAACTGTCCTGTAAGGAACGCGTCCTTACACTTGTGTTGAAGGGTTTGGGACAGCAGGCGATCAGCGCTGGCTCTGGAATGTGACCAGATTGAGTGACAAGAGCCAGTTGCTACAAGCCACGTACGAGCGCAGAGGTTTATGTTTCATTTTCCTTTCGAATTGTCCTCCTTTCTACACTTGCAAGAACTAACCAGTCGCACTTCATTTTGAGGTAATGCAAAATCTTTAATTTTCTTATGCTTATTCCGTGGCCTCTATGTCATGGCTTGGAAATCATTTACAAGTGAAGCTAAAACGCAGACGTGTCCTGGCTTTACTTAACGTTTAAAACCCATATTAAATGTAGCGTTTCTCCTGGAAAAGGAGGCCTTCTCGGCTTGAATGCTTCTTGTTTTTTTCTTGGTTTAACGTTTCACTTTATTTTTTTTAAATAAATGCTTTAATCTATATATAATTTAATCTCATAGTAAATAATACTATTATTCTTGAGATCGGTTTTGCATGCTTAAGCTCTATTGCATTGTCTTTTAACAATCTGTAGTTTGAACGTTCAACCATATGCAGCTTCAGCTGGGAATCCTTTTGTGTTCTTTCACATTATATATTGTTGTTACTGTGAGACGGGCTCTATAGCAAAAATACTCTTTATTGCCGTCTCCTAACATTATTACCTCGTGAAAACATGAAGACAAAAGCTTACGTGAATATTGAAAGAACACGTTTTGGGAGTAACCGGGTGTGCTATAGATTTTTCTTTACTGAGAGGGTATATCTAAGACGAGACAAAGGACAGATAGAAGATTGTGTCTACAACAGGAAAAAAGAGAGGACAAGATGGGCCGAATGTTTCGTATCTGCCATCAACTTCTATGTTACTAAATGTGGGGCATTCACCATACTGATTGCTTCATATGTAGCACTTGCTCTGTAAATTTCTCCCTTAGTTTGGCCCGCAGATTTTTACATCAGTTCCACCAATCGGCTGCATGAAAATTAGATGATTAGAGCTTTACATGAGCTAAGAAGTGCTTCTCTAGAAGGTTGCAAACACAACTTATAATTACTGTTATGATCTTGTTGTTACGTCCCTCATATTGGAAGGTTGGAGTTAACGGAGAGCTATTTACAAACCTATGCATGGAATGTGCTCCCCTCCTTCAAATAATACTGATAACGTTCCTTCAGCTATCTGCAGACTGCAAACATTACAGGAACACCAGTGCCGAAGATCCTTTTAACTCTTTATAAAAGCTCCCTTCATCATCAAACAGCTCTACAGAACCAGGCTACTCACTCATACAAGTGGGACCTAAATATAGTGAATGGGGTAACAGTCTGTGTGTTGAATACCATCTAAATCCATAAATTAACTATTCACTGGTTTGTGGGGAGTTTTTATACATTTTTTAATAACATCATTTTGATGATAATTATCTTAAGCTGCCCCATCTATTTTTTATTTCATTTTGTATTTATTTTCTTGTGTTGTGTTTTCCGTCAAATGCCATGTTTTCAAATGGTTACATTATGAGCATATAGACATAGGTATACAAACGTCTACCTTTTAAATCTATTGAATAACATCTAGGGATTTGCTCGGAAAAAAAACCCAAACAATTTTAGCTCCTAAAAGTTAATGTGAGCAAGTGACAACTTGAAAGTCATTTTCCTTTGCTCTGTAGGAAAGGTTTATGTAAAATAAAGATGCTTTTCCAGAGATAAAACACAAACTTTGCTTCCCTAGTATACAAGGAGCTTTTCATTTTTTGTTGTAATAATGTGTCAAATGGCAATTCTGACAATATTGCATGATTAATGAGTTACTTCTGCGAAAAGTCTAGGCCATCAATAGTACTAAGAATTATGTTTTTTGGTTCTGCTTTTATGGTAATTACACAGAGTAGGTAGAACAGAACCTCTAAAATATGCTCGAGATCAATTAGAGCTAGTGTTTTAAATACATTGCCTTTTTACGTCTGTGAAAATCTACATTTGGATTAAAAAGTGTGTATATATAGTGTGTGTGTGTGTGTGAATATATATACTGTATTGGCTCGATTATAGGCCGCACCCTTACAGTTTGGTGCTATTTTAAAGAAAAAAATATTTTTAAAGAAAAAATACACATTAGTGGAATGGTAAAACAGTATTTTATCTAATGAACAGGAATACATGTATTTTAATATTTTTGGTATCTATTATATGTTATATACAAACAGAAAACCAATAGCCATTTTAAGCCCCCCCCCCAATTAATTATACACCTTACTTAGAGATATGCCACTCTGCCCCTAATATGCTTTATAACCGCTGAAATGCTTTGTGCCCCTAGATATGCCACTCTACCCCCTCTGAAATGCCACTCGGCTTCCTAGAAGTGCCACCCCCCAACTTACCAATGCACCCTCAGACTCCCTGTTGTCTAGCGGGGCCGGCCGGTGGATGTCTGTGCGATGCGCGCACACAACCTCCGCTGCCGGCCGTACTGCTGGGGCTTCTATGGTGGAGCACCAGAAGGTTATGCCACGCCGGTGCTCCACCGTAGAAGCGCGGGCAGCGGAGGTTGTCTAAGCGCATTGCGCAGATGTCCACGGCTGCAGGAGAGGAGGATCCAGGTCCCCTGCAGCGCTGCACGGATCTGGATCCTAAGCCTGCGACTTACCCGCAGCAGGGATACATGAAAAAACACCTGTCCAGGCAGTCACTCTTGAGTAGTGTTCCTGTAATGATGGATTCTGCATGACAAGCCATTTGTATTGCTACAAATTGTGTTCTTCTCTTGAATATTGTTTTGTTTAGGTTTTTAGCCCGATCATTCACAAGGATGGCTAGCAATGGCACAGTATTGAATAGGTTGGAGCAGAGAGCTTCAGAGGCTGATCAAGTAATCGAATACCTCAAACAGCAAGTTGCACTCCTCAAGGAGAAAGCAAGTAAGAGCTATTAAGGGTTTAAGGGTTGAGTAACAGTATGACCCTGTGTTGGGCCAGAAAAATAGCAATATAGTTAATGAAATGTTTATCATATCTGCAGCGATCTCTGCTACTGGAAAAGTTACAGTATGTTGATTACTGTCAGTAAAAATGACAGCATGAACCATGTTTCCTCTCTGAGAGAGGCACACGCTGCTACTTGCTGGCTCCCCATGCAAAAGAAGCAGTTCGAGATGGAACAATAGTACTTTCCCTGGTCACATGACCTTGTAATTAGCCAATCACAGCCATCATTGTGTTCATATGTGGCTGATTACACGTTTTTATTTTTATGTAGTTTGTTGAGTCCTAAAAAAAACCCACAATAAAAAAAAAAATTATGTAAAAATTGGATTTTGACAACAAGGAGGGCCCTGCTCAAACAAGCTTACACTCTGTTATCCTTATCAAGGAAGATAAGATGTTATGATAGGACACCAATTATTTTCCTAGACTAGCTTCTTGTAAAACCATTTAATTAAGAGGACTCCCTATTGTGTAACAACTTCCACAAAAGTTCTACCTCTTAATTCTTGTTTTCATATTTCAGTTTTGCAGGCATCTCTACGAGAGGAGAAAAAGCTTCGTGTAGAAAATGCCAAGCTGAAGAAGGAGGTTGAGTCTCTGAAAGAGAAACTTGTAAAAGAAGAGATAAAAAATGGAGGTAAATTAACATACACACATTAGAGGTCCTGACGGCTTCAAAGTGTTACAAAAAAAGCTTTGTTCCTTGTGTTTTGTCAGTGAAGCAAGTTGGGATTCCAGAAAGTGTGTCTGCTCAATCCAGTTGTGCTTCCTCTGAGCCAGCAACCGTGAAACCTTCCTCGCCAGCCCCTGTGAAACCGTCCCCACCAGCCCAGGGATCTTCTTCGCCAGCGCCAAAAGCTGGAGGAGAAGAGAAAAAGAAGAAAGAAAAGCCTGAAAAGAAAGGTAATATGATGAAGAAATGCACTGTGTGGACAGACCCCAGACCAGTTTCCATGCCATGCACTCCCATTGACTTCATTAGGAACACTATTCTAGTCTTGTTATACCCACCTGTTTGGCTCAACACATCTAAAAGCCAACAAGATACGGGGCAGAGAATTTGTACAAATGCATAGAGGGGATTTTGGTGAATCTCTCTATGCTTTTACAAGGGGACAGAAATAAATAAATTGAAGGAGGACACTATGCTATCATATGCGTTAACGTTTGTATGGTGGCTGGAGTGACCCTTTGTGATGATCTAAAGGGCTCCAGCTTCTAAGCCAGGTCAGTACCTGTATATCCACACTAGATGCTGATCTGTACTATTTTGCAAGTACAAGGAGAAATAGTTATTTGTAGCAATGACTGCAATGTATGTGTGCCTGTATAGACCTTTGTAGAAGAAGATGTAGAAGTGTCTTGTCATAGACCAATAAATATATCATTATAAGCAATTACCATTCTCTCCACTGTATATTGTATTCCCATTTTGTCCGACCCCCCTGCTTATAACAGGCTTGGTGTGCCAACCTTTTCATTTTTCTCTTTTGGTTTTAACAAATTTTCCCCATTTGTTAGTCATGTTACTTTTACAATTACAGTACAGGGATTTTTTTGTTTCTGCCTGCTGTCATGCAATCAAGTCTGTAAATATACTGAGCAAATCAAGTCCGTGAAATTGGCAATCTGATAAATCCAAAGCAAAACTTGTTAAAGAGAGATTTTGATTAATGACGGTTTCCCTTTTTTTAGTATCTGGAGAGTGATCTGATTCAGGAATATGCTTCCAGAGGAAGTATTGATTTTCACATGTAAGATAAAGTTTGGCAGGGTACCTTGAGGGCACAGCGCTTATGTAATCCTAATTCAGAGCAGCTACAAAACACAGTTTAAATATAATTAGAGAATACAGTTTTCCCGTATGCAAAGAAATGAACATTTTTCTTCGCTTTGAAAACGACTCAAAATTTGAGCAGAAAAGAATTGTGCGTTTGGCCAAACACGTCACCTGCATGGAAAATAACTGGGGGAGGGGAGCATATGGGGGATTCTGAGACAGCATAGAAATTTAAAGGGACCTCTCAACTCATTCATTGAAGCTTCCATTTAAGACGAGAACAGGCTATTTTTGTATCCAGGTTTAATAAATGCATTGGATTGATTGTAGCGTTGCCACTAAACTTGGTAATTTAATGAGAAAGCAACATATTCAGACCTCGCCATTTGTCTTTGCTACATTTTCTTTGGTTTGCTGGCCCTGTCTACTTGCACACCATGATCTGGCCACTAACGGTCGCTTTACTGCTCTTACACTGGGCAACACAATTTTAGGAACATCAATAAAGATGATCTAAAACTACCAGTCGACCCACTAGTCAAGGTGTAATCTTTTTTTTGCCAACCTACTGTATTTAGTTTTTTTGTACGTGCAATCTTGGCAGCTACAGTATAAGTGCCCCAAGCACCTGTGTCATAATTTAGAGGTTCTTTTAGATTACGAGTGGTTAGTTGCAGCTGTTGAAAACAGTTCTTTCCTTCAGGGACATCATTTTTATAGTCCACGCACCAACTAGTTTTTATACAGTCAAGGAAGGTGTGCATTTACATTTTTAGCAAACTTATTCACACTTGGAAGACCTGATTTCCCCCTGGCAAGGAAAACAAAATACCATTTGGAATACATATATCTTAATTAGGAAAGTTTCACTTATTGATGGTAATCCAATAAGCCAATTACACTGTTTATAAGACTTTTGGTTTTAATAGAAAGAAATGTGACATAATATCCAATACTGGATCCAGCAAGTGATTTCCAGTGGAACTCTACAGTGTCCTCCTTTCTAAACATGTTCATACCGGTTTTACCCCAATCAAAAGGTTTGTTCTCATTATATGAGTATACAAATGTTTTATATGGGTATAACTACACTTATTCAGCCTCTTCACATTTTTCCCCCCAATGAGAGAAATGCAATTATTTCATTTCTGTTGTGCAAAATTAGAACAAAAAGTATATGAACAATAATACCCCGCACTATTTATCACTATCCATTATGCTAACAAAATTGCTGAAAAGTATAAAGAGGACATTTTTTCCCCATTTAAATCTGTACAGACACGTGAGTGAGCTTTTTGGAATCCCAAACCGTTTTTGGGGCCAACAAACGGCAAGTGATACAAGTAATGATATAAAACCTTTATTATCCTATAGAACTTGAGAATTTTGAAGGATACTGCAAATGCCAGAAGCACATTCAAGATATTAACATTGATACGATTGCACTGATGTCCACAGGCATAGTTTTACTTGATTTAAATTGCATTTACACCACATTTAGATATGAACAATCTGATTGCAATATGCATTCTTACTCAAGTGCATTAAAATCGAAATTACAGAGTCGAGTGTCACTCCCCAGAACTATATGATATTTCGCCTTCCTTCTGCTCTCCATATGTCTAAAATTGGTTGTGACATAAGTCTGTGCTTGTTAGCTGATTGATACCGGTAGTGTTTCAGAAGAACCAGAGACCCCACAGCTAACGGTTTGTGATAGCTCACGTGGCAGTGCATGTATTGAATTACCTCTCGACCTGTGACACAGTACATAAACAGTTTTCCTTTGGCTTGTGCCCATTAGAAACATTGCTAGAATCTCCAGCTTTTGATTTTCAAGGTAGTGTTGTTTAAAGCTATGTGCCGATTCTTCTGGGACAACTTATGTTTCCATTAAAATTAATGAGGAGTTGAAACCAATATGCCTGGTAGCCCCGATGCCCAAGTTCTACTCAAGAGAACTTGGATAAACCACTTTTTGAATGAAAGAGAACATTGGAGTTTCTTAAGGTTTGTTGGTCATATTTCTTGTAAGAAGATACCGTTACATTACTGAAAAGGGGTAAACGTATTCCTTACCTGGCAACGCAGGCACAACCTTGAATATGTACAATGGCGTGCATGGTTCACAGAGACCGTTAGAACTGATTAGAGTTTTTTTTGAAGACTTGAACCATTAAGCAAATTACATTTTGAGGTCTTAATCATTTCCCATCCCTCAACTGACGTGTTTTTTGTTTTCTTTGAGGCTCGCAGATTTTTTTTTGTTTCCCAGATATAAAAAGCAGGGCACTTATTGTTAGTGGTAAAGGCCTTAAAATTAGTACGGTAGGTGGAACAGTGCCTTTAATATTACATCAAAATTCACTAGCCATGCCATTCCTTCTACAATTAAATGCCCTAATTGCTTCCACAAATTATTATTTAATAATGTCAACAGATGTCTTACTCATAGGGAATTCTTAATCATCCTTTGGCACAAGAGCAAATGCTGATAGGCTGTTGCCATAGAACAAATAGTTTTTGGTTTGTTTTTATTTAATTAAAACCTTCGAGGGGAAAAAAGCAGAAAATCAATCCAGCTCCGAAAGAGGACTATATCCTGCCTTATTATGGAAATGCCTGTTTTCTCATGTTCTGTGTTTGCTGTACTTACCGCTTAAAGGTTTCCTTTTATATCAAAAATGTGTGTATGTGGCTTGTCTTCCATTGATTTCAGCATGGCATGTTGGTTGAATACATGTGTGTGTCTCGAATACGCAGGTGAAAAGAAAGAAAAGAAAACGGTTGCAGCTGATGAGGAGAAACCAGTGGACGTCTCCCGTCTTGACCTACGAGTCGGCTGCATCATCTCTGCCAAAAAGCACCCTGATGCCGATTCCCTGTATGTTGAAGAGGTGGATGTAGGAGAAGCCGCACCAAGAACCGTTGTCAGTGGGCTTGTGAAACATATTCCTCTGGAACAGGTATGGAGGCACATTTTCAATGTCAACTAACATGTTTGTGTTATTTTTTTCTTGCCTATTAAGGCTGATGCTGGAAACCGTGAACACGACTCTACTGTGTTGTCACTGTAAGCAGAAAACCAAATATTATTATTATTTATGTTTTATTAAGCACCAAAAAAGCGTCTGTACAATTTAAATGGGACACATGCATTATTACATACAGATACATCAGGAGTTTAGAACCTTGCCTGTAAGCTTGCCATCTAGCCCTGTATGTTCATCTTTATGGCTCTATTTATCTAACAGTGATATTATATGTGCAGCAGATTGTAATAAAATACTTTTAATAAAAGGCTTCATATTTAAATTAACTTTTTTTCCCAAATATTCAGGAAAAGCAGTGTAGGCAAATCAGTTCCACACTCAGTGTTTACATTATCCAAATAATACTAATGTTCTGTTACCGTTCACATCAGAAACACCATTTCTTTTCCCTATGTTGTTTTTGTACTTCTATATTCTGCTTCTATGTTTATTTCTCGTTACAGACCATTAAATAAGAGGAAAATGGGATCTAATTTATAGACATTTTTTTTCATTCATTTTCTATTGGGAGTAGCCTTTTATGACTAAGTCCTTGGTGCCAAGATTAATGCTAACATTGGGAATGCTTACAAGTGCTGATCAATATCCCACCGGGTATGGCAGGGAAGATCTGTGTACTGCCAAGTAATTCAAGTAATTAGATAATTGTCTGTGATGCTTGCATGAACTTTAAAATAAATAGGACATAAATAACCAGATGCACCTGGGAAATAAAAATTGGGCTTGATATGAATCATGTTAATTTAAGTAAGATGTAAAACAATAATAGAAAAATAAAACATCTGGTCAATTACATTTTATAGTCGTACATCTTCATCATTGTTTAAGAATAAGTTAGGTAAGTAAGGTCTCCATCAAGGAAAATGCATTTCCACTTAGTAAAGATTTTTTTTTGTACAGGATATGCTGTCCAAATGTTTAAAAGAAGGGGGAGGACTTAAAAAATATACACACACCCATCTGTTTATTTCTTTTTTTCTGGTCAATGGTCTCTGATATTATCATAGAATAAACTGAGTTGTTGAATTTCCAGGTCCCAGCCATGTTGGCCCAAGGATATTCTATGCTGGATCCCCAAAAATGGGTCTTATAGACTTGAGGATTCGTACAAATTATAGTTTTAACAAAATTTGTCAATTTTGTTAATTTGTGCAAATGTCCGGAAAAGCAGAGAGCTCCTGCTTCTTGTTCTTCTGTCTTCTTTCTTGGTCTGTTTTTTCTTGCTATCCGATCTGTTAACCTGGCCTCCCTGAGTGCTTCTGCAAAAGGATGGAGCTACTGCTCCCTTGTGTAGTGAGCCATGGCTGAAGTGCTTTTTGCTGAAATACTCAGAGGGCAGATCTCAGATCTGTCTGAAACTACCTGTTGCTGAAGTACTACACCAGACCATAATAATGCAGACAAATCTGAAGAGACAGAGTTGTCTACATTATTGTGGCCTCTTGGAGTACTTCCACAAAAGAGCAGAGCCATGGTGTACTTCATGGGGACAGACTCTCCCCCATTCTTCCTATCGAGTGAAAAGGTGTGTGTGTGGAGTCTCTACCCTTTTGCAGAAGCGCTCCAGGAGCCATGGATAACGCTGCAGATAGCGGGGAGAAGTGTAGCAAAAAAAAAAGAATACAAAAGACAAAGGAAATGAAGAGCAAGAAAACACAAGAAACAGGCTTGCAGAAAACAAGACTGGGACATTGAAACATTGAGAGTGTGAATGAGTGGCAACAAATTTAATTTGATATTGAAAAAGCCCTCCAAATTTCATTTGTATCGAAAGGGCGGGAAACAAAGTTTCTTGTCAGAAAATGTCGTTTTTAGTCACTGTGCACACGTCTAGTGTCTAATTCAAGGAGAAGGAACCTACAGTACCATCAAATGACCCACACTTACACAGATATACAGTTGGTCCCAAAGTTTTATGTCTTTAAATTGTATTTACTAAGCAGTTACACTCTACCATTGCATGATTTTTCTTTATAAAGGAAATACGTCATTTAGTTGAAATTAATGTGAATTAAAGACATGAGCTTTTAACTGGGTTTTCTTTTATCCTCTGAACTACTGCTCCAGAATGCTTTAGCATTTTTTATACACTGCAAGTTTGAGTCATCTGGAAAGAAAACAGATACTATGAATTACTTGTTCCTTCTGAAAATAACTTAAAGGGAAATATCCCTGCCGTGAGCCATCGTAAATTTTGGATTGAATTTCATGTAAAGGAAGAGTTGTCTTTAATTCAGATGTTTTGGAAGTTTTGTTCAAATAATAAAACATCGACATATCTTATTCCTGGCAGAAAGGCCTTGCATATTCTACGAATGGTTGGATCAAAATGAACCAAATTTTCTGTGTGTGTATTTTGGCTTTGTTTTGTTTCTTTCTTTTTCCTTGAGCATGTGCTGAAAAGTTTCGATTTGCTTGTGTGATTGGATTTGGTCACCCACTAGGTCTTGTGTTTTCGCTTTGTTGATACTTGCTGTATATGTGTCAGATGGATTATGTGTTTGATCCTTGGTAGAGGATGCTAGGATACAAGCCCACAGACTAAACTGTAGGAAATTGCTTATACGGGCCATGGTGCATTTACGTTTTTGACAGATTGAGTTAAAAAAAGTGTTGGGATTTCTCTTTTATTAAAAAAAAAAAAATACACTTCATATTTCAATGCATGTAACGATTTATTCTCCCAGGTTTTGGTTTGGTACCCTGCCTGGTTTTACTTTAATAATGTTTCAAGGGCAAACCGGATTACCATCTTCATTAGAAATGCACAGTTGTGGGCTGCATTAGTTTCACTGCAGACGGAGTTGAAGCTAAAGAGCTTAACCGGAGGTATGTCTGTTACCATGTCATCTAGTGACAGATCTCTTAAATTAAATACGCTGGAGACATTTGAAATACAGAAAAATAGGGATATTACTGTAAACACATAGAAGCCGTTATGTCTATTAATTGTATAATTGTTTGTTTATACGGCCATCAGATATGATGGTCACAAATCAGCAACATATTCTGGACTAGGCCAGCCAGGCTTAGGGTGGCAGCAGTTCCTCTGCTTTAAAAAGCGGGTGATTAGACCTTCTAGTGTGTAAATGAGCTGGCTACAAGGAACAACTTGTATCATCCTAACAGGCTTCATTATTATATTACAGAGGGAGTGGGGTTGGGGGCACTGCTGTGGGTCAGGCCTAGGATAGTGCCAAAGCTAAATATCTCAATGTTTATAAGGGCCATAACAATGGCTGAAATGGAAATAATGCTTAGAGCTTATAAATGATGATTAGCAAAGTACAGATTTGAACAACTCTGAGAATTATAATTATAAAACTTAAAAAATGTTGATGCTTGAGACTTCACTACCATTTCAGCTCTCGGGATGCAGTTCCAAGTGGCCAGGCGACCTGGGTTCTATGTTCTGTGTTTTCATATGGTGTCGCTTGATAAAACAGAATGGACAGGTTGCCCAAGGAACAGAATTGATTCTTCTTTTAATAACATCAAAACAGTTTGTTGGCTCGCAGAAGACAATTATTTGAGTATTTATTAACTTCAAATAGTAAAATCTTGTTCTGTCCTGACACACGTTGCTTTAATGTCCATAATCAAACCTGTATCTCTATATATATTTTCAGTGAAGTATCTAATGTTTTGATATGCTTTTGTCTTTCAATAGATGCAGAATCGTATGGCAGTGCTCCTCTGTAACTTGAAACCTGCTAAGATGAGGGGCATCCTTTCCCAAGCCATGGTCATGTGTGCCAGCTCTCCAGACAAAGTGGAAATCCTAGATCCTCCCAGTGGAGCAGTTCCTGGAGATAGAATCACCTTCCAGGGTTTCCCAGGTAAATATTTGGCTTTTCTCGGCTAGCTACGGCTAGTTCATCAGCCAGGGAGTATTGCAGGTTGGAACATAGCTGGCTAAAATTCGCCCTCTCCTTAATCTCTGATTCCACGGATGCATGCATGAAGTCCACGAGGACCTGGGATTTTGTGGGTGAACTCATCTTAGATTGGTTTTAGGTTCAGTGAGCCAGATCTAGGAAGGAGTGAACCCTAGCTGAGCTTGAGATACGCGACAGTCACCTCACTTCATGAATTAAATGGCAATTAAGTTTGTACTCTAGTCTGTTTTAAATAGATTCTACACATTACTACCAAGTTTGCTATTGAGTCTACAGGCTGTCACTTCCCATGTTTTTATAGCTGACCATATGGGTCTTGCAGGTGTTGTTTTATTGGCTTGTCTACTTCCCTACAAAGTAAAACATTTTGAATGCTCTATAAGCAAGGCAGGGGAAGCTTATCATTTTGGTCAAATGGTTTATTGCATCTGGTGTCTCTGTAGCTGTTTGATAAAACACACAGACCTCCAGATTGGGCCATACTTCTCTGCAGTTCATTCAGTGCCATATGTTGGGATCTCATCAGCTTATTGGTTTCCAGTGCAAATTACAGGTTTCCTGGAAATGTGTTTTGCAATTTATATTGTTTATGCAAAAATAAACAGAAATTGTTGACCAAACTATGAGTGAAATACAGTTTGGCTGCACTTCGCTGTTTCAGCCTGCTGGTTTCCAGCAGGATTTGGTACAATTTGATAGGAAGCCTGCTAAAATATTTCTGGCAAACACCATAAAAATGCCTTCCCATATGTTCCCAGCAGCTGCATTTTCTTTATTTCATTCGTCTGTAAAATAATTGGCGCAGAACTCGTGTTTCCAGGATACATCTCTGTCACTTGAACAAATTACAAAGACAGACTGCGTTCAATCCCGATGTACCTTCCAAATTAAACTTATTTATTGCTGCTCATAAAAACACTTCCAGCTTCTCTTTTGATTCAGGTAACTGAATAGCATGGTTTCACTAGGTGTAGAACATGGCCTTACAAACTGATAATCTATTCTTGAATGATTCCTAAGCCATGATGTAATAATGTAGTAAGCCTAGCAATAGGAAGGCCATACAAGTGTTTAAGAACCGAAAAACCTAAATTCCACGTGTAGAATGAAAAATAAAAATAATAATAATACTCCCCCAATGTTAGCAGCTGCCGACAACACTCTTCCTCAAAGTGTTTAAACAAACGATACACCATGGAGCGGATATACATAGGGGGAAAAAAAGAAAATAACACAATAGTGTAATATGTAAACACTGAATAGTAATTGAATGTGATGTCTAGCGGGCTGAATAGAACAAGCTCATCAAGGATTTCAGTCGAAAATTCAGTTTAATATCTTCTAAAATCTATAAAAACAAAATGGACTGGCACTAGTGCAATATTTTCCACAGGAATGATCTCAAATAAAGCTGAAACGCACTCACAGTTCAACGTGGCACTACTAAATAAAATAAAATAAATCGGTATTATGTTGTCTTTTTAACCTCTACGCCTTCATTGTAGCGTTCTATGTTGTCAAATCATGATGATGGTATGAAACATAATGATTTCTAGTAAGCAGAGTGCTACCAGCTATTTCTTTGTGCAAGGGACTACCTTGAGCCAATAGTTCTGTCGGATGATCCCTTTGATACGCAGTCTCCTGCATATCAATTTGTTTTTTGTTTAACCAAAAAGAGTATAATTTATACTTGTGCATTAAAAAAAAAATGTCGAACAAAAATGTTCTAAATGAAATGTGTCAAAACCCCTTGCAACTGAAGGAGTTAATACTTTTGGGTTAAATATATTTTTCATATTTGTGGCAGGATTGTTATTGCTAATTTGCTGCTGATAAAAACTTTTTTGTAAAGCAAGATGTGACTCTTAATTTATCTTTTTGAAGGAGAACCTGATAAGGAGTTAAATCCCAAGAAGAAGACATGGGAGCAGATACAGCCAGATCTCCATACCAGTGAGCAGTGTGTGGCAACGTACAAAGGAGTACCATTTGAAGTGAATGGAAAAGGTGTATGCAAAGCCCAGACCATGACCAGAAGCAGTATTAAATAAACAGCGATTAACAAGATGACGGCATTCAGATTCTGTCCTGTTGAGCTGTACAAGTACAATAAAGACAATAAACTAGTTCATTACTGCGTTACCCATTTTTGTGTTATATACTTGCCTTAACATGTAGCTCCATATCTAGTTGAACTTTCCGATCCCAGAAAGTTGGTAAGAGGCGTTATAACCACATTAACGAATAGAAAACACTCTATAGCAGGGGTGTCCAACGTGTGGCCCTCCAGCAGCTGCAGGACTACATCTCCCATAATGCTCTTTCAGCTCAATGGCTGACAGAAGAGTATGGGAGATGTAGTCTTGCAGCAGCTGGAGGGCCGCAGGTTGGCCACCCTTGCTCTATAGGTTAGTATGGTGATGAGACCACTCTTCCAACTCTACCAGAATTCCAATTTATTTACAAGCCCTAATTTCCATGTAAAGGGATTAATTCAAACCAAAGGCCTCCCTATCTGTGCTAGGCAGTAGTAAAGGTAACTATTATGTATTTGTTTTGCTACTGGTCGAACAAATTTACCTTAGGTTGTTAAGAACAAAGTCATTTAATGCAATTACAATGAACAGGCCGAAAAAGAAAAAAAATTCAAGTAACCATTTTCTGTAGCGATTTGCCGTTGTAATAGCAGTGGTCTAGCAAGCCGTGCCACACTGTTATAGTGCAATATGTAAAACAAACCATGAATACAAACTCTTCTGGGTAATGACTGGCATCATAAGTCCCTTTTATGTTGGACTTCTATCTGCTCAAATAATGAGCCCAACCATAACATCCGTTCATTACTGTTGAAGTTTGGTCCAGGAATATGGTTGACTCAGTCAGGAATATTTCTTAGCATCAGCCATTTCTAGCGGTATCAGCCGTTATGTCACATAATACATTTTTGAAGTGAAGATTAAGAATGTTTCTAATCTACTTCAGTTTTTATTTATCACTTTATCAAAAAAAAAATCACAAGACTATTTCTTTAGTATTAATATTAATACTATATTTGCTTTTTAAGTTACAATTTTGAAAGAAAAGAAAACCTCACTCCTACAATGTAAACTGGCTATGATAACCTAGAAAGCTTCCTACATGGTTTTCGCAAGGACACCGGTCATTATCCGTGTCACTGATGGAGTGCTTTATGTACAGTGAGGCTCTAGTCACTGAGCAAAAGTCGGCAAAACACCATGGAAACGTATATCGTCACATGGTGTCTATCTTTCTGGCCAGAGGTCAGAGGTTAAGAAAACCCTGTAACACGGAGTTGTCTGTTTTCTAAATAATCCCTGGGCTATTAACACATAAAACACACCCCTGTCTCTTTTTCTCTGAATTTTTTACAAAGTATCAACAAGTGTTGTAATTGTGTTTTACATAAACTTTTCATATATTAGTATATGGAACTTTAAAGGGCCCTCTAGATCCTTATGCCTCTAATGCTGTTAAATAATATATTAGTATCTGCAGGATTATCCATGGTCCCAGCAGGCTCCACCAATCACTGCTGAACAAAGGATTATCAGACAATATACTATTGAACCTGTAAACTCTGGTAGCTATTTTGCCGTATAAAATCCATGATGCGCGCTACTAAGATTGCCCTTTCCTCACGTAAGGTTCTGTCTGTGGGATCTCTAAAAATGTATCGACCGTGTACATTTTCCAGAAGACCTGAAAGCATCTTTGGAGCTGATTTAAGGTATTCCTCTTCTTTAATCTGTGACTCTTGTAACTTGTCTCCATGGGTAAGTACAACAGTGGTAAAGTTCTTCCAGTTAGGTCCCCAGTAGATCTGTTGACAAGAAAAATAAGGTTTTGGGGGGTTTTTTTTTTTTTTTTTTTTTTTAAGGTACTTGATGATTTCAGGTTGTATATTTGCTCTCAATTCCGTAATAGGTAATTGTTTTAGGTCTCCTAGGACAAATGGATTTTAACCCCTTAAGGACAATCGGCGGTCCCTAAACGTATTGAAAACAATGCATTTTGTGCCTGTACATGTATGGGCTTTGTCATTAAGGGATTAACCTTCAAAGCTTTAAGACTGGAGCTTGGAGCTCTCAGTTTTCTTTAACTACCTTTTAGAAATGCAAGGGGCGACAGTAAGTGCCAGCAAACTAGAGTTGGCATATATAAAAACTGCAATATATCTGTTCATTTGGTGAAAACGTAATAGAGACACACAACAAGCTTGCGAGCAGGGCCCTCTTTACCTAATGTATCGGTTTGCCTTAACCTATCCTTTCTAGTTTTTTTACACCCTTTTAATAAATGTATTGTAAGAAACACTGCAGAGAGTTGGTGCTATAGAACTATAATGATGGTAAAAAGGGGGCAAGCAGTACAGAAGCTGCTCCAAGCATCTTTGTGCAATTTTAAGAAGCCAAATGGCCAATGAAAACTTTAAACCCTGAAACAATTGATATATTGATCAATATGACGAAGCTTTAAAAGCCCCAGTATCACTGATTTACCATCTCTGCAGTCTCAGATATAATGAGCAAGCAGTAAAGGTCAGCACTATGTTGGGCCCTCCATACAAACAGTTACTTCAGATAAAATCTCTGAAGGGTCATGACAATAACCATGTCGTAACCACCTTGGACCGTATACTTGTCAAAAGACTTAAAAGTAAGCAATTTAATAATTTACTTTAGTGTTTTACATAGCAGGCATTTGACAGATGTTGCAAGTTTTTCCTCAAAATACTGCACTAACCTACATAAAAATCATACTTTATTTGAGGGAACTGAATCTGATGCTTTCAAGTGCTCCTCTCATACACGGGATAAAAGTTGACAAAGCAGGAAACGATCCTGAGCTTATAAATACTTTTCAGTGCCGTTATTACAAAAAGCAAATGACTGTGTCCAGAAAATCAAAGACGGTCTCACATTTCATGATTTCTAGAATGTTTTCCCCTTTTTTTAAGTAAATTGTTGAAATTATGAAACCTTATATGTTTCAACTCAAGCAATTCTGAAGCACACTTGAATATTACAGCAAAAAAAAAAGAGTTCTAACACAACATTTTTTTTGTCACACAAATATTATAGGTATAGGTTTATTTTCTATGACCTTGAAAATACTTGTTAACGGTTATTTCACAACTGTTTGTGGGTCTTTTGCGGTTCGACTGACATAACTCTCCGTCAAGGACTGATTAAGGTATGACTTATTACACCGGGGGGAAAAAAGAAAAAAGCAGACTAGATGGGCTGAATTGATTCTTATCTGATTTCAAATTATTTGTATGTTAACCTTTTGGCCAGTCATGGCAGTCTTTATGAAACTTCCGGCCTTATGCTGTTTATGATGCTATAATAACAGTTCATAAGGTCAGCTTCTTACTGCCTGATGTGAAATCAGCAATTACCTTAACCATGTCACCAACAATGCAGCTTTTAGAAATAATCTATGCGTATCCCTTCTTCACTACATAATCCAGTTTCACTCAAGAATGTTTAAAGCATTGCTTTGTTAGGGGAAGTCCAATAGAAAAACATACTCCCTGAGCATGAAATACAATTCTGTATACAGTACTTTAGGTTAGCATGAACAAAAAAAAAA
>VKOC01000001.1:18799281-18827614 GCA_009364415.1 Spea multiplicata | reverse complement strand
TGAGCTCTGGAAGTCTGCTGCCAAACGTCTAAGACTGACAGTGTTTGGGTGCTTTGCCCTGGGGTGAAACAGGTGAGCGGGTCGCCAATTGCCCACTCATTTGCCTTTCCCATTTCCTTTTCCATTTCATTATTTTCCTTCTGATACACAACCAACCAAACATAACACACACAATAACACATATAACACATATAACACACAGTGACATCACACATAACACACATACACACACACTTACAATGCACAAAACACAAGGACGTTTTCCTTGTTATTTGCCCTGGCCTTCACTCACTAATAGCATTACATTAACACTATAACTCACACTTCACCCTATAACATTTTTCCATCCACATACCTGCCAACAGACCCAACTTTTTCAGCGACAGTCCTGCTTTTTTCCAGTCCTGTCCCATCTAATTTAGCTAAACTAGGTATGCAAAATGCAAATACACATAGGTAGTTATAGCTCGGTAGGTAACGCTACTATAAACATTTAATAAATATAATCAAGTACTAAATAA
Organism: Spea multiplicata; assembly: GCA_009364415.1. Lineage (NCBI taxonomy): Eukaryota > Metazoa > Chordata > Amphibia > Anura > Pelobatidae > Spea > Spea multiplicata. The sequence continues at coordinate 18,827,093 of VKOC01000001.1, read as the reverse complement.
TAAATCTAACTTTAAAATACATTTAAATAAACCCCTATTTTTTTTAAAAAAAAAACATTAAAATTAAATTATTATTATTTAGACATAATCCATCTTTAACCAAACCAGTGCACTGCTACTAATCTTAAACATAACCGTACATTAACCCTAAGCTATTTTTTAGTTCTTGTCCAACATTTTTCCATCAGCATACCTGCCAACACACCCAAGATTTTGGTGGACAGTCCTGCTATTTTCCAGTCCTGTCCAATAAGTAAGTTGGGTTGTTGCAAAGTATGCCATTGTAAATAGGTAGCAAATGTTAGGCATGTAAAGTGGTCCAAAATCAATTTAAAAATGTAAAATATTCCCTATTCTTTTATTAAACATCAATGGACAGTACACCACGGTATGTGTGTGCAACTCTATTGGTCGTTTCGGCAGGGGGCTCGCCTGCCATCAACGAATGAAGTGCATTCTGCAGTTCTGCAATTCACTCGTTGATGCCAGACCAGCCCCCTGCCGAAACGACCAATAGAGCTGCACACACGTACCTTCACGGCAGCTGCTGCTGCTGTGATGTGTTATTAACCCCGTATTAACCCCTGCTAGGCAACCAGGAGGAAAACAAAGATTAAACGAGCACGAAGAATGTCCGCGAATATTCGCCCGAAGAGAAGACAGGAACGGGCGAATATTCGCGGAATACGAAGATTTTTTTTTTCCCGAAGACGAGCACGAAGACGAACACGAAGAGCCCCCTGGTGCCCAAGTCTACCAAGCACCACTGAGGGAAATATTTTTGGTATATGGTAGGTCCAATAAAGTACTGCTTTTTCAGTTGTCCATCTTGACATTTGAACTCCCACTAAACTTTTTAGCCTTTTGCTATTTTACTGTGGTTTTAAGGAATATGTATATTATATTTATTGGGAAAAGTCACATAAGTAGTACATTTCTAATGAATGTTTATCAATGCGAATAGCCATGACATATGATCTTTCACTACAAAAGTGCTCGTCACCTGAAAGCCTAGCTGTCCTGGGGGCCAGCTCAGGGAGACAAAGTTTTCCTCCATTTAAATAAAACAAAAAGCCTCTGCACTTGACCACGAATTAGAGTGGGTCGGAGGAGCAGCCCTCACTAGGGTGAAGGAGTTCTCAGCCAATCAGGAGAGAGTTTTCAGCTTTCCTGATTGTGTGAGAGTTCAGAAGCCGCTGGGGATTGGCTGTGTTCCTCTCCATGGAACTCATTGTAAGCTGCAGCTAGCACCAAGTCAGAAACCCACCATGTGCGATTGGAGAGGGTTAGTTGTCCGAGAAGAAAACATTCTGCTGGTGTTGAGGGGGGGATCATCTGAGGAGGGGGCCCCAAGACCATTTTTTTCTGTAAGGAGCCCCAAAACTTCTGATGGCGGCCCTGCATACCATTAAGTGAAAAAAAAAGGTGGGGTTAACAAATGCATACATTCTTTGCAGCACTGTATTGACTATCATATAACAAAGTTAGCATCAACAAACTGCCAAGTTTTTTTTTTTTTTTTTTTTTGACTCACATTTCTGCGCATAAATACAGATAAACATATATACCATAAATATTATTATGGAAAATTCAAAATTACAAACCCCCACCCACCCCCTCAAGGCAAGGTCTGGGGAAGAAAGAAAAAAAAAAACACAATTTTTATTTTACCAAAAACTCCAAGTGAGGTAGTACTCTTTCTTTTTCTTTTTCGACTCCAAACTTCTATAATGTTCGTATTTTCTAATTCGTTCTATCAAGTTTTGCCACTGAGCAAAACAGGGGGCTTTTTTATTAAACCAATACCTAAGAATCAGCAGTCTCCCCAAGAAAAAAATCAATCTAAGAATCTTATTAAATCTACCAAACTGTTCCACATCGCCTAAGATCACGACCTTTGGGTCCATTATACCATTACATCTAAATTTTGTTTTGACAAAGGTAAATACATCTTCCCAGAAATTTTTAATCATAGGGCATTCCCACCAAAGATGGAGTAGGCCCGCATCAAGATAGCCACATCTAGGACAGTCTGCGTTTTCTCTACAGTTAATTTTCCATAGCTGGAATGGAGAATAGTGTAACCGATAAATAATTTTAAGTTGTGTAAATTGATATTGTTTATTTGTAGTGCAACACCCAGTGTATTTTAATATACGGTTCCAAGAGGCCTCATCTATAGTACCAATGTCCTCTTCCCATTTCCTCTTGATATTACCGCGGTACTCTATTTCCGTTTCTCTAATCAAAATTTTATAAATAAAACTAAGTGTCTTTTTCCTTTTAACATTTTTTTGCAAAAATTCAAACAAATCATGTGTCCTAACATCAAAAATCTTCTTATTTTTCGTGGAATTATGTGCGTGTGTTAATTGATTATACCAAAATTTATGTCTATTGTCTAATTCAAATTCAGATTTAAGAAGGTTAAAGTCCTTAATCTGTCCCATAACAAACAACTGTTTAACAAAGCAAATCCCTTTTTTTTCCCCAAAAATCACTTCCTAATCCCTTATGAAATTCCTGAAATTTTACATTGTGCCATATTCGTGTATGGGGTAAACTCCCCTCAATTTTACAAATATATTTAATTTCGTCCCATATTTTCCTGTATAATTTCACCAAAAGTGTGTTTTCCAAATCCCCTTCCAGCTGTAAATCTGTCTCCATCAATTTGGCAGGATTAGAGATCCCAGTAAAATTTAAGAGAGATTGTATTAAAGGTCCAGGTCGATTAACTCTCAAATTCTGAGCCTTTGAAGCCAAAAAATAAGATTTAAAATGAGGCAATGCCCAACCACCCCCTCAGGTGCAGTCAACTTAGCATATTTCATGCGAACTCTACCTCTACCCCACAAGAGTTTACTCATTGAGGCTTCTAAGCCTTTGAACCACTATCTGGAATCCATACTGGTGAGGCAGAGAGAGCAAACAGCACCTGAGGCAGAACAATCATTTTAACAAGACCCACCCTATCTGCTAGTGAGAGTGGAAGTTTAGTCCAGATCGCTACTTTTTTTTTAATCTTAGTGGCTAAGGGAATAAGATTCTGCTTCGTAAACAGATTGATTTTACTCGAGATTTTAATCCCTAAATAATCCATAGGGTCTCCTTGTCTCAAAATCCTAACACCCTCAACCTTAGGGATTTTTGCTGAATTCAGTGGCAAAAGTATTGATTTATCCCAATTGATTTTTAGACCTGAGAGTCTACCAAAATTCTCTACCATATTTATCACTATTGGGAGCATTTTTTCAGTGTCTTCTAAAAATAATAGTAAATCGTCTGCATATAGTAAAACTTTGTCTTCATTGCCTTTAAGCCCAAATCCTTTTAATTTCTGATTGCGCCGAATACTTAGAGCTAATGGTTCAATATATAGTATAAATAAAAGAGGCGAAAGTGGGCAGCCCTGCCGAGTACCTCGGCTTAGCAAGAAAGCTTCTGAAAGAGTGCCGTTTAAATTGATCCTTGCTACTGGAGAGCTATAGATAAGTTTAATCCACCTCAAAAAATCCTCCTCAAAACCAAAAGTTTCCAATGTATACCACAAAAATCCCCATTCCACCCTGTCAAATGCCTTCATAGCGTCCAAGGACAGGATGGAATGGGAAGAGTTCCCCCCCAGTTGAAGATTGGCAAAAACTCTTTCGAGATTGGAGTGTAAGAGTCTTCCTGGTACAAAACCTGACTGATCATCTCCAATCAGGTCTGCAACACAGTTTGCCAATCTGTTGGCAAGCACTTTAGCGAGAATTTTCACATCTGCATTAAGCAAAGATATAGGCCGGTATGATTCCACTTTAACTGGATTTTTATCCTTTTTAAGAATAAGAATAATTATTGCCTCGAGCATAGAGCTTGGGAGTTGTTTTCTTTTCAGACTTTCAGAGAGGACAGAAGATAACATAGGTAGGAGAACATCGGCGTATTCCCGATAAACCCCAAAAGGGAGTTCATCTCCTCCTGGGGCAGATGATGGTGCGCAGGAAAGAAGAGCTGTTTTCAACTCCTCCACTGAGATTTCCTTTCCTAATGCCATCCTCTGTTCATCTGTAATCCTAGGCAATGCACAGTTCTTTAACCCCTTTGTGACAAAGGCTGATTTTACTGTTTGTTCCCCTGGTGACAATGGCCTTTTTAACATTTCTGCGCTGCTCGCGTTTAGCTGTAATTTTCTTCTTTCCCATTTACTGAACCCACACACATTAGATATTGTTTTTTTCAGGACAAGAAGGGCTTTCTTTAGATGACATTGTTTTGATTGTATCATATTATTTACTATTAAAAAAATTATAAAATATGGTGAAAAATTTAGAAAAAATGACTGTTTCTAACTTTTAGTTGAAAAATCTTTTACTCATCTATAAAAGGTAATGAAAAAACCTGCTAAATAGATTCTACTATTTGTCCTGAGTTTAGAAATACCCAATGTTTTTATGTTTTTTTGCTTTTTTCTACCCATTATGGGGCAATAAGTACAGGTAGCGTTTTGCTATTTCAAAGCCATTTTTTCCAAATCTGGTAATTCTTCCCGCCATGTGCCATTTCGGGTATCTTTGAACCCGGCCAATGCAATTTACCCCATCAAGTCATATATTTTTGAAAACTAGACAGCCCAGGGTATTCTAAATGCTAGTATTTTAAATCTTTCCATGCACCATATCTACCACCAGTCTTTGTCAAACTTTGTGGTAGTCATTTTTTTGCATTTGTTTTGTCACACACATTTTACTTCAGGTATGAATTAAAAAGTTCTCGTATATGTCACTATCATAAAACACCCCAATATGTGTTCAGCAACATCTCCTGAGTACAGCGATACCTCACATGAATGATTTTGCCTGGCTGTTTGGGGGCAAAAGGGCCACATTTGGGGCATGCGCATTTTTCAATGTTGAACTTTGGCATTTGGGGATCCACTGCCCATGCCCTATTTGGTACATCTTTGAGCCGGGCCATTTCAGTGTGCCCAACAAAGCCATATATTTTTCAAAACTAGACACCACAGGGTATTTAAAATGCTGGTATTTTAACTCTTTGCATGCACACATTTTACCACCAGCATTTTTTCAAAGTTTGCAGTAGTATTTTTGTGTGTGTATTTTTCCCCACACACACCTACTTTATGTATGAATTTACAGTTCCTGGTATATGCCGCTGTCACACGACACCCCATAATGTGTTCAGCAACATCTCCTGAGTGCAGTGATACCCCACATGCATGGGTGTGTCATTTTTGGGGGGAACTAAAAGGCCACATTTGGTACGTGTGCATTTTTCTAATTGGAAATTAGATGTGTGGCCATCCTTCCCCCCGTGTTAATTGGGACGTTGTTGAACCTGGCCCATTCAATTTACCCCATCAAATCATACATTTTTTAAAAGTAGACACCCCACGGGCATTTAATATGCCAGTATTTTAACTCTTTCCATGCGAGAATTGTTTTAAGCTAATATGCTAATTTTAGGACTTGCTCACAAAAATATATTTTTTATATATATTTTATTTATTTTTTATTTTTTTAACATTTTTTTTTAACATTTTTTTCAACTTGGAGGTTCCCCTGATAGTGACATCAGTGGGAAATGATTTTTACATTTTACTAGTTTTTTACTATTTTTTTCTAATTATTATTAATTTTATTTTATTTTTTAATTTATTTTTACTAATCACACTGTGATTAGAAAGCTGGGCTCCATTGACTTGCATGGTGAATGCAGTACCTGTATTCAACCTGCAAGTGGAGCCAAAGTTCTCTAGATGGTCTGGACCATCTAGCGAACTTTTAAAATTTGTGGTTCCTGTTACAGGACGGCGGCCATCTTCCTTGATGGCGAAGACTGCCGGCAGCTGCGGCTGGTCACAGCCCAACAAAAGGTTAGTGTTTGGTGTCGCTGGATGCCTCCTGATCGAGGCATTCCAGCGACACCATTTAAGTTTAGGAGGCGATCGTCGATCGCCTCCTAAACGCTTTTAAAACGGGCGTCCGCCGCCATACAAAGTATGGCGGATGTTGACGCCCCGTGGAGGGGCCAGAGATGGCCCCTTCGTTCCGATCTTGGCGTTGCTGAATGCCTCGAGGTCGAGGCATTCAGCAACGTTTTTTGGGTGCAGAAAGCGAAAACAGATCGCTTTCTGCACCCGTTTAATGACGTGCCGGTCCTGGCACGTCAATTGTCATAAAGCACATGCTTTTGCGTGTCGTGCCAGGACCGGCAATTGTCATCAAGGGGTTAAATATTCCACTATATCGCCATAATTTATTGCCGGGGCTGCTTGATATAAATTAGAAAAAAACTTGACAACTGCAGCCTGTATTTTATTAGATTCATTAACTACTCTACCATCTTCATCAACAACTGCCAAAGTTAACTACACCAGGGCTGGCCTCAGGGTATGGGACCTGTGGTAGCACAATTGGAGGAATGAGGGAGAGGGTATGCCTGGAGGCTCTGCCATTTTGCAGAAGTTCTCACTCCTTGTGTGCAAACGAAGAAAGAAGACACAAGAACAAGAAGATACAAGAGAGTGTGGGACTAGGAAACAGGGATACCGAAGCAGACGGCGGAGAAGGGGGCATTCAGAGAGAGCATGAAATTGTGAGATAAAGTATGTCAACGTGTGGGTCAAAGTGGAAAAAACCAACTAACTTCAAATGAAAATTCTTATGAACGAAATTGGTAAATTTTGTTAAAATTATTGGAAATCTGATGTAACTATTTCTACGAATCTGTATTTGTACGAATCTGATATTAAGGACTATACTACAAGGGTATTTACCTGAAAAAAAATCAGGGCTTCCTAATGAATAAATGTCAAAAGTAGTAGCTAAATACCACCTCCTGCTGTTTCTAAAACATTGATTTTATCCTCAGATAGGAACATGGTAGAGAGGCGATTGTTACACTGAGAAATATTCAGATCGATCACATGTGTTTAATTATAAGGCAAAAAATGTGAAACTATCCATTGGTATGCTATTAGCAAGTATTTTGTTTGGGGGGAAAATGAAGCTTAACCAATTTAAAGTATGTGGATTCCCGTTTCAAATTACTTGCACCTGTCTCACTATTCAGAATTCAAAGTTTGATTTAAATAAATATCCTTTGGTAAATACAATAGTTACTATAATTTCAGATAATTAAAAACCAGCATAAAGTGTGGCCAAAAGATATAGATATGTGCATTTCGTAATGACATTAATACCAAACCAAAATATTTGGTTTAAAATTAAAATTATTAGACACTCCGTCTGATGCAAAGGAATGAAATGGAAAATACCAAACCTGTCTCCACTTACACTTTCCGAATATCTACTAGAAAAATTGTAATAAACTAACATAGACTTTACCTCAGGCACTCTATCACTACCATAGTTGGTGTCTGGGGTATGCAAGAACCTACTTTTTTTTAAATCTGTTTTTGTTTTTTTATCATTATTGAATGAATTCCAGATGAACGAAATTGAATGCATGGTAAGTACAGAAAGATAAATTATAGAAATTATTGCAAACAAAAAAAAATGAATGTAAAATGTATATTTATTCAGCTAAATGGAAAGTCGGTAACTATACAATAATGATTCCACATTTATAAGAGAGGCTAACTACATGCCGGTGGGAAAATGGGGCTAAATTGTGTCTGAGGTACAAAATATGTCACAAGAAACGGTCAGGTGATGACCTATGACGTGCATTTCATTAAACAGAGTTGCTGTAATGCCTCGATGTCGAGGCATTCAGCAACATTGAGATCGGCATCAGGGGCCATGTCTGGCCCCTCCTCGGGTCATCAACATCTGCCATACGCTGTTTTAAAAGAGTTTAACTTCAATTATACATCAGAGGAACCATCCAGTTCCAGCTAAATGTAAAAAAGGCCAAAAATACCAGCATTTCAAATACCTTGTCTAGTTTTAAGAAATATTTGGTTTGATGGTGTAAATTGCATTGGCCGGCTTCAAGATACCCGAAATGGCACATGTGGCAGAATGACCAGCTTTGGAAAAAAATGGTTTTGAAATAGCAAAACGCTACTTGTACTTATTGCACAATAACTTTCAGAAAAAATCATAAAAACATTGGGTATTTTCTAAACTCAGGACAAATAGTAGAATCTATTTAGCAGGTTTTTTCATTAGTTTTTTGGATGAGTAAAGGTTTTTCAAATAAAAGTGAGAAAAAGCTTTTTTTTCAGTTTTACATCATATTTTATTAATTTTTTTATAGGAAATTAGAAAATATGATCAAAAATGGTATCCGAAGAAAGATCTTCTTGTCCTGAAGAAAACAATATATAACTTGTGTGGGTACACTAAATGAGTGAGGAGAAATTACATCTAAACACGAGCACCACAAAAGTGCTAAAACAGCCTCAGTCCCAAAGGGTCACACGCAGTAAAAAAGCAAATTCTAAGATACAAGGCTTCAGATATAAGGCAATTAGACAAAGTATGTTCAAAGGTGGGTAAATAATGGTCAATATGAATGGAGCTAACAGTATGTTGTGAAGCCTACTCACATGCCCCAAAAAATATGAGTTCTGGGCAATTTCTAGTCTGCCCTGCGATATATGTTGTTTACTTGTGAAGGTACTGGATGACTCTGGTTGCCATGATTAATTATGTTAAAGTACCTATATACTTGCTTAAGGCCAATGATCAAAGAGGAAACTCAAGGTAAACTAACACTGGAGATCTTCATGATACAGCATTTAGACATGACAATACATTATATAAAAACTGGTTTTGGTACAAAGTTGGAAAGTGGTCTTTTTCACCATAGCAACCAAAGGACTGTTCCTATTGACTGACCCATTCAATTATTTTGTAGACGCCGTAAAACCACATTTCAATCAGAATCACATTTTATACTTCATTATTTCAAAATGAATTATCATTATAATCATTATAATCTGCATTTATTCTGTAAGTATTTGTTACATATTTTGTAAAGGTAAAGGTAGGAATTTGGGTTTGCATCATGTCACATGGTAAAATGGGCAATCTGTGAAGAATCCGGTACTGTTGCTTTAGTGCATTTGCACTGTGTACAGCAACAATGTGTCTAGAAAATCCTGTTACAAATCATTGTCTCTCTGCTGTTTTATGTCAAATTAGGTTTCCAAAGAAACAATTGTGGGTGCGGTGATAAACAAATACGTTGTCTCAAAGAAAACATGTTATTAGACTTGACGTTCAATAATAACAAAGTGATACTGATATCTAACAAGGGGACAATACGCATTAGCATATACCTTAGTATCATCCAACTTGTGGCGCCAAAACAGGCAATGACAGATTGTTTGCAACATATAAATTTAGAAGTCTTAAGAGAAAAGTCTTAAGAGAAAAATATGAAATGATAGATTTGCTGAAGTGTAGAGAGTTCAAAAAACATTTTATCTAAGTGGAACAAAAGCATTAAATGTATCTACCTGGACACCAGACACACATTATTAATTATGCTCTGGAGGTTTGATCACATAAAAACAAAACAGAAACTTTAAAAGAGCCACTTTTGTGTCACATGACAATTAGGTGTGCCCAGCAAAAACAAAAAGACATGAATAATTTATTTAAAAGCTATTCAGCAGGACGAGAAATTGTGTTTTAATGCTGCAGTTAGAAAAATATTAAATTCAGCAGAGTTAGTTGAACAGAACCTTTAAGATACTGAGTAAGCTAAATTTAGTTATTGAGTTATGTTTTAATTGAGTTATAAGTAAGCCCCTACCCATGGGAAGGGGATATTCTATTATATATATATATATATATATATATTTGGTAAACAGTTGTTGGGAAAAAAATACCTTGCTTAGATAGTATGGATTGACACGCGGGGAGCGTGTTTATAGTGGCTTATGCTTATACATGCCTTTGTTTACCAGATTGGTTCCCAGCCATGTTATGTGAATTACTGTTTACTTGTATCTCGATGGACTCTGAGAGACACTCTGTCTTGTGTAAGATTGTGTATAGGGTCCGAGACTGTCAAGGCTCAGCCTTGTATCAAACACAGAACCACGTCTGCATGTGAAACGTGTTTTACATTATATTTTATGAAAAACACTCACAACACCGTCCCTTTCAGGGTTTTACAGTAATTGCTCAGAGATGGCCATTAGTTTTCCATAACCCAATTTGGCACACAATTGGCTTACATTCAAAGTGTTTCTTCTTATAAATGAAATAAGCAGAGGTTTAAGCTGACAAAAATTGATGTCACATGTATAAGAAAGTTGCCTTCATACCGCACTTAATGTTGCAATTATTATCCTCTGGGATGTTGTAACGGAGCCACAAGCCCTCAGCGTTATCATACATGACAAGGGTCTAAATACAGACAATAACATTGTCCCGCAGCCAAAGAATATAAAAGAATTGCGTATTGCGTATACATCTGACACTAAAATATTTAAAGGGTCACTCTATCTATCATATGCGTATGTATGATAAGTGTGTGCCCCTTTTGCAAATGCATTGGGGGATATCACATTATCCGCCATATGTATCTACCCCATTCCCCAGCCCTATAGCTAGTTGCCAAGCAGGAGATGTGTTTGCCCGGGCTCATCTACTTGGACGTGATATACTCACCTCTAGTCACCTCTGGCTCCGGCTTGGAGAACCTTTTTTTCCAATCGCTACCTAACCCTTGGATTTAGCACAAAGCTAAGTTGGTCAATTAAGCAAAAACACAAGATCAAGACAAAAGACGCTAAATAAAAATTACTTTTTCATTGAGCAACATTCGTCATAGAAAGACATGCTATCCCTAGTGAAACATAAAATGCCATGTAACGCAAACACAAGTAAACAAGGCAGCAGAGGAGAATTTAGTGTTTTAGGAAAGTGTGACTTTATTTGTAAATCAAACTCGAAGTGATTGTTTGTTGTCTGAGTTATACGGGTGAGGTGACCTTTTAAAATAACCCAGATGTGGAGGTTGCTAACTATGTCAATACCAGTATCATCTTGTGAGTGATTATACTGTTTCTGTGGGAAAAGAATATATTATGTTATGTTTTCAACACACCGAGACCTAAACATTATGTGGGTGAGTAAGGTGGTTTATATAGTCTGATGGGTTACATGGTTTGTGGAGAAATACAACAAACAAGCCAACAGCGACAACAACCCCCCAGTTGCTGTTCCGCGTACTTTGATAAATTTAACACTTTTATAACTAAATGCAGTCTCAGCAACGTTATTTGCACTGCTCAGTTTCTGCCTCGCTCATAATTATTCAGGGGATAATTGTCATGTGACACAAAAGTGGACACTGGTAGGTTGTTGCTATAGAAACTGAAAACATATCTGTATTGAACTGGGAAACTTAACATTATTAAGGGTGCAATGGATGTTTTGTGGAACAGCACGTTTAATAACAAATGTTATTATGTTATTATGTAAGGCCAATCATGATGCGTTGCTCACCCAAGAAGGGCTGTGTTGGTTCTGCACATTATGTATTTAACAAATATAAATGAAATAGATGATTTTAATTACATTTCACAAATGTAACTGTGTTTTATACAAAGCAATTATTTAGTAAACAAACCCCCTCAGGTAGCTATACTTTTATCTCATGTTAAACAATAGTTTCCCTGAGTGTACTAAGCACTATTGAAGATGTAGTTTAATGACAGCTAGAGAACTATAGATTACCCCTGTTCTTAAAAATCATTTAAGAAGATTTTTTACTGCTCCCAAAGGACAAGATTAAACACTAAGAAGCTGGGTTCTGATTTATCACACCTGAAAAAAGCAATATATCTTTCTATACTACCTATGGAACTTTTTCTTTTAAAGTGGGATGTTCCTCGAGAAAGTGTGATTTATAATCCCCATGTAACAACATAGTCAGCTACTGTACATTTCACTTACAGGTCCTTACAGTAAAAGGGGATGTACAGTACATATACGCTACCATTCAAAAAGTTTGGGGTCGCTTAGCCTGTGGAAAAAAGGGAAATTTCTAGCTGCGCTAACATAATTGACAAAGGGTTTCTAATGATCAATTAGTCTTTTAAACTTAAACTTAAATTAGCGAACACAACGTGCCATTGGAACACAAGAGTGATGAGAGTGAAAAGGGCCTCCTATACACCTATGAAGATATTCCATTAAAGAAACAGTCGTTCCCATCTACAATAGCCATTTACAACATTAACAACGCCTACACTGTATTTCTGATACATTTGAAGTTAATTTATTGGGCAAAATTTGCTTTTTCTTCAAAAACAAGGAGATTTCTAAGTGACCCCAAACTTGTGAACGGTAGTATATAAGATATATATATTTAGATCTCATATAGTATTTAATTGAAATGATACAGTTTGCATAACGTATGTTTATCATTCACCACAGCATATATCTTTCAGCAAAGAAATGTTCTGTTACATCTGGGGAACATAAGGGCCAAAACTAAATCAAAATTGCTAAACAGATGCTTTCCTATCTCTGGAATCTTTAATTTCAACAACTAAATAAAGTATGTTAGTTTAGGGTTTAAGCCAGTGATTGCTAATTTTTAGGGAATTCAGGTGGGTGGCTGTGTAACTTACTTTTAAAGTCAACTCTTCTTAGCAAACACCTAAAAAAGTAAATCATCTTCTAATGATGTGTTATATTACTTAACTTCCAAACGTATATCATAAGAATATGTTGCTTATGGACTTTGATCTTACTTCTGATAGTAACGTATTCTAGTGTAGGTTTACGAAGGCAGTTCATCTTGGGGATAAACAGGGAGATTACGCTCTTGGGCACTCAGAATCTCTGGTCTAATTGCCACAGCCTCCATAGTAATCTGGAGTAGCCATGAACCACTAAACCAACATACACCAATTAAAAGTATTTATCTATTTATAAGGTGCCATCATATTCTGTGCTGTACAATGGAGGACATAAATGAGAAGAACTGCAGTTGGGCTGCGGCAGATATGACTAGCCACAGGGAGGCATTACTAGCCATAAGTTATGGGGAAAAGGGGCATGAATGAGAGAGAACATACCACCACTTACCTTTCTATAGATCAAAAATCCAGCACATTCCCAGTTATAACTTTTACATTTTACTAGAAAGGACAAGTTACATTCCGGTACCTAGGGGTGATACAGCTCACTAAGCTGATTCCAAATTGTAAACGCTGTCAAATCAAAATGAAAAGAAAAAAAGAGAGCGGAGCTGGCCCAGACTCACCAGAGAAGATAAACAAAATGGCAATAAGCCTGTAATGTATAAAATGTGAGCTCATTTGGCCCATATGATTATCATCAGCAATTTGTGCTACAATTAGCTATTTTCTCTCATTGGAAGCTTCTCCTTGTTCCTCTTGACTGTTGAGGATTATATAACATGGTCTTCTGGAATAAAAATTAAAAATCAGTGAGTTAAATGGGGCATGACCGACAGAAAAACAGCTGTAGAAGTGATAGGTTCTCTTTGACCTCCATATATACATATATCCTATTGACCAATGGAAATTTCTAAGCATGTACAGATGTAGAAGATTTTATTATACTCAGCAAGCTTTACATTGAGAAGTTCCCACCTGTTCGTTTTACTGGTTAATTCTTGAATCAGTGCACATTGGAGGGGAAGTGTCTCCTTCTGCTCGTTATGTAACCAATTTATTAACATCACCTATGCCATAAAACCTTTTGCTTACCTGATGCCTTAACAATACAATTGCCATCCCTTTAATTTAACTAATGGCCAATGGATTTCATATCATGCCAAATAACTCTGTATCTGCTCCAAGTACGAGTTAATTACCTTGCTCATTGCTAGCCATGTTTCTTGTGTTACATATTTTTACCTAGCCCCCTCAACCGACTCCCTTATTTCTAAGATGGGGGTCCCCAGACCAGCTCACATGGTATGTCCTCTAGCATGATAAATGTGGCCTTATTGCTAAAGAGCACTGCAATCCACCTCTATCCTGAAGTATGGGAGATATGCTTATTTTGTACAAGGGCCCTGTTTACCTAATGTAACGGTTGATCTTGGTCTGTCAATCCTAGTTTTATCATGCCCTTTGAATTATGTACTGTAAGAAGCATTATAGAAAATGTAGTGAGAATGGTGAAATTCATCTCCGCTAGACTACAAACTTGTGAGCAAGGCACTGGTTCAGAATAAGAAGGTTTAACATCACAATATAGTTGGATAGCAAATCTTCTTCAACAACAAACTTTGCTAGATAGCAGTAAGGGAGTACAAAAAAATTATCCACTTTAAACCATTTAGCTTGTCCACGTCAACATTGGAGGTATACTGAAGGGTGCCGATTGCTGACATGGCAAGTTAACAGAACCATTATACTTCCAACATACACCATCAATCTCAGGTTATGGTGTCATGGACTACAGCCAAGCTGTGGCTCTGGCATAATTTATTTAGGGAAAGACTCTACATATGTAGCTACCATACTGCTAAAATTACACTCTGATATTTTTCTTTAAAATCAGACACATTCATATTGGCACTGTATGTTCTAATCATTAGTGTATTAAAAATGTCACTATCAGTATGATGAATCCACCAAGATATATCCACGTCATGTGCATTCCGGCAGTTGGGTGTATACCCATCACACAGCAGCTTTGCCTGACAAGTATGTCAGATGGCTTTCACCTCTGGGAGGACAAACGAGGATGATCGAACACCCCAGAGCCTAATTCAAACATCCACAATATATTTGTCATATAAATCAAACGCATGTTTTCTCTGTCATTTCACCACAGGAAGGAGTCTTCCTAAATATCAACCAATACGCTTTTAAGAAGTTCCAGATGTCTCTATGCCCTGAGCAAACACCATTAGTTCCAACACAGGAGCATTGTTACCAGTACAGCACTAAACTCTAATTGTAAGATATATATATATATATATATATATATATATATTGTATATATACAGCAGTATCAAGGAAAGCAGTTTGGTTTTACTTGCTCCAAAGCAAGTACCTGGTTCTCTTATTAGGCAGTGCAGATAACTCTTTAGAGTTAATTAGTTGACTGTGACCTATGACTAGGAGCAGTCATCAGTAAAAAAAATTAAATCATTTGTCAAGATTGCTGCTGGCTCAAATACAGCTCTAGAATTTCCATATTAAAACCATATATTTCAGGTATTTGGGACATTTTTATTAAAGGAAATAGCTTAGGCGAGGATGACCAACATGCTTTTTTAACAGGGGGCATGCTACTGTCATTATTCTGAACTGCAATTTATTAAGCACTAACATATTCTGTATAATTTATGTATGGGGTGGTTTGCAAGTCCGTAACAAGAAAGACACACATTCAGATACAACATAATTTGACGATCCTGCCCATGAGCTTGGAATCTAGCCTTGTGGTACTTTCATACAAAGATCCAAGACAAAATAGTGAACTTCTGAGGGGCACTGATCTTACATTTTACAAGGAATTATAGGGCTAATTAAGATAAAATGATGTATTTGGCATCTGAAAAAGCTTCGTGGAGGACAGTAATAGTTTTCATTTTGCTTTTGCAATGTATATCTAGTTAAAGAAGCCATGTGGTAACCTTAACTAAGGTAAACTAGCTCCTAAGCACAGTATTTCATGATGCCCTACATATAGTTCACACTTATCAACTGGAACAGTTTTAGATGGCTTTGCAACAATAGTTACATAGTAAAAGTTATGTAGTGACTGTTTTATAACTTTCCACGTGAATAGTGAGTCTAAAAGGTTTGGCAATGGTGCATATCCTGAATATCTGTCTTTTCATATGTTTGAATCCTTTAAGCCTCAGGACAGAAGATCTTTAACACAAATATGCTGAACCAGGCTTATTTTTGTGAGTTGGTGCATATCTGTTTTAACATCCTGTATGGGGTTAATTTACTATATGGATGCTTCTTTGATGAAAAAGAAATAGATCGATCTGGGTACAACCTACTTCATTGCATTTTCAGTTTCAATAACGATGACCTATAATTTAGCCAACAATTATGAAATAATTTGGAAGAATAGTGTCAACATTCTTAAATTATGGGTTTTCTTTTTTTGTAATTAAGGCATTTGATTGCAACAATGTATTCTGGCCTGGCCATTCTGCCCCCAAAATTGCTATATTGAGCAAGCAGGATCATAAGTGTGCCCATACTCAATGGACCCGCTACGACGGAGATCTCTGATTTTTCCAACATATCCCTTTACAAAAATGAAGAACACCCTCTATAGTCTACTGTTCCCAGACAGAGCACTATTGTAGAAGTTTCTTTAAGGACTCTAAATAAGAAATATAATAGTATATCACACTCTTAAAACATTATGTTCTTGTTGATTCTTTGAAATAAGTGAGCTACACAGGAATGTGGGCATATGAAACTAACCACTAAACCCATATTACAGTGTATTAATACTTTATAAATAACAAAAACCCTGTAATTTGTAATTTTCTTAATAGTTTTCTTTGAGCAGCAGTGTTAATTTAGGCTAGGAGAAATAATGTAAAAATGTTAAACTGTAGAACTGGTATAAAGAACAACAATTTGTCCCTAGAGACTAGAGTTATTCAATGTGTTCTGAGCTAGGTGTCAAAAAGATTGTTTTTTAAATTGTGATTTTCCAATTTTTCCATGTTCTTAGTTGGAAAACACATGATTCTATTTTGGATTTTCACAAAGTCCCTCCCCTTTGTACTTTTCCTTTAATTAAATGGTTAACTTTCCATAGAGCTTTTAATATTATGCTTCACATCTTTGACTGATATATTAAAACACAAACTCTAATTATGACATTCCAAATAGCTAGTCATTTGCAACAAAGTTGGCCCCTTCTGATGGTTCTTTCTTAGGAAATGCAACCACTGTTCATTAGAATGGATAAAAGTTGTCAAGTAAAATGAAGAGCTTCTCATTTAATATTCTTTTTTCTTTTCCGTAATTTGTCTTCATCCTTCTTGACAAGTCTCTCCTTCCATTGAAATCCTTGCTTTATTTTGCTAGCTAAGCATATTATTATGTGCAGCAGCACACTACCACCTAGTGGACAAATGGTATGGTTACGGTTGAAATTCCATCCCAAATCTACAGTATACACAAATTGCAGTCTAACTAGGGTCTTCTCCCTAAGTCATTACATGACACGTTTCTATATAGCACCAGCAGATTCCATAGCGCTATTACAATCAGAGTCAGTAATAATAATTTTAAATCGCACACAATAACAAACTGGTACAAAGGAGAAGAGGGTCCTGCTCTTGCAAGCTTGCAATCTAGTAGGTGGTTGAGGTGAGTTAAAACAGTAGGAGAGGACTGCTTGGGTAGGCTCGCTCGAGTTCATTGAGTCAGGATGAGCTGTAGAGGTTGTTGGCCATTCAGATGGCTTGATTAGGATGCTGGCTGAGATAAGGGATGGTGGTGGCAATATTTATGAATGAATGGATGAATGAATGTTAGAATGAGAGTGTATGTATGAGTGTGTTTGCAGCTTATCATGTATGTGTAAGTGTTTGTGTGTGAGCATGTATGTGAAAGGGTTTGTGTTTGAGTATGAATGTGTAAGCGTGTGTCAGCATGAATGTTTAACTATGTGTGAACATGAATATGTAGGTAAGTGTGTGTGAGCAAAAATGTGTATGTGCATGTATGTGTGCATGAGTTTGTGTATTTGTGTTTGCATGCAAGCATGTATGTGTAAATGTTTGTATGTGAGCATGAACGTGTATGCGTGTGTGAGAGAATGAATGTTAGCATGAGTGTATAAGTGTGTGTAAGTTTCTATACAAGAAGTGTTTTGTTGTGCTAGTATATATTTGGGTGGACAAGGGGCCGATGGCCTTTATTTGCCCCCCTGTTACCGCTAAACCCACCTGTCTGGGACCTTACTGTCTATTAGGTTCCTGCAATACTGGACCTCCCAGTGTTTTAAGCTGTGATCTATGCCTGCAATTTTCTATGCATTATTTATTTGATCTATACCTTCAATAAGTTTGCATGTGATTTTTAGTTGCTCTGAACCTGCAATGATATTTTTCCTTGTGTTATTTATTGAATCCATACCTGAACTACATAGTGGAGAGGTGTGGCTCAGTGAGGGGACAACGGCACTCTGGGGTTGATGATGAGGGAGGGTCACAGGGATGGCACACACAAGATACCTGAGCAGCCAAGATCGGCCCTGATCATGACATGCACCTCCATTTTGGGACACTCACCATACCTACACTGTTCGTTTACCATGTGATCGGCATAGTATTGTGTACCTCCCTTGACCAGCGCATGAGGATGTCTCACATGGACTCACACTAGGGTCAGAAGGAGGGGAGCCCAAGCAAATGCCCCTGGGTCCAATCAATATTTAAGACTGCCCTGCCGTACCACTGTCTATGATTTTTCATTGGGCTAAAGAATTCAACCCACAATAAAAACAGATGGTGAATCTATTTTATGGCTTACTATTTGTTTTTCAATTCTATGGAAAGAAGCATTTCAGATAAAGATATGTATTGATTTTTTAAAGCAAACCTGATCCATCCAATAATGCTGCACTGAAACTCCAGAATTGCATTAATTGCTGTTGTTATATTTATTAATAAAAGAGTAAATATGTATTGTACACCTTCCCAATCTCTACACCTGATGACTGGGAGAAAATCATTGATCCATCCATGCAAGAGATCTCTCCATTTTAATAGACCCCATAAGACTTTCCTTATTCTGGACAAGTATTAAAACAGGAAGTAGTAACAAAATATGGTGGAAGGTGGACCTAAAATGTCAGCACATTTGGGTCTTTCCTCTAAAGGTAATGGAAACTCATACAGTTTCGAGAGTAGAGCTCAGTAGAGTTGTTTTTTGAGAGGTTTTCTTGTTCCCAGTTTCAGCGAGTCCATAAGCTGTGCATCAAATTAGTTTACTTGAAAAGCTCCAGGTAGAGACATAACATTTGGTTTTTCTTGCATTCTCAAGGGAAGCTACCTACATATATGGTGGCATTGCAATGTTGTGGCACTTCTTTGTAGATTAGTTATTACAGTACGAAGGAAATCAGAAAATTTGAACCTAGCCTTAAAACCAGAAATGTGCATTTTACATCATAAAATGAATAAAATCCAAACCCTAATCAGAATCCATAGTTTGATTGCTTCCAAAATAATAATAGCCCAAAACTGGTAAAATAAGTAAGGTATTCCGTAGAGATTGGCAGATATGGGAAAACTGCATTAAAAAGCTGGATAAAATAAACCTCTAGATCAGGGATCTCCAAACTCGGCCCTCCAGCTGCTGCAGGACTACATCTCCCATACTCCTCAGCCAGCCCCTTAGCTGAAGGAGCATTATGGGAGATGTAGTCCTGCAGCAGCTGGAGGGCCGAGTTTGGGGATCCCTGCTCTAGATGGATGAACTATTTTTACAGGGCAACAATAAGTTAACTAAATATAATAAATACCCGTTGGATGTAGGTTATGTTATATGTTTTAGTCTATTATGTTATAGTCTTCATCTTGTGTATTGCTTACTACACAATTAGGTATTATTTTTCTTTTTCACTTACAGTCTAGTGATTACTAGACTTGTGCATTCTTTTTCGGGCAAACATGAAAATGAACACGATGGGTGCGTTTTCGTTTTTTAGCCCGAATACCAAAGAAACGAACATGGTGGTGGCAAAACAAACACGAAAACGAAGA
This sequence comes from Spea multiplicata, assembly GCA_009364415.1. Classification (NCBI taxonomy): domain Eukaryota; kingdom Metazoa; phylum Chordata; class Amphibia; order Anura; family Pelobatidae; genus Spea; species Spea multiplicata. The sequence continues at coordinate 18,807,413 of VKOC01000001.1, read as the reverse complement.
CACAAAACACCCAGAATCTTTGTGTTTATCTTCGTCTTCGTTAATATCTCCAACTAATCTCCCTGGTCCCTTCCCCAACTAGCCTACCTTAGACCAATGGTCTCCCCAAGCCTAGTTGGTATCAGGAGTCAAAGGTCCGTACAAGTGACCAATAGCGTTGCTCATACAAACACATAGGAACGGGCAAATATTTGTGGAATACGTAGATCTTTTCCCCCATGAAGACGAACATGAAGAGCTGACCGGCACCCAAGTCTAGTGATTACCAATTTGATGTTTTAAATGGAATTTTTGTATATTTTGCAACTGCCGCCCCTCACCCAGGTGGGTATGGCAATATTGAATTCAACCAAGAAAGCACAATAGTAGAAGTGTCATTTTCAAATATTAATATCCCTTTAATACTAGCTGAAAAGGATAATGTTTATATGAACATACACCTCTTATCAATATCCTGAATGCATGAAGCTGACGTTATCTGCAATAAACTTTGATCTTTCTGTAACACATTAACTAGTACAAAGCTTCTGTGTTATCCTCTGTGTGGTACCAATGGCATCACCTCAGTCTCCGTCTCAAAGTTCATTCGACTCGATGCACTGCCACATCTAGCACTTCAGTAGAGAAACACTAAAATCAGCAAAGGTAAGAAAAAATGTGTAGCAGTTAATATCAATATACAATTTGGAATTTATTAGTATTATTATTATCTTTTAATTACTTAGCTTCAACAATTACTGCTTATAGTGCATACACTGAAAGGATACGACAAAACACGAACTGACAGACTAAGACAAACCAATACATTGGGTAAACAGGGCCTTGCTCACAAGCTTACGATCTAGAGTGGTTACATATATTATTTAAAATATATTATGATAACATAGAGTAATATTCGGGGCTAAATGTAGCATTCCACAGGTGTGAACTATAGTTCCTTTTTAAATTTAGCCTGTCTGTGTAAGGTTAAAAAAAAAATCACCTTGCTCAATAAGAAATCTATTTTAAATATATCGCTATACCAGGGAATTTCCCACAGGCCACCACCTCAGGAAGAGGGAGCTAGGACCCAGAAGGGTATGATCCATGGTGATGGGTATGATCTGTGAATAGCGATGTAAAGACAGGAAGTAGGTGGAACTGGACAGGAAATGGGAGGAGCTAGTATTAAAAAGTGATGATCTTTTTCTTAAATGAAAATGTTTTCCATTTTTATTAACCATATTAAACTTTTTTAGTTATTATAAACATATGCATAAGAATATACTACATTTGTTCTGTATATATAATGACAAGTTTTAGATAATACTAAATTACAGGGGGGGCAGTACTGTATTTCTTTGAAGCAGAGAGTAGCATGGGAAAGTATAATGCATGCAGATTTTATATATGACCAAAATATGTTTTATAGTGTTGCAAGATTTATAACCGCATTACACAAAGGTATAATCAACCATAAGTTTAGAAAAGATGACAGGAGTTTTGCAGTCATGTACATTGTAACACTGAATGATTTTGGAAAGATCGTAGATTTGAAAGGAAATGATCTGTGAAGATACTAAGCAATTAGCGATAATTATGCCAATACACAGCCTTCCAAATACAGCTTAGAATGCAAATTATTTTCCAAGTTTAAAGCATCCAGGGTTCAGTGTTTTATTTTTTCAGCTATAACTATAAATCATGAGCAACACGCATGATTAACTAAGGACCACTAACCAGTTGAGGATTAATCTTAGAATTAAGCGTAACTTGAGAAATTTGATGTATTAGAGGTAAGGTGTGAAGTGTTTATATATTCACCAGCATAGATAAAGTGTTGCCCTGCAGTATGAATGGTGTGTACACCTGTGAAGTCACTCAATTACACATTTCAAACATTGTAGGGGACAGCGCTTTACTTGTGCTGGTCAGCTAATATGGAAAATATATGTATTGTGGAAAACATGGGCATTGTGGTCCCCCTAATTAGAGGCTAAATGTATGAATTCTGAGACAAAAACAAGGTGAATACCCAATAAAATATTCCTGAACTTTACGCAGAATTCACCAGATTTGATGTTTAGATGCACATATGTATGTGTATATATTTATGTATATGTAAAAATATGATGGAAGTATGTGGCAGGGCCTAGCCTATGGACACTGATGCCAGGGTGCAATTACTTTTTGACACCTCCAGGTGGCTATATAGCAAACCTCTTACCTTAACAATTCTGACACTTCTAACCACAACCATTTTCTTTGATAACCCCTCCACCTTTTTGGGCTCCCCGACCACACCAGGTAACAGTGCCAGCTCTGCCCCCAAACAGCTTCTCAGTACCATTTTTGCCCTCTAACAATTTACCAGTGTTATCTTTGCCCGCAAACAACTTAACAGTGCCATGTCCCCAACAGCTTGTCTGTGCCATATTTGTGCCCAAACAGCTTGTTAGTGCCATCTTTGGCTCCAAACAGCTTGCCAATGCCCTATTTGCCATTAAATAGCTTGGCAGTGCCATCTTTGCAATCAAATAGCTTGTTAGTGACATCTTTTGTGCCAAAACAGCTTGTCAGCGCCATCATAATTTTCATTTTGTTGCTTTTTCGCTCTAACTTACTCTTACTCACACACTCTCACTCGCACTCTCTCTCAATGTCTCCCAACCTTCTCCACCGACCACTTCAGTGTCTCTTTCTCATAGCTCCGCTTCTTTTCTTGTCTGTTTTTGTTATTCTGTCTTCTTTTTTGTCTGCTTTTGTGTGAGCCAGGCCTTCCGGAGCACTTCTGCAAAAGGATCGAGCTTCTATGCAAACCCTCTCCCAGGCTTGGTACCAGAATAATGCAAACAGATTTTCAGAGAGGTGCAAAAAAAACCCTTGACTTTGTCTGCAAATCTGTCTTCATTATTCTGACATCTTTTATAGCCTCTTCCCTGATACTCCAAGGGTGTGCCCAGAAGCTCTGCTATTTTGTGGACTGAAGAGACTGAAGAAAGTAGCCACAGAAACAAGAAGAGGCAAGAGAAGAAGCAGAGCTGTAGGTCCCCATCATGGGAGAGGGTTTGCCTAGAAGCTATATTCCCTTGTTTCATATTGAGCCCCTCCCTTTCATTTCCTCCACTTTGCATCCTTAGCTTCTGAGTCTCCATTTTCATACAGATATTTAGGCCGGGTCCCACTGGGGCTGAGGTAGTGCGCTGCACAGCTTGACCAAACGTTGTTAGGCAATAGCTTCCCTTTTGTTGTATTAGGGTTAGAAAGCATAGCTAGGAGTAGAACTGTTTACATTTTTTACCAGTACCTTTAGCAGGCTTTAGGGATCACAGGGATTGGAGGAGCAGTATATCATCTAGTGTTCCAGCAGATAGTAATATATACTCTGGCCAGAGCACCCCTTGCTCTGATGGCTGATCTACCCAACCGGCCCTTATAAACTTTGAGGGGCTGTGCTAAATCAGCAGCTTTGAATTGTGTAAGGTCTAAAAAGCAAGCCTTGAAATTCTTTATGTAGACCATGAAGAATTGAGCAACCTAGCCATGGGTGCACCATGAGTCGGGATTAATTAAGACCCTGGTCTTGGCTTGTTAAGCCATAATTGAACCTGACTCTCCTGCAACATGGAAAGTTACAACATGCCATGTGGGAGCAGGATTTTAAACTGGCTCCCTCAGCTCTAACGTCACACGTCCTTTTGCACAAAGATATTTCCCTCATTGGGTTGAAACCTCAGCATCTTGATATTCTTTACACAAATGTTTTCAAGATCTATTAAAAGAAAAAATATACCTTAATATATTTTAGGCACTAGACTTATAATTGCATAGAATCGATTCTTTCTCTACATAAAACCTAGTCATCCTGGGTAACATATCTGTGACAGGTTCTATATACCGGTATTAATTTGTGGTGCTTTTGATGTCCTTAATATAATAATGCATATTTTCATGGCATATGAATTGTTTTAAGGCTGGCCCATAATTTTTTTATGAAACCCGTAACACATTAAAAATATTCAGATAAAATGATTTAAATATACTGTATATAATAGCACACTTTTTTTTACCTACAGAATACATAAAATGGATGACACCTTTGAAATCACTGTTAACCTTCTTCTCCTGGGTAAGACCAAAAGTGGTAAGAGTTCACTTGGAAACAGTCTTATAGGAAGTTATGAATTTGAAAGCCAATTTTCCCCTCACTCTCTGACCAAAGAATGTCAGGTCTGCAAAATGCGCATACCCGAGTTTGCGCGGCGGATGGGAAAAGAGTTAAGTTTGCGACTACAGGTGCTGGACACTCCAGGTTTGCCTCACAGCAGCTTGAACCGGGAAGAGGTAAAAGGCCGGGTGAAGAGAGCTCTCTCACAACAATTTGGAGAAGGCTTACATATGGCCTTACTCGTCCTCAGGGCTGACATTCCACTCTGTGAAGAAGATAACCAGCACACTGTCAAATTAGCGGAGGTAATTCATGTAATAAGATGAGTAACTTGATTTTCGTTATTTTCTCTCGTGGGTTTTTTTTGTACATGTTTATCAATTTCTCTTTTCAGGGACTGAAGGATCCAGATAAATTAGGACTCATTGAAATAAAACAAGTTAATGCTTTCCAATTCATTACATGGTCCTCTAGCCCTAAAGAGTTTAATTTCTAATCTGAAATTAAATCAAGATATCTGCCTTCCATAAACTTCAAGAAATTGTACAAAAACTGTAAATTGCTGCCAGATGAAAAGGCTAATATCATCCTGGTGTTTCTTACTTCCAACAAGGGCAAGCTAGGTTAGGCTATTCACACACATCCTGTCAAGTCAGATTAGGATATTAGGGCTAAAGAAGGAAAATGTGTTGGAATAGCCTTAGACAAATTGTGCGGCCATTTAGATTGCGATGGGGTGTTCTTAACATAACTTGTACACATCCAGGAAACATTACTTTAAAACTGAACACGCACATCATTTGCAGTCATCTTTTCCAGGGCCACAGCACATGGTTTTTGGGGCTGCTTCACTAACATGAGTGATGTAATCAACCCCTTTGGTGCCAACTACATTTGGGATACACGTGGCACTTGACATGTTAAATAAACAGGACTCATAAAAGTGGGTTCGTCACTGTCTGAAATCACACATTTTCACTGCACTAAATAAGCATGTGGAATGGTGTTTTTAAGATCTGTTCCCAGGATTACCAAGGTAATTCCTCCCCAACGATTTATTCATTCGCTATTGTTAAGATTTTCACCCTCTTTGGTGAAAGCTGATTGGCTCCATCTTAATCATTGCATATGAAGATGGGAAGCTATTTCAGAACAGGATGCTAATAGTGATGTTAGATTTGGTACAGTTCTCATTCTATGTAATAACAAGAGGCTAATACAGACAGACAGGGCCATAACTAGAAACCATATGGCCCTGGCGTGAAAATTGCACGGTCTGTGCCATCATTGCCCCCAAACAACTTGTGTGTGCCTTCTTTGCCCCATGCTCCCCCTTCCAACATACAGTCTGGCACACATATGTAAAACACACATTCATTCTAACACACACTCCATCTCACCACACTTACACATACATGCTCACACACCAAAATCAACACATGCATGCTCACACACAATTACGCATGCATGCTCACACACAATTACAAATGCATGCTCACTCTCACACACACACACTATTACATATGCATGCTCACACACACACACAATTACATATGCATGCTCACACACACAATTACACGCCCATGTTCACACACACAATTACACATGCATGCTCACACATACACACACAATTAAACAGTTATACTCCTATTCATTCATACATACAAACATCCCCTGCCCCCGCTTATCTCTCACAGCTCCTGCAGCTTGCTATCCTCAGTTTGACTGCAGGGTCACGCGACCCAGACACGCTCCTGTCTCCCGTGTCAGTTCAAAATAGTTTACAAAGGATGCGGTCCAGGTCGGAAGGGCCCTTTCTAAACGATTTTGAACCGGCACGGGAGACAGGAACAAGGAGTTGCCCCTGTAGGTACGCCAGTGCAGAGAGGGAATACAAACATGAATAGGACAGACATAAAATTATCCTGAATATAATACAAGACCAAGGACTAATTAAAGTCATATTAGCTACATCAGGAATAACTGTTAAGCAAAAATCTAGTATGTATTCTTGGATGTCCAGCTGTGGCATTCTCCATTATTTCCTGTAGGGTGATCACATTGGCCATTTTTTGCAAAATACATTTCACTTGTTAATGACCACCAGTGAATGTAAGGTGATGCCCTATATTATGTGGGATGTATAACTTTTCTGTAAGATTTCACGACATCTTGCAAACTGCAGGGGGCAGCACTTTATCTGTACCGGTCAGCAACTTGTAAAAACTATATGTGTCCTGAAAAAAAAAAAATACCAATGTGATCAGAGCACTGCCGATACTTTTAGAGGATGTAGAAGGTAGTAAGGTTGCTTTCCCAGGTCTGCCTTGATGGTCGTATACCTAATTTTCACGACATTGTGTAATTGGAAAAGGCATGCTTTGATGGCAGTATTTACAATGTAAAGATATGGTTAGCAGAACAGGAAAGGACATCATCAAAGTACTGCAGTAATCTGCAATCTGGAATTTCCTTTCTTTTACATGATAATTATACTCAGTACATGATGTAATAGTTGGCTTGTAAATTACATTTTTTTCCCCATGATCCCAGATGCTACGAGGTCATTGGCTGCAAATAATATAAAACAAAGTGATGAGATATTAAAATTGAGGACACAGAACAGATTGAGTCTTGACTTGTAAGTGTAACGTGTGATGCTATTTCCTTTCTGACTTTAATATGGTCTATTGTGGCAGGGTCAAACCAGAGTGTCAGCAGGTTATTATAAAAGAAACCGTTGTCAACCTCAACAATATATAGAGATCAATATGCTGTACATTAATACAGAAACAGCCATTCGGCTTTTGTAGGTGGACGTAACACTTTTATAACTAAATGCAGCCTTAGAAATATAATTCCTAGTACTGAATGACTACACCTTTCCCAGAAATAATTACTTTAATCAAGTCAAAATTGCCTCATTCATAATTTTTGACAGCAGATACAGGAACATAAGCAACCAAGGCATCAAACAGGTTAGGAATTTTGTGTATCCCTGCCTTAAGGCACATAGTTTAATGGATGTATATTTGAGATCAGGGCCGGCCCAAGGCATAATGCCGCCTGGGGCGAAGTTTAAAATGCTGCCCCCCATTATCTACCCTTCCTCTCCCTATTATCTACCCTTCCTCTCTCTCCCTATTATCTACCCTATCCCCCCCCTTTGTACTTACCTTTCAGCAGTCCTGACGGCGAGTCTCCCTGCTCGCCCCTTCATATGTGCCGCCTGGGGCAATTGCCCCACTCTGCTCCATGGTAGGGCCAGCCCTGTTTGAGATGCCTTTCCTCCAGCTTGGATATTAAAAACAGTGTCACGTTTGCAGCCCTTGAAGACTAGAGTTGTGTAGTCTTCTCCTAGGTTAAACTACTCTTGTTTAGACTTGGTAAGTACTAGACCTGGGCGCCGGCCAACACTTTGTGTTCGTCTTCGTGTTCAATTTCAATATTTCCATGAATATTCGCGCGTTCCTGTGTTCGGTTTGGGCCAATATTTGTGTACATTCTTCGTGTTCGTTTTTTGCTTAGTTCTTTGACATTTTTTGTAGAAGGGTTTAATACTGGGCTAACACGCTACGCAGCAGCTTTGGCGCCAGGATTTTAAAGGTCCGTATAAACAACTCTATTGTTAAAGTTAGAGGCCCGTACAAATTACTAATAGAGTCACTCATACGGACCTTTAACTCTTGGAGCGGGGAGACTGCCAGAGGAAGCCCCGCAGGCTACCAATAGAGTCGCTTGCACGGCCCTTTAACTCCTGATGGGGAACTTGGCCTGTGTCTGTGCTCCAAGCGTTAAAGGTCTTTAACTCCTGACCAGTGGCGGAACTACCGGGGTCGCAGGGGTCGCGACTGCGACCGGGCCCTGGAGTTTTGCCAGTCAGGGGGGCCCAAGGGGTGTCAAGCGGTGAAAACGACCGCTCGGCAACTCTTGGACCCCCCTGACTGACAGAAGTCCGGGACTCCTCTGCTCGCCGCCGCCGCCG
>VKOC01000001.1:18750838-18795959 GCA_009364415.1 Spea multiplicata | reverse complement strand
AGAGTGGCATATAGGGGTATAAGGCAATTCTGGAAGCAGAGTGGCACATAGGGGTCAAAAGGCATATCATGGGGCACAGTGGCATATAGAGGGTTAAAAGGCATATCATGGGGCACAGTGGCATTTAGAGGGTTAAAAGGCATATCATGGGGCACAGTGGCATATAGGGGGGTATACGGCATTTCTGGGGCAGAGTGGCAAGCCTGGGGGGCAGATGTGCGGAAACTCCCCTGACGTCAGGGGGGGCCACACACCAACGTCAGCGGGACCGCCCAGTGTACAGTCCTGCCCGCGTCCCGCAAGGGAAGGCTCCGGGTAGCCGGAGCCGAGAAGTTCCCAGGTATGGGTATTACTCAGAGGTTGTGCTCACATGGATAGCTAGGAAATGTTTTTTGCACCTACAGTAATTTTCTTTTCCTGACTATAATCCATAACAGCATGAACTCTTTCCCCCTTGTTTATTTTGTAGTTGCTAAGGATTGTTGACAAACACTGTGGAGCTCAGGTGATTGATTACCTTTGTTATCTAATTATCTTTTCCCTTTTCCTGTCCAATCAGCTTAGACGGAGGAGGTATCCAGAGGTCACGCTGCCTAGATTATAGCCAGGAAAAGAAAACTACTGTATATGTGTAAACCGTTTTCCATTTTCTTATAAGCAACTTCCCCTCATTTGATTACTAAAACATACACATGGGCTTTGTAGGATTATAAGGGCCAAAACAGTCTCTTACACTTACACAATTTTTTTCACTTTTATAAATACCTTTGGTTTGGTGAGCAGTGAAGCATTTTTTATTTTTTTTATTCTATATTTCTACTGGAGAGGTACATGTCTCAAACTATTTACTATCATTTAAAAATGATACTACTTTTTGAAAAAATGAATATTTAGGCTTTTTGTTTTGGCACAGCTCTTAATCATGCAATTTCCGATTTTCCACATCTTGAAGCGGAAAATGCCTATGCTTTCTGAACAGATTTAGTAAACCGTAATGAAACTTGTTATTAAGTAGTCTTGAACCCCACCCCACACACACATACACCCTGCTTGGAGAGATACACATTTATTAACCTTTGAATAAAAAATATGATACACATGAAACCATTTTTCTATTTAAAATGGTGAGAAATTTAGCTTCCAGGTACAAAGACACACAGTGAATTGTTCCAATCCAAGAAAACAGATGCAAAATCTCAGGCCGCATTCATTTTATGGTCCCATAGTCACTGTGTTGGATGTGGAAAACATTACCTGACATTGAAGACTAAACTGTTACTGTATTTTTTGCCAGAGGGAACACACATTTTGCAAAATATAATACTCTTGAGCATATAAACATGTATTTGAATGAAAAAAAAAGAATACTGTGCAAAATTCTTAAAAGATATAATCATGCATAGATCTTAACACCCATCAGTCAGTGCTATAAAAATGAACATACAAGGTCTCTTGGGGAGTTAATGGCACTGCTGGACCAAATTATTGGCTTATGACATGTATTGTAAAGTTTCCCTAACATTTATCTTTCCCAAATTAAAAAAATTGGGGGAAAAAACCATGCATTTTCAAGAAAATAATTTTGAAAATAAGCAGGAAAAGTGTATGATTAAAAATGTTATACTAATTTATCTTCATACATTTTATTTCTCAAGCGAATGCACTATTACAATAAAAGGAGAATAGAGATTTGACAATAACATGAACAAACGCAAGAACCCTACTCTGGTTATCTTACAATCTATTAGAACAGAGTCTCTTAAATTCCCAGTACTAGATTGTGAGATGGTTCTCACACTGTGCATCCCAATCTGCCCCATTTAAGACTGTAATTGCTGCTAACAAAGAACAAATTCCTCTGATTACTGTATTTCAAATTTGAATTTTTGAGTTTTTGCAAGGCCAGGGCTGTCCAAGTTTTTTCTGCAGTGGGCCACTTCATCAGAATTGTATAGGTGCGCGGGCCGCACTCATTTTTCACTAGGTAGAAAATAGGCCTTTAAAAATATGCAATAAAATAAGTAAATCCACCAAACTTTACTTATTCCTCTCACTGATTTCTGGCTAGATTGTAATACAAATTCAGAAATTAAAAATGAAATAGTTTATTCACGGGATGCACCAAAATGAAAGTTCTGGACCAAAACATTCACGGTTCACTGAGCCAAAACCGAAAATAACCTTTAAAAATAATAATAAAAACTCACATTTAAAAAAAAAAGGTAGGTAACAGCAATCACACTCCTATCATAAATAGGAGTGTGCACTGACCCTCGTAGCTATGACACTAATGTAGGATATTTGCAACATTGTATAATTTAGCATGCATCCATACCATATGCTAAGGTTAAAATTAGCACAGGGCATAAACATTCTCATGAGTTCCCATCAGTTTTAGAGCACGGTCATATGAGTGATATATCAGTCAAGTATTCATGCAATTTAGAGTTTAATTTTGATGCATAGTTATGTGTTTTTAATCGTTAGGGGAGCATCATATATCAATCAGAATTTGTATACTTTCCATTACACTCAAGCTTGATTTAGCTTTTTTGTTGGGTCATACCAGCCTCTCTAGTCCAACACACCCAAAAAAAGTATAAAATGATAACATGCAAAATGTACATAAAAATGATTGATATTGGAGTTCAGGTGCATTGCTAGAAGGTGGGTAGTGGAGCTAAGGTCTACCAGGAATATGGGAGAAAACATCAGGTCAAGCGTATAGTTAGGTGAGTCAGTGTACGGTCAAGCCTATCAAACAAGGGGTGCAAAGAGGTGAGATATGATGGCCATCTTGACTGGACACACACTCTTGGGCTTTCTTAGGGATTTCTAGAATCCGGGAGAAATCATTAGTCAAATCTGCCCATCAGTGCCTGATCTTCAGCAAGGCAACATATCATAGGGCTATCCAGGGATATCTTCATTCTTAAAATTTGATAACGGTCCCAATTGCTTTTCTATACAACCACAGGCATATTGCCACGATTGCTGGATATGCACCCTAGGAAAGTCTGCGGCTTTGCAGCTTACAAAAAGGAGATCTTTTGGTTATTGATCACAGTGACTGTAAACCCTTATACTCATCAGACCTGGGGACTCAGAACTACTTGCTTCCCGCTGACTGGCCTACGGGGACCTAGGTCCTGTCTTGATCTGTGTAGACCACCCACTCTGATGGTTATCAGCCATGGGAGATGCACTGGCCACAAAGCAAGATATTACACTATTAGTCATTGAATTGCTGCTGATATTGTACCAATACGGACAATAGAGACCCAGGTGACAATCCTAGTAAACGGAAAAAAGGACTCTGATTCCCTAATGGAGGCCTCAGAGACCAAAAGACCTCTCATTTCAAACTAGAAGAAATAGAAAAGCGCCCCCCAGAGCAAAAATGTACTTGTGATGTAAAAGATACTGCTCTATTTTACACTAAACACTTATTACGCTCCTCCTCTCCTATAAAGGGAACGGTTAGTTTGATGTTGATACCTATGGAAATAGGCTCGCAATTAGTTTTACATGTTGATACTTAGAGCATATAATGTTTTGCTCGCCATTTTTACTCATCTTGCTCAATACTCATGTCCCACTCAATCTTTATTCTCCTTTGCGCTACCTTACTCGTCACCCCCCTTTTTTTCTCAATGATGTACCTTTACAATGTAGTCTGCATCCTTTTTGGTAGTCCTTGCGCATGTCTATTTAAACACTCTTTAATAAATTCCATATTCAGTGCGTGAGCTGTACAGCGGTGCAACTTCTGTACTAAAGATGCAAGTTTGTAATGTGTGCAGAGTTAAAAAACATGTTTAAAAATTAAAAGTTACTCTCTGTTCATGCCCAAGACCTTGCATAAATCTAGCAGAACTCTGTTAGTCTATACTTCACTGCAGGCTCTAAGACAATCTTGATTTCTAAAGTATAGTATTAACTAATACTTAATTCTTCACTTACAAATAGACATTTTGTGACAGGGCCAGGCTAGCTGGCTCATATGTTCATATGAAGTTTAGCCGGGTCATGGAGTACTTTTGAGTCCAGTTCCGTATACCATGACCCGGTAATATGAATGTGGCTGCAGAACCGGCCTTCAAAAGAACAATCAGGTAACCTGGCTGGGGCTCTTAATCAGCCAGCACAGACCTCTCTGCCCAGACGGCCCCCGCACTACAGGGGGATAACACAGGTGGGCAAACCATTGTATTCCTTAATACCCTCACCTGATACATCCCCTGTATAACGATGGGATTTGTGATGGGATGTGGCTGATGGGATTGGGGGTTGGGTTCGGTGCACATTGCATTGATATTATATATAAATTCTGTGTGTTTGTAAATAAAAAGAGTTCTTCTTTTACTACGAATGGTGGTCTGACTGATCCGTGGATAGCAGGAGCTATCCGTATGAGGGACTGATTGGTGATTACTCAGCCCTCAAACAAGGGTACCCAGCCTTGGGTACGGTGACCCTGTAACACCTGTGCTCTCAGTTTATAATAGAAACCATATAAACAACCAGTATCAGCAATAATAATACAGTCTTTTTCACTTGCTTCCATGATAACACCCGTAAAAGTACAAAGATACATTTCTGACCACTGAAATCATACTGCGAACATGTTTTCCTTAATTGTCACATACTCTTGTGATGTTATGGTAATTTGACACGTATGACATATAAATCTGCTGAAATGATGATGTGGGAATAAGTTTTTTTTTTCTATATTTTCGCTCATAGGTGTATTCTTTCATCCACCTCTCACCTGTGATGTTCATATTTAAAGAAAATTACAATGCCTAGTCCTTGGAAAGACTTATATAAGTATAATTATATACGGTAAATATTCAATAAACAATGCACGAAGGCAAAAAAAAAAAAAAAAAAAAAAAGGATTTGTGTATGTTTCTCATTCATTGAAAGCTGTTAAATAATTACCAAAAAAGAAAATTACAAGTAAAATATTATATCACAAGGTGTCATTAGCACTCAAAGTATGGTTCACTTGAGACATTAACGATGGATGTTTGATTGTTTCCATTTCCTATATATGAGAAATGTAATTGTACAATAGAATGAGCAAACGCCAGTTGTAGCTAAATGACCTCTTTCCAGGAAGATTCTTGGACACTACAGTTTCTTTTTAATCCCCTAGTTGTTCTGGGTTATAGTTATGATATATTTCCTTTTTTAATGTGAATCATAGTTCAGCATTTTGCATCTCTCCTTACACAGTCTTAAAATTGCTGTTCTATACATTGAACCATTAATCACTATGATGGTTCCTCCTTAATAGTTTTAAATTATGTACATTTCAGTACTGCTGTACATATTTGAATATATTTCTACACGCACGCACACAAGTGCATTTTAATGCATATGATTGCTGAGTGGACCCTTTAAGTTTTAGTGTGGGCCCCTTTGCAAATACTAGGATAGAATCAGCAGAATCGTCCCCTAGGCACCTGCCTCTTTCCTCACTTCCCAGCTCCTAGGGTTCCAGAAGATGTGTTAAACACATCTCCTGCTGCCTGTGTCCATGTGGTATACACCCCGCTAGTCGTCTCCAGTGCTGGTTCAGCAAGATTTTCAGTAGGGTCTGACAAGACCTCCCATGTGTATGTGCAGAAAGCGCTATGAATTCAGTTTAATACATTTAATTCCCTGTCACCGATAGGTTGCTTCAAGCAAGGAGGTTGCTCAGCAGTGTCTCGTAAAGGTGTCTTTATTTTTTATTAAATAATGCATTTTAAAGTAGTTACAACAAACTTTTATATCCATTCTTCATTGGTGGTATTGCAAAGGATACTGGAGTAATAATTAATTAATATCAAACATGACTCACCTTTTATAGGTTTCTATTATATTGGTTTATACTTTATACCAGTTATGGTTTCTTTAAATAAGGTAATTAATCAACTTCTAATGTGTACATTATTATAAAGGGCTGTCCAGTGTCTTTACATTTTGTTTTGTCATTATTTTTTAACACCTTGCTAACTGCACTTATTATTCGAATATATTCTTTTACACACTAACTTGAACATCTCTGTGTTAGCAAATATACTAAATGGAAAATTGAATGGGGTATTTATAGTTAGTATCCTTGAACATACCATTTCTTTATTTCCCGCAAACACTAAGCTATGGTTTATTCACTAAAGGTCTCAGTGCCAGTCCCTTAAATTTACAACATTCAATGTGCGCTTAAAAACAAAACTGGAACAGAAACGTGTCTATTCTCTAAACAGTTTAGATGCGGTTGAGTTACTTGCTTCAAAGTAAGATTTGGAGTTCCCCATCATGTTGTGTTGAGTTGTTTTAAAGCACTGTCAAGATAAATTCTACAGCAGTCAAGCACACTGAGGTGTAAAATGAGCTGGTGGCTTGCTGCTGGTTTTAAGTGCATTTGCAGGCTTTATAAGAATTTATTCCCTAAACTGCGAGTGAGTGTGAGTTGGCAAAAAAAAGAGGGTAGATAGTGAGAAGGGAGGGAGAGGGGGTAGATGGCCTGAGAAGGGGGTAGATTGGGTTGGGGTGGAGGTTGATTTGGGCCCTTAACAGATTCTCGCACTGGGACCCTGAGGCTTCTAGTTACGCCCCTGGCACTTACATAAAATCACTCATAACTCACAAGCTGAAAAAAGCAATTAAGTAGCAAAATCATTAACCTATGAATTGCTTGTGTGTTACAAATGCTACATTTCAAACCTAAAATATCACCTAGCTCTCCACGGGGGGCATAAGATCAATCCCCTCCCCCCACCAAATGGAGTAAATTTATGTACTTCAATGCGCATGGACTGGGGAAAAAGGGGTGACCCCTGTTTTTGTTTAATTATCTTATTAATTTTTTATTATTTTTAAGTATTTATCTATTTTTATGAGTATACGTTTGCACTACATTTTGGAAAGTTTCTGGTGAGGGCTTCATTCAACTCATATGAAATATTACAGAAATAAAATCACAGATACCCACATGCACTTATAAAACAACTCACATTTTAGGAATATGCTTGTTGTTTTGTGAGTGGTAGTTTGTGATGGAATCTGACCTCAGCCATGTCTGGTCAGCCAAGTTGAGTGGTTGACATACCACTTGATTTCATAATAAAGTAAAAAATGTCTATACATTGTATATACATACACTTAAATCTAGGGTTATATCATCAAACTACTAAGCCTTCAATCACAATGACCACCAGCTTAGAGAACTAAATGGCTCTAATGTCTGTCTTCATGGAAATTCTTCCTGCTAACTAGTTAAAGATATGCTAAAATAGGCCAAATATATTGAAGTTGAGATGAACACTACCGTGTTGCCCCGAAAATAAGACATACCCATAAAATAAGCCGTAGCAGGATTTCTAAGCATTTGTGCAATATAAGCCATACCCCGAAAATAAGACATAGTCATAGGCAGGGCCGGCAGATCAACCTTCAAAACAGCCGCTGAGCGGCTGTGAGCGGGATTGAAAGCGGCACCCGGGCAGCCTCCTCCCGCTGCCAGCGCCTAATATGAAGTTAAAGGGGCCGGTGTTGACACACAGTGCTGCCCAATGGCAGTGCCTCAGTACGTCTTCCCACGAGCTGAGGCACAGCCATTGGGCGGCGCCGTGCGTGAACACCGGCAATTGCGCGCCGCCCATTTAAGTGGCCAGCACACTGAGATGCCATTGCAGCCGATGTGGCTGTGAGTCTTAAAGCGGCGTTAAGACATGCTGGCCGCTTTAAAATCATTAAGCGGCCAGCATGCCTGCACAGTGCCACCCAGTGTCCTGTTCCGTGTGACTCCGCCCCCTTGAGCGTCACGTAACGTCGTGAATGTGATGGGTCGCTCAAGGGGGCGGAGTCACACGAAACAGTTCCTCGTGACAGCTAGAAGAGCACGTTGGAAGACAGCAGCAGTAAAGGATGGAAGCAAAAACGTAAGCATTAAAAAAAATAAAAAAATAGTTGGGGTAATAGGCGGAAGGGGAGCCATATTCAAAGGGGGGGCTGTATTGGGACAACAAATAAATACAAAATGGGGGTGGCTAGGGGGTATAAGTACACAACAGGGTGGTTGGGGCACCACATAAATCAATACACAAAGGTGGGTGGCTGTGTTCAATATACATGGGTCATTAACAATGTGGGTCTCTCTCATTGTTGTACCACACTTAATAAAAAAGACATCCCCTGAAAATAAGCCATAGTGTGTCTTCTTGAGGAAAAATAAACATAAGACAGTGTCTTATTTTCGGGGAAACACAGTATATACATTGTTAGTTAAAAAAAAAACCCAAATACTAAAACATGTTCGCAGCAAAGGTATAGATAAGATTATTATCTGCAAATAATGACTAGTGCAAATATCCATAGCCAAAATGTTATGTGTCTTAGGGGTAAAACTTGATCCTCATGGATTACCTACTAAAACAAATCTATGCTATGCAATTATTTGGAGATTCTACTTTATAAAAACCAGAGCAAAATGTGATATATTGATAATTACATAAACGCATCCTCCAAAAACAGTCATTTATTTAGTGTAGTTCAGAAAATGCTGTGAAAGCAGGTAATCACCTGATGGTTAAAGCTGTCACGTCATGACTTACTTTTGCCAAAGAGTTCTTTAGGTAAGTGGATAGCATCCAAGTTAAAGTGATTTGAGCTAACACTACAGGAATTTTGGGAAAAAACTTAGCACACATATAAGCCTATCTGTAGATTAAAATAAGCGCAGAACAAAATTCAGGGATTATTTAACATATGGTAAAATATAGGCACAAACTATTTCGTACTGAACATCTAAATCTTTCTATGAGCCTCTTTTGCTATAGCATTTAGTCTGACCTGGACAATCTTTTAGCCAGCTAAGCTTTCAGCTGAGACAGAGAGGACTAGGAGGTTTAACTCTTTAGGAAGAACAACTACACCGATGATAAACATTGATCCCGTGATTTCTTCACCAGTAAATTATCTCTTTTCAAAACAACTATTTCATAGGTTCACCAGTTCCAGCATCAGCATATGTGTTTTCAATTCCTACCCAATATATTTATTGCAATGTATTTATTGCAGTGAACAGATTTCTCTTTAACACATTAACAATTTCAAAGAATTCTGTCTATTAAATGTTAAATGTGTTAATTTGTGTTAACCATACATAAATAGTAAGCTATTCATTATACTAATAGAATTAATCCCTTTGTGATATGGTATGTTATGAAACGATGGTCCTACAGTGCCCATAACATACCTAGCAGGGTAATTGCGGGGGACCGCTGGTTGCCGACTGCTCCACAACCTGAATGGTCAGTCTACAGCAGATCCTCCGTGCTTCTGGCTTCTACAACCACTCAAATGCACGGATACAGTCAGATAACAAAGGCAATGCTTTTAAGCACTGCCTTTGTCTCTGTTCCCGGCCTCTCTTCTTCTCACTCTGATCATGAGCTGGAAAGAAAAAACAGTCCCAAATCCCAGATTTAGAAAAAAACAAAACAAAAACATTCTTTTGTAACTTGACCTTAAGGGGTTATTTTTTTAATGTGAACTTTCTAGTTTATATTGTATAGTTAGTGTGGTGGGGGTTAGTTAACTTGAATAGTAACTTGTCTATTCACTAAAAGCTGAAATGTTGTTGAGTCAGGTGCATAACTGGAAACCACAGGGCCCTAGTGCAAATATTCCCCCTGGGTCCTACAACTTCACAAAGCTGTAGGCCACAGGGCCATCTTTGCCCTAAACAGCTTGTGAGTGCCACCTTTGCACCACACACCCTGTGAGTGCCTTTGTCCCAAGCAACTAATCAGTGCCATCCCCCTAAACAGCCCAGCTATTTGCCCCCAAACAACTTGTCTGTGCCTTCTTTGCCCCTTGCCCCCTTCCAACATGCACTCTGGCACACATATGTATACATGCTTATGCAAACTTACTCATACTAACACACGTGTACATATTCATTCTAACATACACTCCATCTCACCCCACTTACACATCCATGCTCACATACAAACACATACACATCCATGCTCACACACACACAACTACACATCCATGCTCACACACACACACACAATTATTCATCCATGCTCACACACACAATTACACATCCATGCTCAACACACACACAATTATCATCCATGCTCACACACACAAACACATCCATGACACACACACAATTATTCATCCATGCTCACACACACAATTACACATCCATGCTCACCACACACACAATTATTCATCCATCTCCACACACAATTACACATCCATGCTCACACACACACAATTATTCATCCATGCCCACACACACACAATTATTCATCCATGCTCACACACACATTACACATCCATGCTCACACACACACAATTATTCATCCATGCTCACACACACAATTACACATCCATGCTCACACACAATTATATATCCATGCTCGTACACACTTGAACCCATACGAAGAGACAGGATTCACAGGAGCACACATTCCTACGCAAATATAATGTCCTTTTAGTAAACTAGTACATTTACTTTTTATTGTTATCTAACAGCTAAATGGTTCTTGCATGCACTCTACTTTTATTGACTGAATTTCTCACATAATACAGGATGTTACAGATGAACATGTTTTACTGTTATTTCATTAAATGTTGCAATCCTCTGTTTGCACTTTTTCGGCCAGCTGTTGATCTCAAATACCTTGTAATCGTTTATCAAACACAACTGAGTTAAGGCTCGGAATATAGGTCCTTAAGTGAAATATTCCTGTAAGTCTTAGCTGTGTCCCTTTTGGGAGGTTCAGTATTCTGTATCCAAAAAAAAAAGCAGAACACCTGAGCCTACAGACGTTGACCCTTTTTTGCACCAAATATGGCAAAGATACAAAATGTAAACATAATTGCATGGAAATTTAATTATCTTCAGCCCATGAGACGGCTCAGCCTTCCTAGGGCTGCACACAGGGCAGAGGGCACAGAGAAATTCTCACATTACAATTGCTGGAGCTGACAAACTAAAGTATATACACTTGTCAGATCACTAGTACTTCAAGTGCCGAAGCATTAAATTACAGGAAAACAATCTAAAGCAGTTTTGCATGTTAAAAACACAATTGTTTAGCATAAAGTAAACAAAACCACCACTAATAAAGGAAACGTGACTAAATAAATAAAAGACAAATGACTACATTTATATCATGAAACCCAACTTGCCACCCACAAATGTCCACTTATAACACTATACACATACATTGTGTTAACAAAATTACTAGCTCATGTTTGAAGAAAATGTTATGCTAAGTCGTTAGAGGTCAATTTCCAGCTCTACGGCTGTTTGGGCTATGTATGCCGGCATGAGTGTCCTCAATCCTCTCTATTATGTCTCATGTTGCCGGTGCTTTTTGCAGGCTGATGGCTTTATTGGGGGTGTATGCACGTTCATCAAATAGCAAAATAACGTATTTGTGGTATTTAGCTCTATGGTATAAACATTTTAAGGTACTTTAAGTTTAAAGTTTACCTATGCATATGGCAAGGTTATGGCAAGGGTATATTAATTCCTCATGGTGGAAAAATAAATTCAAGTCTTTGCTAATTTGGTCCTCAGTTATTTCTTCACATTTGGAACTCCTGCTTTGAACAGATTTGGTTCATTATAACCTGAAAATCTCCCTGCCGAAGCTTTTGTTTTAATCAAAATCCTTGGATGCCTTTCTCAATACACAAAAAGGTAACCTTAGTGTTTGGGCCCCTAGTAAAACGAGTAAAACTAGTAAAATGAACAGTACAGATTTCCTGCTTGCTGTACAGAGCGGGATTATTTCAACTACCAGGTCGGGGAATTAGACCATATTATTCTTCGGGCCCAAAACACACTTGATTTATTGTCAGGAAATTTAGCTTTTTTAACCTTATACTGTAGGTAGCTGAAATTACAGATAAATCTGCATTTCTCTATGCTGCTTTCCAGTTTTCATTTCATTTTAGCCAAGAAGGATTTCTAATTACCTGTCAATCTATTTATCTATCTAATAACAATCAATTTACTGTGCATGATTTAAAAGCCAAATTGCTGACAGAGAGATATCAGGAATCCACAGGTTCAGCAAGTAAGGGTATAGGAATCAGAGGCACGCAGTCAATGTCCAAAGTGGATCGTGGACTATGAACATGGTCCCTTGCAAGCCTCCTACTGATTAATTAGAACACGTGTGTTGTCAACCACATATTGTCCCTGTACTGGAAAGATGAGTTGGCCCTGATCTTCCTAACATGTACACTTAAGGAGACCAAGGTTCGTGGCTAGTCATTAGGAACCCCTTGGAATATATGGTTTAATTAGTTAGAATATATCATAGAAGTCTGACAATGGGATAGGCAACAAGTTGAATATGTCCATGGCGTATATATATATATATATATATATATATATATATAAATATATGGATATATATACCGGTGTATATATATATGACATATAGTCCAATGTCCTTCACAAAATCTATTTCTGCATACCATTGGCCTGGAAACAGTGATGAAGAATTTTCACCAGTGCTTCATCTTTCTCCTGTTTCCCTCAGGGATTTCAAAAAGGTACTTGTTTTTTTCACATTCACTATTAACCATTATATTTCATAATACACTTGCAAATTGAGCATTAAACTACACTAAAGGTAATTGGGGAATTAATAACCTTGTATGACTTGTCAAGAAAAATGAGATTAATTTAGTTTCATATACTAGTAGTCATGCTGAATACATAGCGCGTAATTATAGAATATTTTTGGAGTCTTCTACAGGTTATTTAAATCATCTTCTGGCTATCCTCATCTTTATGAATTATTCGCTAGCAGATACATTGCACAGAGTTTAGTCCGTTTGGAATCCTACCAGTAAAGTGATGTTTTGTGATTTGACATAAATCATTTTTAAACACATTATGGGCCAGTTTCCAAATTATTCCTTCCATTAGTTTAAATGATGGCAGCATTATATATTACTTGCATTAGTATCTTATTTTGACTGATCTAGAAATGGAAAGAAAAACAGAGAGAGGTTAGGTTTCCAAAAGTGTACTCATTGCAGGTCTCTCTACATTATATGTGTTAAGAAAGTACGTTTAAGGGGTAAATCAAGGAGTCCTACTTGAGCACTGTCTGGTATCTCTGTAAAAATTTTGGCTTTTTTCTTTATTATGCTCAATATGTTGTTGTTACTACAGATTTAAGTGTATACATTGGCGTCAGCACACGCCATAGCTTCCCTACCAGTCCTTTACCTGACTTTCTACCAATTTATTCAAGCTCCCTCTCCCCTGCCTTTCATTCCTGCCTTTCATTCCTGCCTCTCATTCCTACCCACTCGCTCCCTAACCATTTTTCTCCATGGACTTACTAGGAATGGTATTCAAGTTACTGTGTGACAAGCTCATTATGTTTAGAAATTGTGTGTAGCAGGTTTATTAAACTGAAGAAAAGCTTCAGAGACACATTCTAGCATTTCTACTGTTGTTTATATTTTATTACATCATATATGTAAACAGAAAATGCAGAAAAAGTAAATTGGACAATTCAACCTCCAAAAAGCACATATGTAAGATATTATCTTAACAAATGTATAATTAGTGCTTATCATACAGAATGTTTATCATCTGACATTCACACAACACTTGTACAGCTGGGATTGAACTATTATTGAACACAATTTATCCCACCAATATTTAAAAACAGATATATTTTAATCGTTCACAGGAATGCGTATAATGTGCATACTTGTAAAATCAATGTAACTAAACTAAAGTGATTTTTAAATAAAACACAGAATTCCTGTGGTCTGCTTCTAGCAGATGATCATTAATTGCTTGACTCAGGGACATACACCGTAGTGGAATTCGCGATGGAATATATAAAATGTGTGCAGTCTTTATAGAAAAAATATCTTTTTTTCATTTAAAAGGTGCACCTGCATTATTTTAATTAGATTGTATGAATTAAAAAAACACATGTTCAATTCAACATATATATATATTTATGGGACAACAATACATACGTAATAAGTAACAAAGTATATTAAACTTTCGAGAGATCATTTTCAAATAATTTTCTTATCGAGAAAGGATAATGCATTATTTCTCTTTAATTGGGAAAGGTTATGTTTTTGAGATTATTAATTTGGTGAAGCATGGCTGATAGGTTGGAGTGTGAGTACTGTTTAATGTTTGAGCCACTATATTACTTAGCATTTTCTAGGGACGGACTGACCTACCAAGATACCTGTAGGGCCAGACTAGGCTACCAGGATACTGTGAGATCTCCCTTGGGGCCGGTCTTGAGGCCGCCATCTAATTATACTCATGACTGCGCCCTGCATTTTTTCCCTACAGCTTACGGAAATATACCATATGCATAGGTTCCGTATATTTTTTTTAAATGTACGTTACATTTAAAGCGCACACTACATGACACCTTCATTTCACAGGGCAGGCACACAGAAAATAAAGGGTTAAATGACATAATACACTATACAAACACCGTTCAAATTTTTTTAAAAACAAAGATACATTTTCATGCCAGCCTTTTGCTTTTCTTGTGTGCCCACTTTTGTTGGCCACAACTCATTTAACTTTTATCAACAGCTTGGCGGAGGGTGATGGAAGTTGTATAAACAAAGATTTATAAAAATAAAAGGGAGTGGGCAGTAAAAAGGTTTATAAAATGTGTAGCGTAACCTGGAAGTTTGGACTTTTGCATCACTACGAGTTTATCTGTTTTGGTTGTTATTGTTACATCGTAAGTTAAAGTTATGTTAAATCTTCAATTATAAGCAATAAATAATTTCGGAAAAAATGTAACATTCCAAGGAGCATCACAAAAATGTAAGTGGCCGCATCAAATTATATTAAAATATTGGATATATGTCGTTCAAGATCTTTTTATTTGAGGAGGCTACTAATGAGTTGGTATAACCTTAATCAAATTTAATAGAGTTGGAAGTAGATATTTCTGCTATTTTTGACAAGAGAATTTTTACGACAGTGATGGATTAAAGTGGCTCTACATAGATGTTTGTATTAAAGAAAAACAAGCAATGAGACTGCAAGAACAATCACTTAAATAACTCGTGTATTTAAAACATCTGTGTTTCTTGAACTTTTAAACCTCTCAGTTGCATTTGTGCCTGCATCTGGTGGCTACCAAAAGCTTTTAGTATCATAAGGTCATTATGTCTCTTGAAAGCAAACGTGACAATTAATTGATGTCACGTAATTAGTACAATTCCATTCATGCGCAACATGCGTCTGTATAACTTCGTAACTTTATGTACCGACATAACTGCAAATACAATTTCCATTACGTAAGTTTTATTACCCTGGAATGATCACATTCACATTCTCTATTATACCTTTTCCTTTATACCTTGCTGTGATGCAAAGGGGCTGTTTCTTTCTATTTATATTATAATCAGCTGTGTAAAAAAATACTAAAAATAGTTTATAAATTTCTCAGATTTGTCCTAATATAGAGGTTTTTTTTAATAGTGTGTACATTCTATTCTATTCTATTCGGAAACCACTACATTTATTATAACTGACCTTTATTATAGTGTCATCTGCAATGGTCTAAGTACATCTGTTGGTGCTATAGAAATAATATATGTATGTTTGTACATCCCAAATATTTGGAAGTTACATTCAATGGATTGTCATAATTTAAGCTACGTTTAGTAATGGGGGGAAAGGGTCATGGGGTACTGGACAGCACTACTGAAGAGTAGAGGGACCTAGGAAGTCTATACTTGATTTGCCTATTTAATTAATTTGTTTTGTTTGACCTTGTTGGCTTTTGGTAGTTTTCCTTCTTGTCAATAACACTGCAAGCAGAATCTTGAGCCTTGGTAAACCTTCTAAGTACAATCTTCTACATGAAATATGGTAAGTGAGGAAATAACTACTAGATGCAAGTGCAAAGTTTTAATGTTTGTCTTATAACATGAGTTGTAGCATGTTGAAAAATATTACATTATGCACATCTTGCCACGTGTATGTGCTGCTGCCAAGGTCTATATTGCTGTGGCAAGTGTGGACAAATTGCCTACTAGGAATCCAAGATCTAATGGGGCAGCTGTCAATACTGGTGACATTAATAACATGGAGAGGAAATTACTACTTGTTCTGCTTACTGGCTGGGGTCACCGCTGGTGAGGGTGGATCAGAGTCGCCCTTACAGGGGTCCCAGTGGGTTCATGGGACCAAGGCGGCACATGGACAGGGGTGGCAATTTGCTACCCCGAGGCATGTTCTTTAGGGATAGATTCATGGGGAAAGAAACGTTTCTGCACCTCTCTTTCTCTACAAATCTATCTGAAATATTCTTGCCTCTCCAATTGGTGGAGAGGGTGTTCCTGGAAGCTATGCCCTGTCACAAAAGTGTGAAGTGGAAGAAGAGAGAAGTAAGAAGACACATGAAGAATCAGACAGAGAAAGAAGAATAAGAAACAAGAGAAGGTGGAAGGTTTGGGAAAGGAGACTGGGACTCGGAAGCAGTCAACAGAGAAGCTAGGAGGACATTGGAAAAGTTGGACCCCCCTTCCCAGATGACCCCCCCACACACACATCACCAGCATCTTCTCTCCTACTTATCTTTTTGGTGGCAAAAATGGCACAGGCAGGCCATTTGAGGTGCTGACAAGCTGTTTGGGGCTAGAGGCTAAGATGACACTGAAAAGCTGTTTGGGGACAAAGATGACACAGACAAGCTTTTTGGAGACAGTTTCAATAATGTTTCTGTTTCTAAAAAAAACATCTTAAGTGTGAAAATAACTGTTTTCAAATGTGCTTCAATAAATTACTGAAAACAAAGTTATTTAAAGCATTAATTTCACAGTAAGTAATAAACATTGCAAATAAACTTGAGGCTCTCCTAAAAAAATTTGAAGCTAAAAAAGCAAGCGGGAGGCTGAGGGAGGGGGGCATGTGTGAATGGCATGGATTATCCAAAAGAGAAAATGTGTAAGTGTATATTGTTAGAGTGGCTGTGTGTGTATGTAAGTTTATGGTTTAGATTGTGTATGCATGTTTAAGTGCATGTGTGTACGTATGTTTATAAGTGTAAATGTATGGTGTTTGAGGGGCTGTGTGTGTATGTATACATACGTGTTTGACCATGGAGTGGTGTGTGTATGTATATGTAAGTGTATGGTGACTGTTAGTGTGTATTGATGGAGAGGATTAGCTTTTATCTCTGTGATGGGAGTTGTTTTTTATGGCTCTTTAGTACTCAAGCAGCTGTTCTTTCTCCTTGGTGTTCTGTCTTATTTTTCTCCTAGCTTCACTTGTTTCTTGGAACATGGCCATAGTGTTACAGACAAAGTTTTTGCATAATGTTTATGTATGACAATTACTGGACCTAGAAACTATAAAAAGACCTGTTGTACAGTTATTAATTTTCAATTCTC
The DNA here is from genome assembly GCA_009364415.1 of Spea multiplicata. Classification (NCBI taxonomy): domain Eukaryota; kingdom Metazoa; phylum Chordata; class Amphibia; order Anura; family Pelobatidae; genus Spea; species Spea multiplicata. Next base: position 18,778,517 of record VKOC01000001.1, on the reverse strand, counting down.
CTTTAATATCCTGGATATTGCAACAGGCGCTCCACATAGTTCAAGAACAAATGGAAGATCTTCAACTCAAACTGCAGCCAGATTGGGAAAAGTGCTCTATTTTGCAGAGTACTATAATCAACAAACCTCAAATTTGATACTGGTTAATACGTTTGCTTCCTATGTTGTCACAGTGCATAAATGATGGCAACAGAGGAAGAAAAAAAGGGTTGAGAAATGATAGTGTACCTAGGGTCCATATCTTGGTAGAGAAAATAGAGTGGGACAAAATTGAGTCCTGGGATGTTATGGAGTCTCATGAAGAGATTTAAGTAGATTTGGAGGAGGCAAGGGTAGGCTCTAAAGTCTCACAAAGACGAAGACAGGATATCACTACAACAAGCATCAACAGCAGAAGTCCTTGAAACTCTTGGGTCTGCAGCAACAGAAGCAGAAACTCAATTCACAAAGGAGAGGAGTTATACAGCCGGAGAAGTCACAGAATTAGGGGATAAATTCAGACCACACCCTGGGGAAGGGTTACTAGTCTGGCTGCTATGTGTATGGGATCTAGGTGGTGATGCTGTATTTCTCACAAGTCATGAAGCAAGAAGCATCTGCTCTGATCCTTTTCTTTACTACATTTGATTACAAACTCTTTTACACAAGTGTAGGAAATGCCAGAGTGGATCTATACCAGCCCTTGGCATTTGTTGGGTAAAGGCAACCCATTGCAGGAATAACACATATCCATGGAGCAGTGCGAAATCCAATAACAGATTCTGCATAGCCATTTTGCTCCCAAACAGCTTGTCTGTGCCCTCTTTGTCCCCAGAAAGCTTGTTGTGCCTCCAAACAGCTAGTCTGTTTATATGCACCAAATGTCTTCCCTGTATCATATTTGCCCCCAATTAGCTTGCCTGTGTCATATTTGCTCTCAAATAGCTTGTCATATATGCCCCAAATGTCTTCCCTGTATCAGATTTGCCCCCAAATAGCTTGCCTGTGTCATATTTGCTCTCAAACAGCTTGTCAGTGCCCCCAAACAATCTGCCTTTGCTATTTTTGTTCCCATGCACCTTGTGCCATTGTGTCCCCAAATAGCCTGCCTGTGCCATCTTTGGCCCAAACAGAATGTCTACACCATACACCTCAGATGTAGGTGCCCCCAAAAAGCCTGCCTGTGCATCCTTTGCCACCAATCATTCTGCCTGTACCATATTTGCCCCAAAGAGCTTGTCTGTGCCTCTTTGTACCCAAACAGCTTATCAGTACCTCCAAACAGCTTGTCAGTGCCCTCAGAAAGCTTGTCAGTATGCCTAAATAGCCTGCCTGTGCCTTTAGTGTCCTCAAACTGCTTATCACTGCCCCCAAACAGCTTGTCTGTGTCATCTTTGTCCCCAAACAGCTTGCCCATGCATTATTTTGCCACCAAATAGTCTGTATGTGCCACATTATCCAGCAAACAGCTTGCCAGTGCCCTCAACCAGCTTGCCTTTATCCTCAAAGAACTTATCAGTGCCACAGACAGCTTGTGCAATCTTTGTCCCAATCAGCATGTCTATGCCATATCTGTCCCTAGAAAGCATATCAGTGTGCCTATAGAGCCTGTGCAATATTTGCCCTCAAACAGTGAATCTCTGCCCCCCAAACAGCTTGTCTGTGCCATCTTTGTCCCCAAACAGCTTGTTACTGCTCTGAAAAAAGCCTATCTGTGTGTCATTTTGCCATAAAACAGCCTGTCTGTGCCATATTTGTCCTCAAACTGCTTATCAAAGCCACAAACAGCTCGTCTGTGTCATCTTTGTCCCCAAATAGCTTGTCACTGCTCTGGAAAAGCCTATATGTGCATTATTTTCCCATCAAACAGCCTGTATGTGCCATATTTGCCACTCAACAGCCTGTCAGTGCCCCCAAACAGCTTGTCTGTGCTATCTTTGTCCTCAACCAGCTTTTCAAAGCCCCAAACAGCTTGTCTATGCCATCTTTGTCCCCGCAAAGTTTGTAAGTGCCCCAAAAAAGACTGTCTGTCTATTATTTACCACGAAACAGTTTATCAGTGCCCTCAAACAACTGACCTGTGCCATCTTTGTCATCAAGCAGGTTGTCAGTGCCCCAACCAGCCTACTTGTGTCATTCCTGCCTCAAACACACTGCCTGTGCCATCATTGCCACCAAACAGCTTGTCAGTGTCCCAAACAGCTTGCCTGTTCTATCTTTGTACCCAAACAACTTGTCAGTGTCCCCAGACAGCTTGCCTGTTCCATCTTTTGCCCACAAACACCATGTCTATGCTATATTGGCACTCAGATATCTTGTCAGTGCCACTTAACAGCTTGACTGTGCCATATTTGTCCCCAAACAGCTTGTTGGTGCACATGCCATCTTTGCCCCCAAACATAATGTCCATGCTATATTTGTTCTTAGGCATCTAGCCAGTGTCACTTAAGATCTTGTCTGTGCCATATTTGACCCAAACAGATTGTTGGAACCCGAAAAGCCCTCCATGGGCATTCTTTGCCCACAACCTATATGTTCCATCGTTGCTACCAAACAGATTGTTAGTTCCCCCAAAGTGCTAGCCTATGCCATTTTTCTTCTCAAACAGCTTGTCAGTGCCCTCACCCAGTCTGTCTTTGCCATCATTTTACCCAAATAGCTTGTCAGATCCTCCAAATAGCCTTCCTGTCTTATCTCTGCATGAAATTGCTAAACAAGTTTATGTTGGTTCTGATAGAAAGGTGTCAGAACACACAGTGCATTTCAGTTTGTTGTTAGGGTGACCATGCTGACCCCTGTCCACAATAGGCACGTGACCATGGAGCAATGGAAGAAGGTGGCCTGGCCTGATGAATCACGTTTTCTTTTACAACATGTGGATGGCTAGGTGTGTGTGCATCGCTTGCCTGGAGAACTCATTGTATCAGGATGCATCCATGGAGGCTCGGCCTTGCAACTTACAGGACTTAAAGGATCTGCTGCTAATGTCTCGTTGCCAGATACCACAGCACACCTTTAGAGGTCTAGTAAAGTCCATGCCTCAACAGGTCAGGTCTGTTTTGGAGCAGTGTGTGTTTATATATATATATATAATATATATCATATCTATTTACTTACATACAAAATATGTTTTACATTTTTATTTCCTTCATTTCTTTCCTCTCTCAGAATATAAAGGTGCCACCAACAATTAGAATGCAAACCGGAAAACCTCCAAGGTCGTATCTGCTTTTTAAATGTTTATGGTAGGTAAATTTGGCAGGTACAGTTAATTAGCAGTAGTTCCTTTCTTTCCTAATATCATCTCTTTTGTCAACTTCAATTATTTTTTGTTCAGCACCATATGTGAATTGGATTAACCTTTTGCTGAGATGCTTAAATCTATGGCAAATCCAGAGTAAAGGAAAAGACATAGCTTATGGTGCTTTTACGGATATTTATCACAGACTGAAAGATTATGTCATCTTTTTTGGCACTGAATGCGCAATTGCTTTATGTGCATTCTAAGAGGCAATGGATTTAAATAAGTTATGCTTATTTTGACATGTGCCTTTTAGGGATTGTGATAGAAGATAAAGGAATGCTGGCCTAAAAAATAAAACGTGGTTCCAATGTCTGTAAAACATGTGTCTTTATTTGCTGGAGCCTTATAATCTAAATCAGAACGGATACAGACAGCATGGCTTTATTCTGAGGGTAATATAGACATCATCATTAAGGGAGATCTGCCATGTCAAACATCATTCAATGGGTCTAAATTATTTTTATCTTTCTGAATTTAGTTTGATTGGGTGCTTATAATCCTCCTTAAGTCTTTTAATATTTTGCAACACAGTGATTTTATTGTAACAGATCCATTTCGAGTGGAGCAGAAAAGTGGTATAATACACAATTATTGTTACCTGTTTATGAAAAGAATCAGGTCATAAACAGTTACTGTAATATTGTTGAAATATTCAGGTGCAGGAAATATATATAGCTAGTTCACAGGCACTTGATTATAGACAGTAACATTTTGTCAGTGTGTCCCTTATAATTAGTTTAAGGGGCCGAGTTATAACCAGGACCTACTCTGGCCCCACATGCTGGCATCTCCCTTACAACCCATGGCCCCAGTGTCTAGTTGGGCAAGCAGGATATCTAATATGTAGTAGTGGGATCTGAAAGGTACCTAACCATTTCCTTTGTAAGATTATGCATTGCTTTTTTATTGTTAGGAAAGTTCAAAACTGAATGGGTCATTAATTAGATTTGAGTAGCTAATAAACCAAAGAGGTAGTGTTAAATAGTGTGTAAAACTTGGTGTGAGTACCTCTCTGTTTGAACAGCAGCCCATAATAAAATAATGCACTGTCAACATTAAAAATGAGCACCCTGAATATGATGGAAAATACATCACTTTGTCAACCATTTTAACAAATGTAGTAGATAGCGTATTCTACACGTTCACTAAACTAACCCAAGTTAGTATTACTTATAGCATATAATAGTGCTTAATGTATTTTTTTGGAAAAACCCTGCTCTTGTATTGTTTAAGGAAAAACCCTCTAACAGCATGTATGCAGTTATTTAAGAAATCACATGTTAGCTTATGGATGTCTCGCTGTCCAGACTAATACGCATATCTATGAACTCTCTGGATGTTACTTTGAGTCTTCTAGTCACTCTGCTTTTTCTCCTGGTTAGAGAAGTGGTGTTTAGCTTACTCCTTGCCAAGTTCCCATCCCACTTCCATACAATTTAGTGTTATCTGGGGCTAGCACTGTCCAGCATGTGGCTAACCACATCCCTTCCATGGCTACCCCTTGTGAAACCACTCCCTCAGAACAGGTAGAGCTCTAGGTAACCTACGCTGAGAAGTTCCAAGCTATGCTAATAAAGGATTATTTATTGATACCCCCACCCACCAAAAGTAGGTATTACCCATTCAAGAATATAATTGACTATTGTGAGCAAGGGTTTATACAGCAGAGAGCTGCAATCCGTGAGAGTAGGTTGTATACAACATTCTAGTTACAAACAAGTCTTCAACAGGACATGAAATGCAATGGAAAGTTGCTACGAATAATATTTTTACTAACAGAAAAAGGGAAAATAGAGATTGCATTTAATTGCCTTCTTCCAAAATAGCACAATTACTTGGAAGGAAGGGAAGCACTCACTAAGAAAACAACAGTATTTGGCAAAGGAACAGACTTTTTCCAGATATCTCTCTTGTAGGAAATGAGGGCTAATTAATAATTTGTACATGTATTTACGATTAAGTTAAAAAGGTTAAAGAACAATTGCAATAACCTTGATGTACCATAAATTCATTACATGAGCATGGATGCTTAATTTCAGAATGCTGGTGGCAGAATATGGAACACTTAAGTATTTTTTCATAGTTTACTGCTTGCCACTTGCCAAGTCTGTAGCACATTTATAGTAAAATGTAGTAAAGGACACCACACACACACAATATCCTATATTCTGCATTTTTGGATATAAACTACTCATGGTCTAATCATTGCCATTCTTCTGTCAACTAAAATGCAACTAAAGTTGGGTACCTATCCTTTACTATCTTAAATAAAAATACACAGTCTTGTTAAAAAATGAGAAGCTGAAGTAATAGGTTTTGTAGCAACACATTCTCTGCCTGGCGAGAGAGAGCCCTTTATGCACCAAAAAGTCAGTAACAAGAGAGAGATGATTCCTAGTTTGGAGAATAATGCAGTGGCCAGGAAGAAAGTAGAAACAATACCAAGGATATACTCTGCCATAACCTTTAAATCTCTTGAAATAAATGTTTCATACATGAAAGTGTTTCTTCACGTTGTTGACAAGGATGTTAAGTTCATAAAGGAAAGTGTCAAGAAAAAAAAAAGCAATTATTTCCAAAGAATATTTAATAGAAAACATATTTTGCAATGACATCTGTTTCTAGTTTAAATATGTTTTTACTTGCATGCATATTTATCCATATCAATGCATGAATCATTGCTCATCCTAATAAATTTACATTATTTTCTATAGGTTATTTTACTTACATATTCCATAGAAATCAACTCTAACTTCTCCCACTATGCTGCTAGATTTTTTGATTGAAATGTTCTTACCAAAGTCTGAAATGACAAACTGCAAAAAGATAAAAAGAATATATTATATCTAAAATAAACCCATTCCTTTTTTTATACTTGCAAAGTGCATTTTACTTTTGATCAAATGAAGAATTGGCCAAAATATCTGAAGTCTGCAACCACATTAAGGTAGACTTTATATAAACAGATCTAGCTCAAATAACCATAGCTGGAGAATGGTGCCGATGCTAACAAAATACAATGAACCAATGCAGTCCATAATTATGAACTTATAAAGTGTACTGAAAGAAAAAGCGTTCACTGAAATTGGTGGTGACTAATGTTATTCCAATGTAGTAAACTGTTTTTAATATGGGAGTCTAGATTTCCTTCTTGTATATTTGAGTGTATTTCGTCAGTAGTGGACTTGATAGAGATTTTTAAATATAAACAATAATTCACCAATTTGAACAAAAGTCCTTTGTATCTTATATGCAGGAGGAGAGAAAAGACAAAAGAGGCAGAAGCAAGAGTAGAGAGAAAGGGAGGTAAGAAAAAAAGATCGGTGAAGGAGACAGAGAAAACGAAGGGAGGGAGATGAGAGATAAAGAGGAGAAGGAGACAAGAGAGAAATAAAAGAATAAGATGATACAGAGAAGAGAGCAGGGAAAAGATCAGAATGAGAGGGAGAGATGAGAAAGTGAGAGAGGGAAAGAGAGGTAGAAAGAGGAGAAATAAAAGCAACGAGGGAAGGAAAGACGGAAAGAGAAGGATGGAATGACATTAAGCAGGAACAAGGATGGTGAAAGGGCATATTAAAAAATACATTTGGAGTTTGGCAGCCTTTAAAAGGTTGAGAACCACCATCAATTTTATGCCCATACAATGCCCCACCTTTCTATAAATGTTAGTATATAGATTATTTATTAAAACAAGTTAAAATACGTCACACATTTTTGTAATAACTTTTAGCTGTGTAGTACGTTGCAACTAAATGTGGATAGACTAGAGGACTTAGTGTGGTGAAATATTGGGAACACTCAGTTATAACATGTAATGTCAAGTATCAGGTGCAAAAGCAAACAATTGCCATGCATAAAACAATACTGATGCAAGAGCAGAAAATGTTTTTGCCACTATACAAAACACCGTTTTTCTTCACTGATCCATAAGAAATATAGTTTGGTATTGAGAAGATTACAAACATAAGAGACGACTGGCTGTCCACTCTATTGGAGTCAGAAATATTTTTTTTCTTCCCTACCTCAACCATGTTTATTTATTTACTTTCTCTAGCTCCAGGCAGAGAGGGGTGACTTGGTAAGATTGAGTTTGATGGATGTGATTTCTTCAACCTCATTGACTATGTGACTATGTAAACCAAACCTCTGGCTTGAGTTGTTTGCCACTTAATATCTTCTTACCAATATAAGTAGCACTATGTGTATTTTGTTTAGCCAATTTTTTATTGTGTTTCTGCCTATTCAAAAAAGTCACCAAAATTTGTAACTATTCAGTAATTTATTTCTACTCGATTATGTTGTAGCACATAAGAACAAGTGTGAAAAGCATGTGTGACTCACATTTTCCAGAATAATAGTTCCCTAACTGTAGCTCACAATGGGGGGCATTCTATTTTTGACAATAATCTGTTTAGGAAACACAAAAAATGGTTCATCAAAGGCTGCACTGAACAAATAATATCTGACACATTCTTGGACGAGATTATTAAAACAGATGTCACTTGTTAAGTCAGGCTGACAATATTTGAGAATGGATAAAGGGATTTGCAGCCCACACACAATACAAAATGCTTTAAAAGTAGGTGAAAGTGGGTAGTTAGAAATTTTCACAGCTACTATTTTGGTTTACGAGTTTTTGTCTTAATCTTTTTATTATGTTAGATGCAGTTGTAGTACACAGAAACACGTGCTTAGTAATCTATAGTATAACCATATAGCACAACAATATGGGCTCTTGTAATGATACAACAAGCCGGAGCGGATGCTAGAACCTAGAGTTTGGTGACTACTAAGGATAGTCTGTAAAAACAAGCCGAATCTGTGGTCAGGACACCATAGAGCAGTATGGTCAAGGCAAGACATGGTCTGGACAAAGTTACTACCAGAGTAGATCACAGGAGGGCACCATAAAAGGGTACCCCATTAAGTAGTTAAAAATGATGGGAAAGCATGGTCATGTGATGTCAAGCATGCACACACAGGCAATGTCATCACCAGTGGGCATCAGTGAAGTCTAGGTGTCTTACGAGGGAATATAATGCTATGACTTTACAAGCTCAACGCACAGAGAGGCAGTCGGAAGTTCCCTCTAAAACATGAAAGATTAGAGCATCCAGCACCCATTGAGGTAGAAGTCCGGGGTGCAGAGTTCAGGAGTCATTAGTAAGTATTGACAGGTGTCTTTGCTATAATGTGGAGTTCTCAACTTAAGGGTTAACTGAACTGCCCAGATGCCACTGAGATCACATCCAAATTTGCATTTCATATTCTGCTTTCCTATTACCAAAACAATGATCCGATTCACACCCATAAGTACCTCTTATCTACTGTTGTTCCTACCATAACATCTTTAAGCTCTCCCTTTTCACTAGATTCTTTCTATCCCATTCAAGCATGTTCATATAATGCCCATCCCGAAAAAGCTTTCTCTGGACCATACTAGTCTGTCAAACTACCACCTCATTTCTCTCTTACCTCCAAGTTTCTGGGATGGCTTGTATTTGCCTAAATGTCTTGATCTCAACTCTTTACTCAACCCTCCTCAAACTCAGTTCCTCTCTTGACACTCTGTTGAAACTATTCCTTCCAAAGTGAACAATTATTTTTCTATGTCCTATCTATCTATTGCTGCAGAATAAATTGGCATTGCATAAATAAATATTAATTTGATTCAAACTTCTGGTGCTCAAGTACAGACTTTTTATTTAATTTATATTTATATTTGCTATCATATATTCCCATTGAAATATATTGAAATACTGTGATGAGATTATAATGACCCCTTTCCTGGACACAATTCGTAAACCTAAAAAACATAAACAAACTTAGCCTCATACATCAGATTACATATAGTATTTTAATGTATAGGAATTGAGTTAAATCCAGAAAATGACAATACCTCAAGTGTCAAATTACATGAATTATGATTGCATAGAAATTGTTTACTCCTGTGTATCAAAAGCTGTTAAAAAAACAAGAAATAAAAACCAAACCTTTTAGATCAAATAATACGAAAAAATGTACTACATGAATAGTTTTAAATCACCACAGCAAATGTGTTTGGGAAGTAGATTTTTACAGTTATGTGATGTAACCTCTTATTTAATAGAAGGTCCGTTGTGTATAATAATTTAACATGTAGACACTTCTGGTTGGTTGGCAACACCAATCAAACCTCCGACCTGCCATAATCAAATATCAGATTTCTACTTCCATTTACAGAAAGCCCCAAAGGCCCAAGAATGAACAGAAGGGCAGCATGAGGTAGAGGCAGGGTAAGGAGGAATAGGAAGGGGTGGTCCTGTAAGGCTATTGAAACGTACAGCAAGTGAAGTGTCCAACTCTCACATTCAGGAATGTCAACAAAATGTGACCTTCTCATCTTTAATTGACTTTATTAAGTAGGGCCTCAGGTTTGGTCAAGTTGAAGCAGGGAACATATACTAGTGGCAACTGGTATATTCAGGTGAGATGAGATGAGATGGGTTAGTTATAAAGTTAAACTAACCTCCCTAGGAGGAGGAGGACACATACATCCATTAGACTAAGAAGGACAGAGTTGATAAGCAGTCAAGTGCAACATGTTCATGACTTTTCATGACTAGACAATCTGATTTTCAAGTTAAGTAGTTTAGTTTTATCTGTACTTAGCGTTCTAGCTGTTCTTGTGTCTTTGGCTCCAAAGCCAAAATGTGTCTTTGGCTCCAAAGTTAGTTTGTTGATCTCCTTTATGCATAACCAGAACTCAAATAATGGAATAATGGAAAACATACTTGCAACTGAATGTCATCTTCTTCTTACATCACGTGCCCCATAAAAGACCAACCCAAGAAGGTAAGCAATGAAAACAGGTCATCCTGGGAGACTTAATGGGGTGCATTAAAAAAAGATAGAGTTAGCAGGACAGTTTGGTTTTAACCCTGACTAAATTATTCATGACTTTAACACAAAACTGGTAGGGTTCTGAAGCTGGAAGTGTTGGGTTCTGTATAATGGACAATACAATGAGCAAGGAGACATTGAAGCAATCTTCCTGATTTAATTGTATGTTATACTGGGCCAGTCAAGCTCTTCCTGCAGCAGAATCTACCTTGAGTTTAGCCTTCACAACACATAGTTGTGCTGAAACACTATTCTTAGTGAATAGACCCCAAAGATACTCTTCTACCGACTTGCACAAAAAAGAGACTTCTGGGTATGTGTGCTTAATTGGCGTGCAACCAGTGACCATAGAAAATCAACCAAAAGCCAGCCACTGTAAATTGGGTAGGTGAACCATTATGAAAGCTATATGTAAATTATTTGAAATACATTACATTTCTTTCACAAGCATATATGCGCACTTTGTAAAGCAAAATGAGAGCAGGAAAGCTAAAACTAATTTCTTCTGACTGACTGTAAAACCATGAGCACAGAACACCAAAGCCTAAGGCCTTCAAAGTCAGGTAACTCCATAGAGTTTTAGAGGCATCTTTCTGCTAAGTAATGTTTAATGATTAGTTACATTTACTAAAGTGAAAAGCACACAAATACTTCGACAAAAGAGGGACACTTGTTTTTGGAGTGGTTAGAGACAAGATTTTACTTTTTCTGTGACATATTGATAGCTATGTAGGGCCGTAAAGCACTGTGTTACTCGTTACTCCTACCCACCAAACAGTCTAAGTTCCTAGAAAATGGGGATGTCACAGGAGGAAAGAGTAACAGAGTTATTTGGGTCCCTTTCTACACAGGGACATTTGTACGTTCACGCCTTTACTAAAGCATGCTATGTACTTAACAATATTCAGTATAAGGACATATTTAGACAAACTAAAGCAAAGGCAAGATAAACCAATGCTTCTCTTCTGTGGCTGGTTGTATGAAGCCAATTGTATTTAAAAATAAATACTTCTTATAAAAATTAGTAATACCAGACTTATTTTAAAACTTTTGGATATTGTCAGCTGTCAGTTGAATTCCATTTCTCTTTGAAAACAGAGTGTTCTGACCTTAAATGGATACATTTGTCTTGAAAAAATATGATAGTGTTCCGAGTATTTTTCAACACTTTTCCGTGGAAAACCACAACAATGCACTTTAGACATTCAAGGCAGCAGACTTTTTCTGTGAGCAAACTTGTGTTCTCGAAGTGAAAAATACAATATCTTCTTTAAAGTCATTCTCTGTCCCCTCAAGGTCACCTCAAACATTATTTTCTCCCCACATTATTCTGTTGTTCAGACAGCTGTTATCACACTTTAGAATATGCTTCACAATTTACAACTTAAAAGCTTGCCCACTTTATTATTTACAATATATAACTTGATCGCTTTATATGTTATATAGTATATTGCACTGTTAGTTGTCATTTTGTTTTATCTCAATAGTCAGTTGCACATTCATTGTGAATTGCATGGCACTACACATCGCAAGGAGCATTCTTGAGTGGCTACATTCTTATGGAAACATTATTATTATTATTGTTTTACTGTCTATTCTGTTATATACACATGTCGCATTTGAGTACAAATGGACTCATTTTAATGAACACATTATTTTTCAGATATGTGGTGACAAATTATGAAACCACCAGGGCCTATTTGTCATTCTGCTTGTAGCACATTGTGTCCAATGATGGGAATGTGGTATTTTGGCACAGGGGAGTTCGACATATAGCTCCTTATTAAGCCTAATGTTAGTTATAGCTAGTGAATGTATCCATTTATAATTTACTTCATTAGTACATGCTACTCCTTAGCTTGATGACACAATACAGGCAAAAGTCAAGAATTATATCACCATTGTCCAATGTAGATATTAGGTAGTATTAGAAAACGTACACATTTCACGTTCTAAATATGAGCATATTATAATATCATCAAATTGCATGTTTCATTATAAAATCTTAATAATAATAGAATATATAGCAACTGTTTGAAAAGTAACTAGTTGTTAAAATGAAAGCTTAAAAGTATATCATTCTAACAAACAGAAAAACTACAATGGGGCCAGTGAAGTAGTCTGCCAACCAGGCCTAGTCCTAAGGCAGCAGTTCCAGGGAAGGTGGCATCTCCTCTGCCACGTAACTGGAGAAGATTGCCTTGTTGGATCTCCCTTGTAATGGCCCATATACTCTATGGGTGTGTCTAGTTGGCACAGCCTCCATAGCAAACTTACTCAGCTCTGTACATTCTTAAAATGCAGAACGCCAGGACAGTATCATGGTTCTCAACATATAGGATGGCAGCCGCGGAGGTAAACTTTGTGGGGTTCAGCTCGACTACTGCCCTAGCTCAGCCAAAATACAACAATGAAAGGGAGTGAGGAACTAGCTTTGTAATGTAACAAAAAAATAGAGAATCCATCTCTTAACCCATAATATGTGTACACATATTTGTTTTAAATTACATTGCATTTTATGTACCTGTCATATTTATACCATCTATTGTTTTATTCCCTTGAAAGCATGATAAAGGCTCAGAGTTCAATGGGGCCCTAAGCAGCTTCCTAATCTGCTTCTAGAGGGGCACCGCCACAGTGACAACTATTTTCATCTTCTGGGACCGTACTCCCCACAAGGGCATAAGTGTTCTTCATCCCAACCCAAAGCCAAGGAAGGGTCAGATCTTCCTGAAAGAACCCACTGAAGTCTTCAAGGTACCTAATCCATTTAATCACAAGGACAACTTCCTTGACACTGATTTAATAAATGGCGCTAATGGGAGAGACTGAACTACTTAAGGAGACATGAATATCCAGTTGCGATTCCAGCACCCCCTACATTGATTAACCAGTCAGGGCCTGGCCAAGGTGGACATCAATGAATAAAACATGCTAGCTACAACACAATCATGTATATGCTATTTTCTAGCAACAGAAAACTGGAGACTTTAGGATATTTGAGACACAATGAATATTTTTTACCAGGATAAATTCCTTCTTGATTGCCCCTAGTTACTCTTCTGTTTATAATAAAAACAGTCTTACTGTAATAATGTAACTATGGCCATTATTTTGAATCATGTCTAATTATCCAATCCGGTTATTAGATTTCTATTAGATTTCTGTCTATTATTTACTCTAATTTTTTTAAACTATCCTACCATTTAATACTGAAAGTTTTAAATGTGAAAGGAAGCAATAATTAAAGGACTAACTGCTCCCACAACCAAAACATTTCAACATGAAACTCATGTTGTCCTCTCAACATAAGCGAACATTAAATGGTATGTGGTCTCTCTCTCTGAATAACTAGTAAAATAGAGGTATTCATGTAGCAAAATTGAAATGCCTAGGAACTAGAACAGTGTTTTCGTTAAGCAATTAAGGTCTATAAATATTAATACAGTATTGGTATTCTACCCACTAATGCGCCACAATTATAACCTGGTAAAATATTGACAATGTATTTTTCTTATTAATTGGCATGATTCAAAAAGGAAATAGGAAAAGTGAAATTACTTATAATTGCAAAATACAGGAAATACCTTATTTTTAAGAAGGCTGGGTAGGGGAACTTGCTATGAAAAAAAACTTTCCAAAGTAAACTATGTAAGACACTGATCTTTGTGTATAAATCCCATGTTAAAAGAATACAAACAGCTCAGAGCTAGAAATTACATTACTGCCAAACTATGATTTATTTTCTTTAAATCAATAAATGATTTTATGAAAGCCAAGTTGTGCTGGTGATTAGACTAATGATAATTCTTAGCATATGAAGTATAGATTTATTAAAGCCAAATGATTTTTAGCATATTTTATGTGAAAAGGTTCTATACTTCACCTATGAAAATCTTAAAAATATATATTAATTTCTCCAGGTGAACAGGTCACAGTGTAACAATACAAGGCTTCAGAGAAGCTCCATAGATCCAAGGATATATGTCCTCTAGTGTTTGCCATTCTAAAACATCTTTATCAAATCCATGAAATGTCATCTACAAGGTTACAAAAAAATCCTATACCTTAAAAACATAATCTCCATTGTAGCCCATCACCCAGGCTTCAATGGTGGATGAGTCAGGTGAGTAGTGAGAGTTACATTGGGCTAAATGATTGTGGCATGGATGGTGATATACCACAAATGGAATCATGAAATCAACAATAGCAGTGATGTGTACTTTTTATTTTTTTTAAACCAAGATGTAGAATTCTGGACCCAATCCCACGGAAAAGCTGAACACTAATGCTAAGTTAGTGAGAAATCTCTCAAGGTTACCTTTCTCTTCCATGCTCTTTGAGGTGCACATGGAAGCCTCAAGACAGAAACACAGACGCATATGGGTGTTCATAGACAGAAAGTAAATCCAAATATACAGCTATAGCATTCAGTATTTGCAAGAAAAGAAATAGCTCTTCGATTTATGTATGCTAGTAGGTGTTTTTTTATAATATCATTGCCTTCTTTTATTATCCAATGATGGCTTTCAATTACTATATGGTTATCTTAGTAAATGTGCATCATCTGTCTCCTGATTTCTTTGCACCAGTCGCAATGAAATTTGAATAGAGGTGGACATATGAATAAAAAAGCTCACAATGTTGGTCAAGCAATTCTAAATTAAATGATGACCTCATGGCTAGAGTATGCATTGCTTTGCTGTTGAATCATGCTTAAAAGCTCTGTTGGTATTCACTTAAATCTCACGTGGGATGATTTCCTCTGCAATCCTTTGTTACTTTGATCATTAAAGTATTGAACCTCTCCAGATGCTACTGAGTAACGCTATAAGATATGATTTATACAGTAATAGAATACTCAAAAACAAAGTTTTTTTTTTTACAATGTTCTGAAGCTAGCAATTCACACCAATGGCAGGGTACTTGTCCATCTGCTCAGTGAGAGCCTTTCTGCCACCCAAATCAACTCATATCAGAAACCTCCTATAGTCAGACATTGGTACCCAGGGATTTCCAGCATATTCAGCGAGGTGCTTAATTTTGGCATTATGTAAACCTTTTGATTGTATATAACCTCCTAATTCCCAAAAATATGCTAGGATGTATTGTTTAATTACTTCCACTTTAGTGAATAAAATATAAATTTTCTTGGCTTACACAGTAAGTGTGCACATAGGACTGGACCTCACCTGACTATGAAATTATTAAGGAAAGACGTAGGGAATAGTTGATTGGGTATGTAGATGGGACATCCCCAACCTCATAACTTGCTACTGTTTGGTTATTCTGATCCTATCTTAACACTCATAGTATTGGAAGTAAAATAAAGGTAAATTATATTTCTTCACAAGGCTCCATCACTAGTAAACCCCCCCTGGTTCATATGGGATACTGAGTGGAGCGTTGAAAGAATTGTAACCCCAAATTCAATTCTGATTGCCAGCTACAGATGAACATTCTTTAATTATGTAGACAGCAAATATGATCCTTTTCACCCAGCCATATGCAACTGACATGCTTTATTGGGTTAAAACATAGCAAATTAACCACTAAATCACTGGTAACAGTAACTTGTATTCACCATATAAGCCTCTACCATTTCTGCTAGGAGGTTGTTCCATTACTCTACCACCCACATCTGACACTCTAGCTATCAACAGAATCTGATATGCTGGTGTGTATAATGTGCACAAAGAACAGTCATCAGTGCTAAACCTGTGTCAATAAACAATGTTGCCAGTATGGCAACTCAAATGGATCTCTTTCTATACCAATTTTCGATTTACAATCATCCAATTTATGCACAAATGGTAAGTAGACTTAGAAGATACAAGCACTTTGTTTCTGAGCCAATCCACACATATTGACTTGTTTTACTTGTTTTAATTACACGTGTTTTGGTCAAGAACCAACATTTGAAATCTCAAAGTATTTTATCTATTTTTTAATGATAATTCCATGAATGTTGTTAAATTCACTAGTAAATTAAGTTTTCTCTTTCTCTTAAGTTTTCTTTTCTGGAAGCAAGTTTCTTTAAATGTCCATCTGTTTCTTCTTTCCATAGAAACTTAATAGAATAATTAATGAGTGTCAACATCTGATTACATCTGCTCTGGTTAAACAATATTTCTGCAAAAAAAATATTTTTAAAGGATGTTTAGAGATGGAACGGAAATGAGGAGACTCTCCATTTGCCATTATAACCTCAAGGGTATAATTGATTAAACAATACTAGCAGTTTAATGAGTACAATTATGATTAAAGGGAGTGACCTACACAGAATTTCAGGGCATGACCATCTTATTGAGAGTCATCATCTTGATTTACATCTGCAAAATACAAGTGTGATCATAACAATACAAATTGGAATCTCGTTGTATCTGTTTTTAATTGATGAAATATCCATTCATTTGGTTAAATTTCAAATGTCATTTAAATCAAATAAATAGTCTTGGCTTTTATACAGAATCACTTGACCATACAGCCAAGTATTTTAACAAATAATAGTTAATGAGCCTGGCAGCATAGACACAATAGTACATACTTCTTGGGGCCACAAGACCTTCTGAGTTGGAGCACCAGAAAATGTCATAACTTGGAGCAGATGAGAATGGATAAGGCCCTGGAATTTGGTCCCGTGTTGTGGGCAGCAAGGTCACGGATGAGTCAGATCTGACTGTGACCATTTCCAAATCAGTTTGCTAACCATATTGATTTCTTCTATACCCAACCTTTTTATTAAAAAACATAGTCTAAATAAATAGGAATGGCTTCTGACTTCATATTTAGTAGAGCTAGAAAAGGCTATTCAATATACAAACGTGGGTTATGTTTTTACTGGAAGGCTTTATTGTGGTATTGAGGTGACCTGCGTGAAACCTGAGCTCCCAGTAGCATTTGACAAGAAGCATTTTATGGAAAAAACAGATGTGTAAAGCACAATTGGAAGGTTGACCCTACTAATGACAGACCACTGAAGCTCAGCAATCATTTCATTTTCCTATTATGCTAATCCTCATTGCAAAGCAGAAGACTATTAAGCATTTAAGCTCTCATTCCAGATGATTTGCCATATTTCTGGAATTAAATTGCACTTGGACTTATCATTGGAAATGCTATTCCCTCCTATCATATGACATATTTGGTTTTTATGGGTCACAGGGTTGGCACATGAGAGCTGAGAATATAGGAATTCCATTAGCTTGAGAGGAATTGTGTATCAAAAGTCATTATACTAGGCCTTTGATTTTTTTTAGCTTTATTTTCCTGGCTCCGTTTATTGTTTCTCCAATATATGCCAACATCATTTCCTTTTAAGTGACAAAATTCATGATTCATCCAACTACTAAATGTTATCAATGGTAATTACCCTCACAAAATATATTTTAGGTATTTGAGTAAACCAAATATAGGTCCATAAAATAAAAAACTGTCGGCCAATAACTATTTTTGATAGAAAAAGAAATACACAGATTAGATGTACTGTACTATACCTCACATTGAAACATAAGACCTTCTCATGACAGTGAAAAAATGCTTTCATTGAAGGCTTTCTCTCCAAAGGCTCTCGTAAAGCAGTCATTGTCCTCATAAACAAGTAAAACTATACTTCCAAATGAAATCATTTTTATGTTAGTTTTATTATACTGTAGAAAAGAAAAACAATGCAAATCAGGAGTGGATTGCCCTTTGTGGTTAAGGCCTTGACAACTTTGGAAAATCACTTTATCTTCTTATGTCCAGAGCACACCATAAACTCTGAACTGTAGGAATTTAGTACACTTTAGTTCTTTGGCAATGACACAATTACTATGTTTATGTTAAAAAAAAAAATTGTTATACATTTTATGACAAATATGAAAATGTTAATAGCTTTCTTGATGAGCTCACCCTGATACCTGCAAAATGTATCTTTTAACAGATTATAATAATTTATACATAATAATTCATCATTTTCAATATAAACCATACTTCTAATCAAAAGTAAATAGTTGGTTCCCACCCATACCCTACAATAACTAAATGAAATACAGAAATACAGAAAAATTACCCAGCATAGAAAAAGCAGGGTAACATAAAGCCACCTTCCTCCATGCTCAGTCAGTTGAGATTGAGCCTTGTGGAATTTGTTGTACCACAACAGCGAGAAGTCATGGCCAACAGTCTTGAAATTTACAGGAGACTTCCAACAACCAGACCTATGCCCTGGCTGTTAGCTGTCCTGGAAATATGCACCAATTATCAGAAATTGGGCACTGTGCGTGGTTCAATACAGAAGGAGTATTGCATGGCATGGGCCATACAATGTGGGATGAGTTGCATGGGAATAATATCTTAGAAACTTGTAGAGTAGAGTTGATGATTCTGGGGTTAGTAACAGGAAAGGTTTAAGTGTGTAATATATAATTAAATAAATCCAAGACTAGGCCTAGGTGAAACTGAATACTTTATAGTCTGTAGAGTAAAGATGTTAGGGTGCTTAGAAAACATTTAAGTAGTAGAGTTTTTTTAAAAGGTAATTAAGTATATGAATATTTTCTTAATCATATATAAATATGGGAAGCATGTGCTGAAATACATAACAATGATGAAGAGAAAAAGGGGAGGGCAGATACATAATGTAAAAACCACAAAAGTTACAATGACGCCAAGAAATGTCAGAAGTTCTAACTAGAAAACAGCCGAGAAGAAAGCTAACCACGTACACTGAAAAGTCAAAACTGTTTATTGACAATAAGGATAAAGAGATTTTTTAAGTAAACTTGACTGACAGATCTTGAGAAAACATACTGTATTATCATATTGTTTTATTCTATTACCAAATGGTAATTTTGACCCCTTTCTTAACTATGTTGTGTTCAGTAAACAATTTAATGACTATTGTTAAAGGAACGCTTTAGTCTTCTTTTTAGTATAGTTTTCCTTTTACTTTTTTATGAATATTCCAGTTCATTTTCCCTGGGCTCTGAATTATTATATTACATGCAAGGGTGTAGATAATACTTAATTACTGGATTTAAATAAATGAAGCCTCACAATCAGGTAAATGTTGAGAAACTCCCTGTGCAAGGAAAGGCCCTGAAGATCACCGGGTCAAGTGTGGCACTACCTGCCTGGCACTGGGTGTTTTTGTCTTTTGGAGGTTTTCAAGAGCCTGGCTAAACTGGGTTTGCAGAGTGGATTAAGGTAGTGGATGGAGCTAGGTCTTATTTTTATGGTTTTGTTTTTTTGTGTGCACCTTTAACTAAAAACACACAATTTGCTGCAAAATTGGTGTTCCTTAGCCTCTTTGTCAAAAGGACATTAGTCATCCTAGAGAACCTTAGTGCTTAAGACCCTTAGAAGTGACATTTATGACCCTTAGCTGAGGGGGGTTTTGTCACTATACACCGATCAGCAATAACATTATGACCACCCGGTTAATATTGTGTAGGCCCCCCTTTTGCTGCCAAAATAGCTGTGACCCATTGAGCCATGGACTCAACTAGACCTCTGAAGGTGTGCTGTGGTATCTGACACCAAGATATTAGCAACAGATCCTTTAAGTCATGTTAGTTGCGAGGTGGGGCCTCCATGGATGCATCCTAGTGCCAGGTGTTCTCCAGGTAAGCACTTTCAGCAGCGGACAGAGGTCAGCATGGGTACCCTGACCATTGTGAGGCTAAGCAGCCCCATATGCAACAAAGTGCGATGCACTGTATGTTCTCACAGAACCAGCTATTTCAGCAAATTGAGCTACAGTAGCTCATCTTTTGGATTTGACCACACAGACCAGCCTTCGTCCCCCATGTGCATCAATGAGCCTTGGCCACCCATGACCCTGTCACCGGTTTACTGCTTTTCCTTCCTTGGACCACTTTTGATGGGTACCAACCACTGCAGACCAGGAACACCCCGCAAGAGCTCCAGTTTTGGAGATGCTCTGACCCAGTCATCTAGCAATCACAATTTGGCACTTGTTAAAGTTGCTCAAAACCTTCATCAAATGTTCAGGTGCCATGATAACAAGATTATCAATGTTATTCACTTCATCTGTCAGTGTTAATGTTATGTTAATCGTGTATGTATGTACATACCGTATATATATATATAATATATATATATAATATACATATATATATATTATATATATACTGTAGATTCTAGACATACTCCCATGTTGTTTAGAAAAATTACATTTAAATTATGCTTCATTCAGTTTTTCCTGCTATAGATACTTATTTGCTTACCAAACTGGTGGTTATAATACCATATGTAGTGGCCAATAGGATACCTTGTTAATATCATGTCTATCTAGTTTAGTAATAAGCA
This sequence comes from Spea multiplicata, assembly GCA_009364415.1. Taxonomy (NCBI): domain Eukaryota; kingdom Metazoa; phylum Chordata; class Amphibia; order Anura; family Pelobatidae; genus Spea; species Spea multiplicata. The sequence continues at coordinate 18,758,038 of VKOC01000001.1, read as the reverse complement.
ATTTGTCATTGTACAAACAAAAAGAAAAGCACTGTAAAACATTTTTATTTTGACTTTAATAAAATAAAATTGTCGCAGTTGAAAGATCTTCTTGAACTTCTTGTACCTTTAGATTAATTTGCAGTTTGACAAGATGCTCTTCTTTGTTTCTTTAAAAGGCATACCTAAAATATGGCTTAGTCTTTAATAATATGGAGTTCATAGGCTGTATACTGTACATACTCAGCATTTGCAGATTGGTTTATAATTTCACTAGTTACAAAAGCATAAGGAAGGATGATATGGCCATTGGAAAATTCTAGCTACAATAGCATGGAAACATTTATTTAAATACAATGATACTGTGAAGTCTGACAAGTTCATTTAATCGCTTCTGTAGGTATGCTGGTGTAATGAAATACAACTTCTTTCACAAGTTCAATTCTTTGGGGATTTAACCAGAGGAAGTTAGCTTTCCTGTGATTGGTAAAATTATCTTTTATTCCAGTATGATGAATAAACTTTTCTCCAAAGGTCTGAGGTCCCCAGAGCCACATATGATTGTACATTTGTCCTAAATTGCCCCACTCTACAGGAAGGGCTTACATTACTCTTTTCCTCTTCACCTTCGTTCACCTCTTTAATTCAACTGTGGATACAGATCACACAATGAATTATACCAGTACAATTACCAGTGCATTATGTTCACACCCTTTGAAGAAGAAACTTTATCTTTTGTAACTCCAAAATGGTAACAGGGAAATAGTTACATCATAACAGGGTGTATGTGATCACAATTAGAAAATGAATATGTAATTTAATAATTGCACCAACATATGTGCCAGCACAACAAAAGATTACAAAAGGACACTACTACCTAAATGTAAAAAATACATATTATTAATAAGCCTTGAGAGTGGTAAGGAATATTTGGCACACCTTATTTATTGCTACCTACCTTTCTTAATCAGAAGGTAATGACACAGGTATCAATTAAGTTTTAGTTTGTTTAGTTGCATTACAGAGGTAACAACTCGATGAAGTCAACAGGAGCCCACCAGTTAACAAAATGTATCGTTGTCAAATTGAGTGGCATTCTGCCAAGCTGGGCATTGGGAGCAGAGGCGTATCTAGGGTATGGCACCTATGGCTCGTGCCTTAGGCACCATTTGAAAGGGGCGCCAGTGAGCGGCTTTTAAACGCTGACTTTTTTTTTCTTCATGCGGACGAGAGAGAAGGAGACCTAGCAACCGCTCGGCGCCCCTCATTCTCTTCCACAAAGCTTCTACCTCCGTCCTGTTGCCGGCATTTCATGCTGAGCGCCGGAATATGACATCATATTTCGGCGCTCAGCAGTGAAGCAGCGGGCACCAGTGAGCGGCTTTTCAACTATGTCTTTTTTTTTTCATGCGGAAGAGAGGGGCGCTGAGCGTTTACTACCTTTTTTTTTTCTTCATGCGGACGAGAGAGAAGGACACCTAGCAACCGCTCGGCGCCCCTCATTCTCCTCCACAAAGCTTCTACCTCCATCCCAGTGCCTGCATTTCATGCTGAGCACCGAAATATGACGTCATATTTCGGCGCTCAGCAGTGAAGCAGCGGGCACCGCAGCAGAGCAGACCTAAAGGTGAGTAGGAGCGGGTAGAGGGGTTAGAAAGTAATAAGGGAGGGAGAGTGGGTAGAAAGTGATAAGGGAGGAAGACGTAAAGAGTGTGAATTAATGTGTGGATGCATTGAGTGAATGAGGGAGAGCATGAGTTAATATGCGGATGAAGTGTCTGAATGAGAGAGAGCATGAGTTAATGTGTAGATGAATTGTCTGAATGAGGGAGAGCATGAGTTGTCTGAATGAGGGAGAGCATGAGTTAATATGTGGAAGTATTGTCTGAATGAGGAAGAGCATGAGTTAATATGTGGATGAATTGTCTGAATGAAAGTATGAATTAGTGAGTGACTGTAAAAGTGTTTGTGTATCATAGATGTATAATTGTGGAAGGGCAAAGATGGCACTAGCAGGATGTTTGAGCCTTGGGGACCAAGATGGCACAGGCAGAGTGTATATGGGACAAAGATGGCACAGGTCGGACTGTTTGGGGACAAAGTTGACTTGTGCTGGGTTGTTTGGGGACAAAGATGGCAAATCTTATGTGTGTAATCTGGGTGCTGGTCAGGTTCTATGTGGGCAATGTGGGGGCCAGGGCTGGCTTTGGGGTGTGCAACCTGTGCTCTATGCCTGTAATTTAGGGGGTTTTAAATATACCTTTAATGCCGTGTTTTTATGTGAATTCCAATTGATCTATACCTGCAAAGCTGGGTTTTTGTGTTATTCTGTAGATCGATATCTGCTATGCTATGTTTCCATATATTATTATGTCATATTCAGTTGATTAATACCTGCAATGCTGTTTCCATGTATTTATTTGATCTATACCTGCAACGCTACGTTTCATATATTATTATTGTATACCTGCAAATACAGGATTTGTATGTCTGATTCTGTTTATTTGATATATACCTTCAGTGCTGAGATCACAAGTAAATTTCACTTGATGTATACATGCAAAGCTGGGTTTGTGTGTTAATGTGTTGATCTATACCTGCTATTGGCAGCGGGGTCTAATAAATGGGTTTTAGATATTTTGACAGGGACGCAATTACAGTGCTTGCCATAGGCACCATTTTCAGTAGATACGCCTCTGATTGGGAGTCTCCATTCAAACTGCCATCAAGTTGGTCATAGAGCTGAAATAGGTAGGCAGTTTGGTGGTAAAGACATCAGTGTCAACACTAAATGTAATATCACATTTAAAAACATATTTTCAATTCCTATGGCTGCAAGTGTTTAGTACTTTAGACAGATGACAAATATTCCCTCTAAAAATAATTCTACACGATTAAAGCTTTTTCTGGACAGAGAATGGGTAATAAACAGTACAAGGAATTATGTTTCTTATGCTGCATTTTCAAATTTGAAAAACAATTGTCTATATGTACATGTATATATGTACAGGGCCGGCCCCAAGTTTTTTTTTTTTTTTTTTTTTTGTTTGTTAGGAGGAGGAGAGAGAGGGCGCCGAGTGTTTTTCGCTTACCCTGCTCGCGCCCCTCTCTCGCTCTGCAGCTCTAGCTCGTCTCGGTGCCGGCTTGTAATCTGAGCGTCGGTAAATGACGTTCATTTCCGGCGCTCAGCAGAAAAGCAGCCCGCACCGTGGCAGAGGAGGGACTCGCCGCTGGACTGCTGAAAGATAAAGTGCAAAGGGGGGGGGGGTAGGGTAGATAAGAGGGGAGAGGAAGGGTAGATAATGAACCATGGCCGGCGGCGGCGGCATTTTAAACTTCGCCCTAGGCGTCATATATGCCCTGTATATGTATGTATATTTAACCTTACTTCGTAAAATAAATTAGATGTATTTAAATAGTAAAATGTCCATATTTGTTAAAAAAAAAAAAAAAAAAAAAAAAAAATATGGTACATTCAATTGTTTAGTGGATTTCTGTGACAAAAAGGTATATGACAGAACCTGATCATTTAATGAAATGAAATAGATTTTGAAATGCTGGCAAGCAATCTCCATGAACAATTAATCAGACATCTGACTTGATTGCATAGTACTGTTACAAAAAATTGTCAGATTATTTTCAATTAAAAATGTCTGACTCTGGGGAACTATTTCATTGATGCACATAAGATGAGTGTCCGTACACTAAAAATTAGAAGAAAAACCACGACAGAGGTTATTACGCGGTATACATTGAGCTTCCATCAATGTTTACTTGAATGACTGTATGGAAGCCAGATGTTTTACTGCCAGTATAACTGTGTGCTCTTGTTTTCCTTCTCTAATCCTGATGCATTCCTGTGGGTGACATTCCAATGATTTGGAGTTGGAATACAAGAGCTGGACCCAAGTCTGGTGAGGTCATGGAGCCAGGACATTTGAGGAACATTAGCATTAGTTTGTCATTGCAAACAGCCATAAATATACTATATCCCTGAGAAATAAACTTGGAAAGAAAATGTTTAATATTCCTTTAATCCTCTTGATAATGTCCCCTGTCTTAAGGAAATGCTGATATCAATTATGTATCGCTCGTTGATTTCAAGTACTTATCTCACGCTCAGATATATTGTTTATGAGAAAAAAAAAGTATGAAAAAACTTAAAAATATAACACCCACTTCTCGAGCACTTAATTAAAAGAAAAAAAAAACATTTTATATGGAGTAATATTTTAATACATTAAAGAAACAACTAATCATGTGAGAAACCATCACAAAATGTTTACATTTAAAGGGAAGGGTATAATTCCAAAGAAAGAAATTCTTTTATTTTAACCCAAGAAAGATGCATATTATCCACAGGACATGAACATGCCAAAGTTTGCAAGCATATGTTTGCTATTATCGGAAATCTGATGTAACTATTTCTCCAGAGACCTATGGAGATGACTTCAAGTTGTCAAATATTAACATCATTTCCTACAAAGGATTGATGCTAATAGAAACTACCGAGCAAGGCTAAGTGAAGAAAGTCAACAGCTAGTGTTTATTATTTTAATGATCGATGGATAACGTCCCCCTGGAAAAATGCATAGCATAGATGATGAAGAGCCACGTGATTAGTTTTCGTGCATGTTCTGCTGTCCCCTAATCAATGAAGCCTCAGGAGATCTGGATCTTAGTTATTATCATGATAACGCATAATGGTGCACAGCTGACCTTAATTTCATTACAATCAAGACTGGTTACAGATTAAAGGTGATATGCAAGCTATGATATTAAAATTCACTTATTTTTTGTTTTAGTTAAGGTTTTGAGTAAGGTTATGTTTAGGCTACAGCTCTGTATGTTGTATATGTACAGGCTTCCTGGCTTTACTCTTATCATGTAGGTTCCATTTTATCTTTAAGGATATATCTATATATATATTTACATATAATTTACAGTTAAATATCTGGTACGAAAAGGCAAAGGTAGTTTTGCACAGGGTCCTTAAACTCTTTTTACCCTTTCTCTGAAATTAAATTTTAGAACGGACACACTTTTTCCTACCACTTTTCTAGGATATGCAACCGTTCTCATGGGATACAGAAGGAACTGAGCCAGAATAAGGCCAGAGTTCGGCACAACTATTGGAACCAAATCACAAGATGTGCTAAGTTCCTTGCTGCACGCGGTGTTCCCTGTGCCAATGTGCCAATCAAATGTTCGGAAAGATATGTTACTGTTTCAAGCTCTGGCTCATGTTTCCCAAAAACAAACAGGCAGGCCAGACTAGACAACGTAGATGGAAATAGGACCCTTAAACTCTCTGTCCTCTCTTCCAAGCACTAGACTTGTGCATTCGTCTTCGGGCGAACATGAAAACGAGCACGAAGAGGCCGTTTTTTTGTTCGTTCCGAAGGAACGTAGAACAGAATACAGTGCCGGCAAACCGTAGGCGAAGACGAAGACTCACAATCACGAAGAATCGAAGATTCTTCGTGATCGTCTTCGTTTTTGCCGCGCAACCGCCAAAATTTCAAACAGGAGTGAGCTGATCCTCGTCTGTCCAATCAGCTCACTCTTGTGACGTAACGCTAAAGGTCTCGTCCAATGCCTGTGCTGCTGTTTTTTGAATTCTGAAGGCGCCTTTATAAGACCAGAGCTTGCCTGAGAGATCCATTCATTTTTCGCTGTGACTGCTTTGGCAACACTGCTGTGCTGCATCCGAGCGTTACAGAGAGAGATTGATTGTGATTGTTCTGTTCTGTGTGAGACTGGTAAGCCTTAGCCTGCCATTTCTCACTGTGTACTTCATCCTCACTTCAGTGCTACTTAATTAATATATTTAATAATAATAATTTGATTAATTTAATTTTTTTTAATTTAATTTGTCATCAACTTTAGTGTAAGTGCTGTTGAGTTGACAGTGCACCCAGTGCCTCAGTGGCACTGGGGTGCCCTTGCCCTGGGCTGGCACTAGTGCCTATTGCCTGTCCTGCTTAAATAAATTAAATAGAATTTATAAATTACAATTTAATAGAATCTATAATTTAATAGTTCATTATAATATTATATATATATATATTTGTCAGTCATATATATATATATACTATAGTATACTAGTGTAGAGTGTACTGTAGACATTCATCTACTAGTGTCTAATTTAAAATCAGTAATATTATAATTAATAATTGAATTCATTATAAAATTATATATATATTTGTCAGTTATAGTTAGTAATAGTATACTAGTGTAGAGTGTACTGTAGACATTCAAGACATCTACTAGTGTCTAATCTAAAATCAGTAATATCAATAATTCTCTAATTCTTTCTTATCTTAATAGTTAATTAAATTAGCTATAAATAAAAGTAATAATATTAATTAATTACTACTAGCGTATAGTTCAGCTAATCTTATTAGTACTGGTGCTGCAGCGCTATAGTTTGTGCTTTGTTTTAGCAACAGTAAGAGACCAAGTCAATTTTTCTTAATTAATCTTTCATTTTATTTCATTTGTTTTGCTCACCTCAGTCCATCAGTGAAGTGAACTTGTTGGGCTAGTGAGTGCAGCCGCATAAGTGCTGTGTTTTTTTTTGATCAGCAAGCAGTGACGTTAACTGTTTTGCAAAGATTTTCTCATTTATTTTACATTTTATTTCAATTTTATTAAAAGTACCCTTAGTGTTTTGCTCACCTCAGTCCATCAGTGAAGTGAACTTGTTGGGCTAGTGAGTGCAGCAAGCAGTGAAGATAACTGTTTTGCTGTGACATTTTATTTTATTTCTAATTCTTTTCAAGAAAAATTGACTGTGACGAGCTGTACTAAGCAAAGCTTCAAGCTACTAGCTGTAGTACTAAAATAATTCTAATCTTCTTTAATCTTAATCTATAATATATTATAAATAATAATATTCTAATTCATAATCTATAATATAAGTAATTCTAATTCTAAATTCTAATTCATAATCTATATTCTTCTATCTATAATACATAATATATATTAGTAAATTAGTTCTAATCTATTAATATTATATAACTTAATATTAATTAAGAAATCATATACTTAATCTGATTTAACCTCACTTTAGCTTAGTGGGTTTGAGAGCGTCTGCCTAGAGGTAGACTTATAGTAAGGAAATATAGCTTTAGGCTAGCATAGTAGTAGGCTAAGCTCTTAGGCCCGTGTAAATTCAAATTAAAAATAAAATAATGCTAGTTATAAAATAGTTAATCT
>VKOC01000001.1:18725012-18750738 GCA_009364415.1 Spea multiplicata | reverse complement strand
ATAGATTACATGAATTAACATTTACTGGTAAAACTTTTTTCCTATAGGGTCATCTTATATTCAGGCTTTTTCTTTTTTCCTAAATTAATATTCAGATTTTGGGGGGTCGTCTTATAATCAGGGTCATCTTATAATCGAGCAAATACGGTACATTAAATTTCAAAATAACAAAATACGTATGTTCAAATGTGCAGTTAGTTGTTATCTTACAATTACTTTGTCAACTATATTTAACTTAAATCCTGTATTTAACTTTCATCACCACTATGATAAATAAAATATGTGGGTCTAGAAAATAAGGAGCTTTAAACAATCTGCCTATACATAAAATGTACATCTTCTAGGTAGTCTTCAGTATACTGTAAGCGTTACACAGCTGACAGCATAGTATCAAAGGTGTGCAGTTAAAGCCAATAATAATTCTTTATGGGATGACAAAAATTTGTGTTTTGTGTTTTATTGTGCCTTTTTTGTATCCTTTTGTATCCTTTTATTTTTGTTGTCACAAGGTTCCAAGGCATCTTCAGTGTTGTTTCAACGCCCTAGATTTTCTAACATCTATATAAGAATCGTACCTCTTAGTTTAATTGCTTCAAACTTATTTAAAATGACTATGATTGTTTTTCACTTTTCTTTTTCATATGCAATAGCTTAAAAACCTGAATCTGTCCTTCACATGCAACATACTTCTTTAAACCCAACAGGAAATTTAAGAGGAAATCACTTTTAATTAATTGAAGGAAAAATAATACCATTTATATTTAGAGGAGGCCATGATAAAACAAATCTGAACAAATGCAGAAAAGTCAAACATTTTCATTGAGCCACAATTCAAATAAAAAAAGATATCTTTTAATCTGAGCTTTACATTTCTTCAAATAAATAAATAAATTTCTCATTGATATACTGACAAGAAAAAACATCCATGCAAATTAAGTACACATGAATCAAAATAATGGGTTTATTTTTGCTTCCTGTGTGTTTGGTGTAAAGTTAGAGAGAAAGGAAAATATTAATCATCACATAGTTTTTTCCCATTCGTAAGTGTTAACATGCTGACAAAACTTTTTCACACACTGTCCTGCCACATCATACACCACCTTGACAAATGGAGTAGTTCTAAGAATTCTAGGCCACCCATATTTATCCCACTAGGATGGAAATTTTGATTCTATTTCTTAATTAACTAGAGTTCTAGTTCAATGTATGTACTCTTGGTAATGTTTTTTGTATGTTGTTAGAAGATGTGATTGAGTAACAACCAACAAGGTTTGCATGACATTTGCATCTTTGTTTTCTAAAGCAGCTTAATAGATTACATTCTATCTACAGTAACTGAAAATATCCCATAACATTTGATTCATTTCCTTTGCAACAGAGAAATATGGTTTCGTTTAAAACATCCGCAAACCATACCTGCTGCTCTTTGTAGAATATTGTAGTACCATTCCATGAATTAAAGATATCTAAAACTGAACTGATCCAGTGCCAATTACTTAAAGGGGATTTTTAGTAATTTAAAAAAATATTGCTTCTTGTCTCACACTGTAGACAAAATATTGTTTCTTTGCTTATTTGTGAAAATAGGGAAAGAGTGCCCAAATGTGTTTATAAGAAAAACTACCTTAGCTCTGCCAAATTGTGTTCTTAAGTCCTCATCTTCTTGCAAAGATCCTTCCAAAAAGAAGAAACCCAAAGACACCAGATGGACTGTATGAGCAATATGTAAACCCCCTTACAGAGGCAGGAACGTGGTGGGGGTTAAAGAATACCAGAAAAATCATACTTTTATTTTATTTTATTTCTACATAGTTTCCAAAATAAAATTTGAAGAAAAAAGTAGCTTATTTTGCATCATTATGCCTAAAATATGTGTAAATATGTAAGTTGTTACTTTATTCCTAGTCTTATAGAATGAATTAGCATAGATTGTAACCATTAAAAAATAGGGACTCAGTGTTACATGATATTAGTAAAACAAATAAAATGATTGTAAATAAATATTAAATACCATTATCTTGTGCCATTTATCTTTAGAATCCCCAAGTAGTTACAATTACATGAATTGGTATAACCTTTACAAACATGTCAAACTTTTATTATGAACAGATGATGGCCAAACAACATTTTTGAAGCTAAGAAAGCATAGTATACATGTTAACCATTTCAGAACCAAGGCTATTTTTTACCCTAGGTGGATGTACCCATACAAGACATTTCTTTTCTATACAAATCATAAAAATATATAATATGTAAAAGTCTATACAAATAGAGGAAAACCACTTTCGCTGAGGCTTAGTCCTGAAGAATGAGCACATTTTGTTGGGCAACATTCCCTTATTACATTAATAAACCCAAATACATTGTTTTTATGTTCTAGAGGGCTACATCCATCTATTGTATTTTTATTGCTACTGAGAAATAGACTTTTTGAATCTGAGGGTATTCACAGGGTATTCACTTCAGTTTGAAGGTAGATTTTCAGTACATTTGCAGTTTCAATTTACTGAACTCACTATGCAGTATAAAATATAAATTTGATTAACTTCTTTTGGACCAGCTTGGTCCTATATAATTTATAGTAAACAAGCATTATAATTTATTGATTTAAATAATGACATCATATTCTGCAGTGCTGTACAATGGTATTCTGTTTCATTCTTTATGTAGACTATTTCATTTTGTGAGGCTTCCTTAAGATGTGGCATATATCAGCTACAATACCTTGACCGCCAACTTGAATTCCCTTAACCTTTAGTAGCTAGATCTGAAAATCTAGCAACAACATCAGTGATAATTGGAAACGATTCTAGCCTTGGTGCCCGAATAATTATAATTTTAATAAAGACAGGAGGCGAGTATTTTGCATCTCTTCCTTTACTCTCACCAACAGCAGCAAAGAAAGGGTTAACGTAAAACAGTAAACAACCAATAGAACAGCACACATTAGGTATATAAACCCCTAAATCTTCCCCCTCTTCCTCTTTCGTCCGCTGCGAACCGGAGCCGAAGAGCATCAAAGAACGTCCTCAAAAAGCAACGAAAACCGGAGAATAGCAACTGGAACCGGAACTTGAACCAGTAGTCTCACAAACAGGGTAACCAGGCGCCCTCAGTGGCGAACCACAGCAGGAACATGATGGAGATGAAGTCAAGCTGGAAGAAGAGAGAGAAAGTAACAGAACCACATCCCAACAACAAACATAAAATACAACCTGACTCATGAACTGGTCATAAAAAACGGTCACAGAAAATCAAAAAAAGTGTGGATAAGAACAACAATAGAACCAAAAAGAACCAGACGTACTTACCCCCAGGACCCAAATGCCCCTAGGGAGGGAAGGGAGGAAAAATACCTGCCTCCTGTCTTTATTAAAATTATAATTATTCGGCACCAAGGCTTGAATAATTTCCAATTTTAAGGCAAGACAGGAGGCTTCCTATTTTGCAGTTTTAACGCCCGTTATAAGAGCCACAGCCGCAGATGAAACAGGCCGAAACGTGGAGGCACGAGACCAACCCGCCGCCTGAAGGATGTCTCCAAGGGCGCCACCAGAAGCCGCAGCTCCTCTAACTGCGTGGGCCCTAAAAGACGCCTCCACCCCAGCCAGAGACAGGAACTACCGGACCCACCTGACTAGCATAGTAGGCGAAACCGCCTTAAGCGGTTTAACATAGGAAATAAGGAGTTGGGAGACCAAGGGAGGACGAACCGTGGGGAAAGGTAGACACGGACGCACTGAGCAGCACAAAGCTTAGGGTCGTTGTTAAAGCAGCTGCCCCCAAATCTTTGGAGCCTAGCTCAGCCAGATGAGGATCCATACGAAACAGTGCCGCTCTACGCCGTTCAGTAGCGATGGCCACGTTGGCATTGACCAAGAGACATATGACTCGGAGAGCCCAATCACGAACAAGCTCAGGGTCGAGGGGGGCAGCCTGTAGGAAGGCCCTGTTGGCCAGAGATAGAATTTGGGCGAAGGGGCCCACTATATCCAGAAGTTTGTCCTGGGCTGATTTAAGTCTCTGTTCCAGTCCTTTCCTAGGGTCCTGCTTGTGGAAGGACAGAAGAGAGACCACATTGGCGTCAAACTCGGATGTTAGGGCCACCTTATCGGGTATACATGGGCACGGGCATTCAGCCCTCATCTTGTTACGTACCTCCTTTGGCTGGGGTGGCGCATAGTAGTCGGGTCGAATAGGGAGGTGCCCGTAGGATCAAGGGCAGGGAAGTCCGTAGAAGTGGAAGCTGCATGTGCCATAAGCGATGAACCCGAAGGTTGTTGGGGTACGGCCAGGTGGGGCTCATCCACCAAACACTCACGAACGAAGCATGAGTCAAAATCTCTGGACGAGACCAGATTCACTGAGGCTTCAGATCCATTAAAGGAATCACCCCGCCATTCGTCCACTATAGAGAATGGATCTCGTGAGAGGCCCTCCTCACAGTCTAGGAGGGGGTGTCAGAGGTCTTAGGCCGTTTGGCGGGGGCCTTACCCTTGCCGGCTGACACACTGCTACCTTTCCAAGGGCGCTTAGCGCCAGAAGCCTCCTCGTCAGACTTCTCAGAATCAGACTCTGAGGGCACCGCAGTAGGTCTAGTAAGTGTAGGAGGCAGCCCTGGAGGCATGTTAGCCATCATTTTGGATAGGAAAGATTCCATGGAGGTGGAGAACTTGGACTCCAACCAAGCCATAAAGGCATCCTGAGAAGGGGTATTATCCTGGGACATGGTGGAGAAAACACAGGGGCTCACCTTGACAATGGCAATAGATATAACAGGGGGCTCACCCTAGATAGATCTATATATATAGAAAGGGGGCTCACCCTATGGCCGTATAGTGTAGCAGGAGCCCCCCCCCGCAAATTTCCAGTCAGGGATCCAGAAAGGTAGCAGAAGGGAGATAGTTATTCAAGGCAAAACTGATGGCAAAGGAGTAGGGGCTCACCCTCCAAGCAAATGATCCAGAGAACAGCAGAAAAATAACAGTCCACGAGGAAACGCACAATGCCGAATGCCGAAAATGCCGAAAACACCGGAACAAAGAGCTAAAATGGCCCCAACCAAAATGTCCGTCATTAACCACGGAAGAAACGAGGTTCGAGGACAGCAGTATGGCCTCTGCAGCAAAACAGAAAAAAGAACAAGATGGCGGCGAAATCACGTGATGTGAGACCTCGTCGCCCAGAAGAAAGATGGCCGCCCATAACCGCGCACAATGCCCAGAACCAAGATGGCCGCGGCCATAGATTGAGTAAAAACGCCGAGCAGGAGGAGAAAACGGCTGAAAACGAGATAGGTAAGGGTGCAACCGGGCCCACAGAGGGAACCAGGGAAGGGAAGGGAGCCGGGACGGGTACCCAGGAGGGAAAAAGGGGGGGGGTATAGACCCCAGCACTGGGACAACGAACGCCAACCCCCCCGGGGGACGAAACCCGGGAGGGAGAAACGGCAAATGAAGAGAAATAAGTCGATATGAACATAAATAAATAAAACAAAGCAGATATAATGGAAATATAAATATAATTATATGAGGTACAAATTAAATGGGCAGAAAAAAACAAAGAAACTAAGAACAGATATAGAATAAAAGAAACACAAGGTAATGATCAAAATGACAATACAATGCACCACAGTGGAATAAATTGATAAATAAAACAATAAATCAGATAACAAAGCACCAAAGGAGCAAATGATCTGACCTGTAGCTGTGGTGAGCAGCAAAGAAAGAGGAAGAGAGGGAAGGTTTAGGGGTTTATATACCTCCTGTGTGCTGTTCTATTGGTTGTTTCACTGTTTTACATTAACACTTTCTTTGCTGCTGTTGGTGAGAGTAAAGGAAGAGATGCAAAATAGGAAGCCTCCTGTCTTGCCTTAAAATTCAGAGCAAAACTACAAAAACAAGTGGGCTCAAAATGTAGATCTGTTTCCAAGGTCATTGATTAGCTTTCTACAGTTTGATTTTTTGGAGCCATAAACTTCCTTTAACGGATATGTCAAAGTAAATTTAATGTTTATGAAATTATACAACATAAATCGTTTGTCACTACCTAGGTAATAAAGTAAAATAAGAAATAGGAGACTCCAGCTGAGAGAGATGCTATAGATGCCAAATCCGCAAGGATGAAGGAGATGAAAATGCCTGCAAAAAAGAAGGGAGTTAAAATATGTCAGAGTAGGGATGACTGTGGTGAGCAGCTGTTTTGTTTAGCTTACAAGAAAGGGCAAAGGTGAGGCAAGTTAGGAATAATTTGAAACGGAGGAAATAAGTGAATTAGTAGGATTTTTCCAGAACGGAAAGACTAAGTATTCAGCAGACCAAGTGGTTAGAAACATTCAGCTAATGTATTGGGCTGAATAGATATGAAATTAGGCATAGATCAGACGCATGAGAGCAGGTTAAATAGGAGAACACATACTAATCCATCATATTCTTTATCTACAGTTGTTGCAGTAAAAGATTAGGGTGGTTGATATAATGAGGTTAGCTGGTGATAAAAATAATGGTTTCAACAAAAAAAACTGTCCTCTTAATCTTGCTTCCTCCAAAAAGTTTCCCTGTCTCTCCTTGATGGTTTATCTCCCCTAATGCTTTTGATATACTCAGACAAAAGGCCAAATAAATTCCGTTCAGAAAGACTTCACTTACAGGCTGGATTGATCATGTCATTGTGGGACCAGTATCCCTCTACCCATACTCATCTCACAAAGACAGTGGGGTTAGTATCACATGGTTACTTAAATGAAATCACACACAAACAATAGCTGATTTATTGTATTACAAGTTGCACTTCCTCATGCTTGCACCCAAATGTAACACCAAAGTTGGGTTTGGTTAACATTAGCCACCTTTTTAAGATGTGTCTCCATCTCTTAAGTCTTAGAGAAACCAGGAGACTTCTTTCTAGGTATACAATGGAACAAAGCAGAGGGTAAAAAAGACACATTATGTTAACAGGTAAAAGCTATTTTAAGGAATAATAAAAAATAAAGTGAGGTCCACTTGCAATCCTCTAAGTAGAGCAAAGGTAAGTCTGCTCAACTCTATAGGTGCATGTGAAGTCCAATTTGACAGCACTTGATTTAATTTAACTGCAACTAAACTTTTTGTGACACTGCTGTTCTATGCTATTCTTGTAGTGATGTGCGGTTTGGAGTATGAAACACATGTGAGGCATCAGTACTAAATTTCAAATGTATGTCAGTTGACGTAATTGTTTATTGGTCCTCATGAGGGGTTGATTGTATTTTGTTGAAACCCTATGATAGAGTTGGCAGTCAAGTTCACCTTACAAAAAAGACAAATTGCTCTACTTGAGCCACCATAGTGTAGTTGGCCTGAGCACGTTGACGCATGTTGTGAAGAACTTGATATATCTTGACATTTCATGAAAAAGACAACACAGTCCCGGGCAACAATCCTAACCACTACCTTCCCTTATAAAATAACTTGGTGTAATTTAAGCCCTTGTTGATTATGTTAAAGAAGGGCAGCCTGACGCAGTTGTGATGTACCACTAGACTAATGAGCAGATTATACAGAACACAAAAATTGCTTTTTTTTTTTAAACAAAAATATAATTAAAAAATACTTACATTAATGTATTCCATATTAGCAAGGTTCTTCATTTTATTTACATCCAGCTGTTAGAGAAAGATATTTAAGCAATAGTATCAGTTAAGGCAGCACATTTATTGACTATATTCATTAAAACAAATTTCAAAATTATAGCTGCCTGGAGCTTTTCCTTGGCACTTACTTTATGTTATAGCACAATGATACATCCCTTCTTATCTGTGCTTGGCAAAAGGGGAACGTGAGCTGTCAGGAACATGCCACCAGTTCATAAATATATAGCTATCAAAGGGCTGTTCATTTAGTGGACGACAAAGATAATCACACTGTCTGCAAAAATCATCAGCCAAGCTTCATCTCTTCTTGTGGTAGAACATATTTATTGGTTAGCTTTCTAGGGACCCATATATTCCACATAACTCATTTCACAGGAAAAAAAGAACATTACAATGTTTAAGCTATGAACAATCTGATTCTTTTAGACATCTCGGTCTAGATTATTATCATACTAGTTACTACTTTTCCAGGACAGGTACCTAAGCTTACCTTATGCTGTAATTGATAAAACAGGATACGTTTTTTATTTTAGAGAAAGAAGGGAAAAAGTAATTTTTGATATGCCAGTTAGCAGATCCCCAGGGACAAGACACCAACTTGGCTCCCACCATATTAGACTTTATTCACAATACACAGTTGCAGTCCCCATGTACAATGTTAATATATGTGTAATGTTTTATGCAGCTTCCCATGGTAGGCATTTGGTAGGACCCTGGGCATAAGGTTGACTTGTGGATATTCAAACAATGGTGTACAGCTGTGTTTGAATATATATATATATATATATATATATAGTGACAAAAGATGGCAATTACAATGGAGGGCTTTGGTCATAAGGACACAACAGTCTCCTACGCTAAAAACCACTTCATAGGCCAAGTCCTGTTAATGCTTATTAAGACAAAACAGCAACTGAACTAAATAAAAAATGCCTTGCTTTTCCTTGAACAGAGGACGCAGTTCATCTATCTGTTGTTAGGTGGCTTACCTGCTTAGCAAGAAATTAATGTGGTATAAAAAATAAAACAAAGGGAAATCACTATTTTCAGAAGTTTTGGTAGCCTACCCAAGCTAGCTGGGTAATGATATCTCATGAGCATAACCTGCCTGGCTTGCGAAACCCCTACCTCTCAATTAACTGTTCTCAGCAAGCATACCTTTTTAACTTTATTCTGCTTTGTCCTGGGAAGGTACTTCTAAAACTGTTAAAAAATGCTTTAGCACACCTACATTTCTTGACAAGTAGCACATGAGTAGAAATAAGCCATACTAAACTTTTATGGGTGGACTTAATTTTCCTCCATCTGGGCTCAGTAGAGTTTCAGCTTCACTGTGTGTTGCGCTTCCTCACTATGCTTAGTTAATGTGCTTTATGTTAAGCACATATTTGCAAACATCAGTCTTTATGTAAACTTAAATATTTTAGGCAAGTTACATAAGTAGGTATTAAAGGTTCTACGAATCAAAACAACAAAGCCAACAGCAGTGCGTTAGGAATCAAAGTAAGTAAAGATAGATAGATTTGCAGCCCGTCCTTAAAACTGTCTACTTAGTTGAAAATGTCACCTTCCATGTTCCAGATAGAATTACTATGGCTGCAACTAAATAACAGTGTAATGGTTCAAAGAATCAAATTGGCTTGGGGAGTTATTGAAAGGCAAGTTGGCAAACTTTGAGATTCATATTTGCAATGCTTGCTCTGGTGTTGGGTTACCAAAGGAAAGGAGCCCCAATAGGATTAGTGATATGGTCCATTAGTAAATACATACATTACATGTTCTCCCAAGTCACAGCATTATATTCTGTTATACAGTAGAGCAATGCAAGAGGGAGAACAGATAATCATCTGAAAGACAGCGATTAAACATAGTACCGTGCAGACAAATAACAGACGAGCACAAATAGGGACATTTTTGGAAAATAATATTTAGTTATTAGAAGTTACTGAATGTTCCAGCACAAAATAAAAAAACAAACAAACAATGCTTTGACAGTAATTGTGATTTTTTTCATTAAACAGCTACAGTTATATACCATATTAGACTTGTGCATTTGGATTTGTGCTATCTGCAAATGTACAGAAATTTACATATTTTGTTGATTCGTACTAAATTCTGAAAATGAGGCAAACCCCCACACAAAATGAACGAAAATTAAGCAAAATGGTCAGTTTTCATTCAAATTTTGTTCACTCACACTCTCTCACACTGTCATTCACATTCTCTCACACTCCTAGTGACCCTCTCTCTTATGCTCGGTGAATGTCTCCCTACATTCTCCGCCAACCGTTTCCATGCCTTGCAGCTCTGCTTCTTTTTCACCAGCATCTACTTTATCTTCTTGTTCTTCTCTCTTGTTTCTTTGTCTGCACCTCCGCAAACATGACCTCACTTTCGGTAACAGTGAAGCTGCAAGACACGGAAGTGGTTGGCGGAGAATATAGGGAAACATTCAGACTGTGTAAGAGAGAGTGAGTAAGAGTGCGAGTGAATGTGGGTGTTGGACAATGAATTCCATTTTCAACTTTAAAAATGCCTGCCGATTTCCATGTGAAACGAATGGGCCCTTTGCACATATCTATAGCATATTAAGTGTTACCTAATTTGTTCTCTATCTATCTATTAGAAATGTGCAAATTTTTTGTTCGTCTTTTGCCCATTTGTTTTTGGGCAACGAATTTAGTTCCCTGCCAATTCGGTTCGGCCAAAAATTCTGGGACATTATTATTTCGGAAATAAAATTTGTTGCCTCGTGCCCACATTCTCTCTCATTCACTCTCTCACATTGTCACTCACCCCCATTTCTGATTATGGATAGGATGTACTATCTCCTTTGTACACCATGTCCCCAGAATAAACATGAGG
The DNA here is from genome assembly GCA_009364415.1 of Spea multiplicata. Classification (NCBI taxonomy): domain Eukaryota; kingdom Metazoa; phylum Chordata; class Amphibia; order Anura; family Pelobatidae; genus Spea; species Spea multiplicata. The sequence continues at coordinate 18,740,243 of VKOC01000001.1, read as the reverse complement.
TTGAGCATCACAGGACTCAAGGGTTACCAGCAAACCAAGATTTAGGGGCATTTTTAATAAAACTATATACAGTATAAATGTATGTTAAATCTTGCTTCTTGTTCATCTTGCATTCCAGGCTCCACTATTTATTCTGGTTTTGTGGCCTCTAGTGGCCTCTCTTCTGGGTTTGGAAATGGTTCTCCAATCTTTTGGTGTGAGCTAGGCCTTGTTAACCAGGGCCAGACTGGGACTGAAAAGCAGCCCTGGAAACATTTGGAGACCAGCCCCATATAGTTTATCTCGCGGTCAAGCACTTATACCCACACGCACCCCTTATACACACCCGAGTCACACTATTTGCAATCCAAATAACTAAAACATTCTTTTTATCACATTATTTGTATTAAAATACCAGAAAGCAAAAGTTTTACAAGGCCCTAATAAATTAAATACATTACACATAATGGAATTTGCTACTGCAAACATTTTTAGATTAAAAAGTTCCATTTTATTCAGTGGATCACATTATTCTTTACGATATTCTTGTAAGAAACTTTTATTTCTTTATTAATTCATGTAAACTATTTTTTCATATTTAATAAAAGCTAGATTGCAAGAAAATATTTTTTGGTTTTTTTTTCCCTTTATTTTGCCAACCTTGCCCCAGGCTTGCCACTCTGCCCCCAGAAGAAATGCCTTTCTATACCCCCCTATATGCCCACTCTGCCTCCCTGATATGCCTTATACCCAACTATATGCCACTCTGACCCATGATATGCCTTTTAACCCCCTTTATGCCACTCTGCCTCCAGAAACGCACCACGCTGCCCAATGGTCGTGCCTCAGCTCTTCGTCCCACCTCTTTCAATACGTGGGACGAAGTGCTGGGGCACTGCCATTGCCATTCAACTAAAAATATAGTGTCAGTCTGACATCAGGTAGCCAGCATTATAGTCTACCCGATCTATCCAGCCCTAAACCTGATGCACATGCAATTAAAAGTTATGTTTTATTTTAGGCAGCGGTTTGTTATTTTGTCGGTTGTTTGTTATATCATTGAGAGATTCAGTTCTCTATTTTAGACATACTTGTGTGGATAGGTATTAACAAAACACATATACATAAAAACAGGTCTGCTGTTTGCTCAATGTTTTACTTAAGTACATATTGAATTAATCATTATTTAATTAGACTTATTCATATTCACAGTTACTTCATTTTTAACGCCTTGTATTCTAATGTTTATGTTATTTTTTTTTAACATGTTACACAATTAAATGTATTAATTATCTTTTTAAGTATGTATCTTTTCAAAAATACTGAAATTGTATCTAAACATAATATTTTTTGTAATAATGAATAAATATCCTGCTACTTATATATAACCAGTAATGGCAGGTGGCTGAATTATCTAATATATAATTAAGAATAAAAATACCAGCTTGATATGGCCAGCTACATACTATGTGGACATAAAAATGTAACGTACATGGGCAAACATCCAGCCATTGGCCGCATTTACATCATCAGGCAACTGCTGGGCTTATAGTGCCACGTCTGCTTCGTCAACGCCAGTCCGGATTCCACCTACTGAAATAAGGAATTCTTCTGCAATTTAGAAAATCAAGGAAAGAAAAAAGAAAGGGCCACTACTGTAGATTTCCATTGATGGATTTTCTACAGTTTGGCCTAACACACGTATATTTTGGAATACTTATTATCAGATTTAAATATTTTTTTGTTTATATCAAGAAACACTGCCAAGCCAGGGTTCCATTTAATAAAAAACTCTTAATCATAGAAATTTTCATTAAAAATGCTTATTAAGAGCAGATATTTGTTAAAAATGATTTGAGGTAATGGGAATATTGACATTTTACAATGTGTTCCAACAAATGTTTCCGAATTTTTTGTCATATATTACAGAATATTGTAATTATGTGAAACAGTCCCGGAAAGATTTTCAAGAACTTCAAGGAAGACTTAACTGTTCAGGGCACAGCTGAGAGAAGGAACGCAAGTCAAGAATAAAGTCGAAAGGATTCTCATTTTTTAAATATAAACAGACCCAAAGTATATATCTATAATAATTGAGAACATACAGATGTATTACGATTCAATTCATGGTGAAAATTTTAAACGTGAAAACAAGAGCATGAATTTTTAAGCAAAACAAATAAGATTTTATGAAATACAAAATCAATCAAGTTGTAAATATTCTAGTATTTTTAAAAACATTCTGAATCATTTTCCAAATCCCTTATTCTACAGATTTGTTGTTGGAGGCAGTATATAAATTTGATTCCAAAAAAGTGTGGTTTCCCGTTGACTACATAATAGCATTTTTAATTGAGTGAGACTATTTAGAGCTAGCGTTGCTTTCAGCTGTTTGCACACATGAAATCCTTGAGTTATTAATATAGATTGATATTCCAGATTGAAACTAATAATCAACATTAAATATTTCCAAGAATTCTAATACACGTCTGTAAAAAAAAATATACAGTCTTTGTATAAAGAATGGGATAATCAAAGGACAGGGGTGAAGCACAATTTGTGCGATGAAGATACAGACTAGAGATGGATCTAATTATCTCTACAATTTCCCGGTATCAATCTTCATTCCATTCCTTCATTAATTCCAAGATGTTGGTTTCAATGTTTTCAAAATAACAGAATGTTCTCATGGATGCAGTGTCAGACAATAAAATATAATTGTGCTCATACACTTTTTATATCATATTATTAATAAACAATTAAACACCCGGACCTGAGCCCCTAGGTTCCCTAATGCAATTAAAACTATTTGTAGTAGCTGAATGGTTATGGTGCAACACTCTGAATACAATAACTATGAGAAAAAAGTAAGAAGATCTTTGTATTCCATGATGAATTGAACATTAGGTGATGTTTCTTCATATGATAAAAAAGATTATTGCCTACAAGTCTGTACTGAGGTGAATGGTTTATCTCTTCGACCCATGTTGTGTAAATGAGTATTTAGGCTATACACATTTGAACTAGTTGTGTTAAATTGTTTGACCCAAAGATGATTTGGTATACACCGATCAGCCATAACATTATGACCACTGACAGGTGAAGTGAATAATCTTGTTATCATGGCACCTGTCATTGAGTGGGATATATTAGGCAACAAGTGAACATTTCGTCCTCAAAGTTCATGGGCAAGCATAAGGATCTGAGCGACTCCAAATCGGCAGCTCTTGTGGGGTGTTCCCAGTCTGCAGTGGCCAAAAGTGGTCTAAGGAAGGAAAAGTGGTGAACTGGTCATGGGCGGCCAAGGCTCATTGATGCTCGTGGGAGGCAAAGGCTGCCCCGTGTGGTCAAATCCAACAGACAAGCTACTTTAGCTCAAATTGCTGAAAAAGTTAATGCTAAAAACACAGTGCATTGCAGATTGTTGTGGAGGCAAAGTGCATTTCTAGATGTGTCAAAGCATGCACTGAGGAGAACATTTGCAAAAAAGAGGAATAAAACCTTTTTAGGTATATAAGCGAGAGAAGAAATTGCGTACCGCTCTGGAGACCCCATCTCCAGAACGAAATTGACACATTGGAGAGAGTTCAGAGGAAAGCTACAAAAATCATAAGTGATTTGCAGGACAGAAATTATCAGGAAAGGTTAAAGGATCTTAATATGTATAGTATGTATAGCTTGGAGGAAAGAATACAGAGACGGGTGCAATAGAAACATTTCAATACTTAAAGGGATTTAATCAAAATACAGGAGGCAAGCTTATTTGAAAGGAGATCCAATGTTAGAACAAGAGGTCATGGTCTAAAAATTGAAGGCCAGAGGCTTAGAGGTAAGGAAGTTCTACTTTACTCAGAGGGTAGTAGATAAATGGAACAATCTCCCAGAAGCAGTAGTGGAGGCTAGTACAGTAAGGTAATATAAAGAAGCATGGGATAGGCATGAGACAGAGATAGGAGTTTAAACCCCTTACATCAGGGGCAGACTAGATGGGCTGAATGGTTCTTATCTGCCGTCAAATTCTATGTTTCTATAATTTACCCCTTTAGTACCCAAGGGGTATAACATTGTAAAAAATATATATTTCTACTTATCTTTAATATTATCCAGCAAAGATTAAGCCTATGATCTTTTTGGCTTTAGTTCATTAAAAGCGGCAAATAAAACAGTAACGATTTAAAAAAAAGACAAATGCAAATCCAATCTGCACTGGATTGTAAAAGGAAAGTTGAATGGATGGTATGGCATGTATCCCCCTATACAGTTGGCATTAGTTGGGCGGAGGATGTATTGTGACCTCTACTGACTATAATGTAATTTTAGGTGAGTTGATGAGAATCAAGTTCACTGCCAGATAAATGTAAATGTGAGTAGGTAGCAGCAAATATGATGTTTAGTTTGGCTCATGCAGGTCTACTCCTGCTAGCTCACCTTAACTACCAATTTGCATTTACTTGACCTCTAGTGAATTGATCCATTAAAGCATATTCGATGCAATGTTCGGAAATCAACAGGGAAATAATGGTGGCTCGTCGGGGCGAGCTGACAAACTAGAAACTAGAACTAGCAACTAGAAAAACGCAACAGTAGTTCAACACGCGTTTTCAAGCAACTATATGTGAGGTTCTGGTATAATCAATGAACTTTCCAATGCACTTCCCAATATGCAATATGAAAACCCATTCTCCTGTAAAATAAAACTCTTTTTTTCATCAGCTGATCATACATGTGGAATGCCAGTAACAAAAACCTGACAGGTTTGATTCATTAAACAAATCTAATATAATCCTAATCGTAAACACATTGTGGTTAATACATTTTGCTTCAAGAGTCTGGGAGAGAATGAAAAAGGTGGAGCGCACATTTTCTGGTCAATCCAAACACTGTTTCTTAGCACATTGTACATCTTCACTCACTACCAAAGCCAAAGGACCAACTTTATTACATTTTATTGTAACTTGAGCTTCTCTCACTTCATAAGTGCTACATTGCAATACATATTTTCTCTGTACCAGGGATTACAGAATGTTGGACTAAAACATACAAGATGACATCCAAGAGCTTTACTCACAGATAATCCATGTGTATATTACATGGAAAATGAACGTATTTTATTATTAGCCTTTGAATTGTAGGATCTTCAAGGAAGTATTATAATAAGTCTAAAAAGTCTAAAAAGTGGAAAATATAGATTTTTTTTTCTATTTGAGTTTATTCGCCAAATTGGAATTTGCATGAAAATGTAATATTTCAACTAACTGACTTCACAGGTACGACTCATACAGGGCCATATAAACCCTTTTTGTCAAGGTTGATTCCATAATGAATAAGAAATAAGGAGACATAAATTGGTCGGCTTAACCCAGCGGAACATGTGTAGGCTTATTAACCACTCTTAGCAACCACCCACAACTGTGACTTTTCCTTCTCCTGCCACTCCTGTTACTATTTTGTGTGTTTTTTTCTTAAAACCTTCGAAACTACCCCTTGCAGTGCAAGAAAAGATCCCAGAATCTCTTTTGTTAAATGGAAAGGAATGACACACACATGGGGTATCGATGTGAGTAACTTTTAATAGTTATCACAGTCATACTATAACATATGCAAAGAAAATGATATCAGTTAAATAGTCTTTTTAAAATAAAATGATTTACCCCCTAGGCTTTGTGTATATGTCATGGGTTTTTTTTTCTCCTTGATTTTTATTAATTTAAACATTTGCTATGTTGGAAATAACCAAATCCAATTATCTGCATAAAACGGATAAGGTTACATACAATGTAACATATAAAATAGTTGGAAAAAAAAAAACATTAAAAAGCTGAAAGATCATTTATCATTGTCATGAGATTAAAATTACTATAGCATCTGGGATTTGGATTTTGTTTAAAACAACACAAGCTAAAATTGAGGCATCGTGTTTCTTATGTATGAATATTTGTTAACATGTCTTTATATAAAAGGACTTTAAAGGGTCGATAATGCGGCATAAGGAGAGAAGCAATTACTTTTCTTTACACTGCAGCGTATGTATGGGATCAATATTTCTGTTGCCTATTTCTTTCCCTTAGAAGATGCAGCATTATTCCCATTCTCTCTCTTTTCTGTAATATTTCCTACAACCTCCTTTTTAGATATTCCCTTGGCAGCAAGATATTTATTAGTTCTGTAATTCGTCTCCAAAGTTCACATTTGTGGCTCCTTTCAAATAATAACAGAATTCAGCTTATGTTATTAAAATGTATGCTGTGAGTTTATAATACAGTATAACAATGCATCAACTCTTTTTTCCAAGCTATTATAATCAAATAACAAAACTATGGCTACATGACATACAGCATATGTTTGCGTTTGTATCATGATCTGTTGACCAACTTATATGAATTCATATTTTTTTAATCACGGGGCTCTCTGTAATAGAACATTCCCATTAAATTTCCATAACATGTTTTAGGAATTGGACCTCTTGCACCTTGACAATAAACCCATTATCATTGTCTGGCATAAGGCCTACCGTTTTTCCAAAATACCCAGCTCAGTGAAAACAGATTATATTAGAAGAACTTGCTTAAAATATAAAATTCCCGCTGTAGCAAATTGATTTTTTTTTTTAGAAATGGTCAAGTTTGAGCAGTTGTTCTTTCAAATGACATTATTGAGATTGAAAAAGTACATTGATGGGCAACAATGTTAATAAGAGGAATGAAACACTTTAGTTATGATGAAAGGTTAGAGAAGTTATTTTTTATATTTTTTAATAGCTTTTGGCTCCTTCTGGATCAACAGCAAGGTTGAAGCAAGTTTTAGTTTTCAAACTAAATAACTATGTTACTACGGTGTGTTAGATGGTAAAGCATAAGATTAGTATCCAGAAACTCTCTTAAATCATGTGTTGGGTGCAACTGTGCGCTTCTTTGAAGTGTGTTTATGAATAGGACATTTTATTCAATTTCTTTGATGAGTAAAAAAAATGTGTCATCTAATGTTATGATTTCTCAATAAAAAAATCAATAATATGATTTTTTTAAACTGATTTGGGCCAAACTGCCTAAAACAACTGGTTTAAATTCTGCTGACTTGAGAAAGCCACTCCTTGCATGCTTATTTAAATGTCCCCCATGAGTTAAAATATAGTTCAGTATGTACAGAGATAGGGAAGCTGTTAATTTCAGTACCTCCAACCTTGATATGAAACAGAACAGTTCCAGAATCTCAAAGGACGCTTAACGGGCCAATAAAGTAACTGACTAGCATTATTTTGCATTTTCTAAGACTCTAGATGGCTGTTGTAAAAGTGTAAGCCTTCGGATGAACACTTCACAAGATTTTATGACTTGAACACTTTTCACAAAAGGAACTGTGACTCATACTCTTTTTTTATGAGAGCATGTGTCTGTTGAATAAAGTTGTCATAATACTTTTTGGCTTGTCCTCCATTTCAATGCCAGAAAAATGTCAAGCCATGTTTCTGTCAGTGATAGTTAGAAAATATGGGCTAAATGTAATTTAATTCAATCCAAGAATCCGCTTCCAGGTTTACTGATTATGGTGTTTTGAACTGAGCAGGAGAACAGATTGTCTTTAGCAGACAAAATAGTGAAGCGACATTAATTCTCCCATCAAATGCACTTCTATGTATTTATTATAACCCATATTTAACAGAGTGTGGCTGTGCTTGGTAACAGGTGCAACGGAAAACCAAGAATTTCTTTGTGAAATATTGTCAACGGAGGACATTGTGTGGTGACCAGTGATAAATGTGGTTGTTGGTCACATTATCCCTTCGTAGTACATTTTTATATTTTTTTCGCATGTACATGATGGAGACTTTAGTTGAGCTTTTATCGGGCCAGCACAGAAAAAAATGTACAGTTACATTGGCATTCAGGATATCAGTGGTCTTGTCTTCAGATAGAATTAATTATAAACAAAGTCGTGAACATGGGGTAGCTAATGAACATCACAAATCCCAATATACCGGTATATGAAATTCACTGCAACAAATATTGGATAGATCATACAAAAACTCTATTTGTATATTTTGTAAACAATATTGGATATAACTGAACTGCTAAAAAGAAATCAAATAAGATTTAAAAAGATTAATCTTACATAGACATGATTAAGTGCTAAGGGGTTACGTCAATAGCTCTTGATCTGTTTCACCATGGCATTTTAATAAATCTACTGTTCCCCCGAAACTGTGTTGCCACAGTTCATTGTTTTTTCCCCATCATGTAAGAAGCCATAATCTAAATCACTATATTTAGTCACTGGTTGAAAAAACATTTAAAATTGGAATCAATATGGGGGGACAGTAAAGTTTGACCTACATCATCAAGTTCCATCCCATGCACCTGATTTCACTGGCCCTCTAGGGAACGAGGCTTACAAAACACTTCCATCGCTGACCTCGAAGTTCTTTTTGTCATAACATATTTGTAAAATTGGATTGATTGATCCACAGCATATTCTTCCAGCTCATTTCCTAAACAAGCATTAAGAATGTGTACAAATACAAAAGTCAGACAAGAAGACAGTCTTCTATGAGGTGTTGGCAGGCAATACGGCTCATAATTGCCATGTTGAGCATTAACATATTCTCAGTGTGACTATTTATCTGTCGTTAATCAATAAAACAGGATAAAGGAATGTACTAGAAGAGGTACAAGTGATGATAAACTGTTCCTGTTCTAGAGCTCATCATGGGACTAATAAGTACTACTGACATTTTCACTCCGTCTCCTTTTTCTTATATTTGTGCCGGTGCTCAAACCCATCTGTCATGGCTCAATGCTGCTAAATGTATTTATAATCGATTTCCCCTTAGTGCCTTCATTCTGAAATGCTTTCTTTTATACTGCTCCTTGTAGGGTTATTCCACAACTCTTTTGGGTCTATACGTGACAAAGTCAGGTTGATTAAAGAGTTAAGTTAATAAAAGTTAATAAACCAATTAAATCATTGGTACTTTATCAGAATCTTCCTATAGGTTTAAGGTCTCAGAAGTCAATGGTCTGAGCAAGGTCACACCTGTATGTACATGTGTTATGCTTGCATGCAAGGCAGTGAACAAAACCAGTAAGAATTTGCCATTACATGGCTAATCACAAAATCATCAATGCAAATAAAGTTTAAAAAAGTTATTTATCGTAGTAAAATGTTCCTTGGGAGCTGAAGTGTCATAGCCTCCATAGACTGTGGTATGCAAATATACCGTATATATATATATATATATATATATAAAAAATCAAAATATGCCTTAGAGGCAATGGACATATGATGTCTGAACTGGTAAGAATAATTTACCACCCAGTTAAACGTGCTGCAACCGGCGCCTGAGTATTTAAAGTTGTAAATAAAACAAGCAAGCAAGGCATGGGACAGATATTTGCTTTTTCAGTGCATAATGGATATTTGGTTTTCAGTACATAAACATAATCATATTTCCTTCTTGAGGGTGGTATATAAAACATTATCATTTATTTTTACAAGTCTGTAAGTATATGTATACATAAGGATCCACGCCAAACAAACAAACAAACAAATAGAATGTAAGTAAAACCCAGAAATTGCACAATACCTAGTGGGTTTGGTGAAAAATGTGCACATCTCCCTGTGTTTGTACTTTTGTTTTCACAAAGCATCTATTAATCACATTTATGGAGCAGTTGTTGAAGGTGAAACTACATATTGCTGTGGCAGTTTGTAGGCTATGCCAAATTTCACATTGAAACAGTAACATACAGCCATGCATTTATCTAGCAAACCAGTGGATTTGTGGACTTTTCTGTGGATACAAAAGTAAACGGTTTAGTAAATTCACCTCTAAGGCGTAACAAGCAGGGCCGCCATTAGGGAGATGCAACTAGTACCGATATATTTGGCCTTATGAAGCAGGGGGCCGGGCAGTTGGAAGGGCATGGTGCAGGGAGGAGCATTGGGTGGGATAAGATAGGGCCCTGTCTTTATGTTTGTTCTGGTGTACAGTTGATTGGACAGGGGGAAAAAATGCTGATAACTAGACTTGGGCACCAGGGGGCTCTTCGTGTTCCGCAAATATTCAACCGTTCCTGTCTTCTTTTCGGGCGAATATTCATGGACATTCTTCGTGCTCGTTTCATCTTCGTTTTCTCCCGGCTGCGTAGCAGGGGTTAATACGGGGGTTAAGAACACATCAGAGCAGCAGCAGCAGCAGATGCGTTCGGGCCGTGAAGGTACGTGTGTGCGACTCTATTAGTCGCCGGAAGGGGGCTGGTCTGGCATCAACAAATGAATTGCAGAACTGCAGAATGCACTTCGTTCGTTGATGGCAGGCGAGCCCCCTGCCGAAACGACCAATAGAGTTGCACACACATACCGAGGTGTACTGTATACAAAATGACCCAGACAAATGCTCCAAGGAACTTGGCCTCCTTTTTATCATACACAGTCACACATCCATAGATGTTTAATAAAAGAATAGGGATTATTTTACATTTAACATTTGCTACCTATTTATAATGGCATACTTTGCAACAACCCAACTTTTACTGGACAGGACTGGAAAAAAGCAGGACTGTCCACCAAAATCTTGGGTGTGTTGGCAGGTATGCGGATGGAAAAATGTTGGACAAGAACTAAAAAATAGCTTTGGGTTAATGTACGGTTATGTTTAAGATTAGTAGCAGTGCACTGGTTTGGTTAAAGATGTATTATGTCTAAATAATAATTTAATTTTAATGGGTTTTTAAAAAAAAATTAGGGGTTTATTTAAATGTATTTTAAAGTTAGATTTATTATTTAGTACTTTATTATATTTATTTAATGTTTATAGTAGCGTTACCTACCGAGCTATAACTACCTATGTGTATTTGCATACCTAGTTTAGCTAAATTAGATGGGACAGGACAGTCCCTGAAAAAGTTGGGTCTGTTGGCAGGTATGTGGATGGAAAAATGTTATAGGGTGAAGTGTGAGTTATAGCGTTAATGTAATGCTATTAGTGAGTGTAGAAGTGAAGGCCAGGGGAAATAACAAGAGGAAAGGTCCTTGTGATGTGTGCATTGTACGTGTGTGTGTTATGTGTGTTATGTGTTATGTCACTGTGTTATTTGTGTTATTGTGTGTGTTATGTTTGGTTGGTTGTGTATCAGAAGGAAAATAATGAAATGGAAATGGAAAAGGAAATGGAAAAGGCGAATGAGTGGGCAATTGGCGACCCACTCACCTGTTTCACCCCAGAGCAAAGCATCCAAATACTGTCAGTCCTAGACGTTTGGGAGCGGACTTACAGAACTCAGACACTAGGCCCTAGCATAAATTGGCTACATCGGCGGAGGTAGCAGACGTTGCCGCACCGCAAACACGTGCAACCAGGGGGAGAAACTACCTTGAACATTAGAAAAAGAAAATTCACTTTCCAAGCTAAGAGCTGCGTAACCCAACTTGGGCAGATTGAATTTAAGAAAGGCAATCTGCTCCATCAGATGAGGTGCCATGCGTGAGCGCTGTGGACTCAGTATGTTTCCAGTCATAGAAAACACGCGCTCACTTTGAACAGTGGTTGGCGGACATGATAGTAGCTGCTGCGCAACCCATGAGAGTGCAGGCCACACACTCTTCTTTTCATCCCAGTAGCTAAGAGGATCAACATTAGGTGCAGAAGGAACTTCACAGAGGTAAAGTTTGACCATTTCAACACTCACTACTCTCCTTTCTGCTGCTAGCTCTGTCAGATGGTCCAACTATACTCCCAAATGCCTCTTCCCAAAATGCAGCTGCTCCACTCAGCTATATTGTGCTGCTTGTGGCACTGCTGCTGATGCTGCTGCTAGGAGTAGCAGACAACATCATCTCTTCTTCCTCCTGCACCTCTCCCTCCTTGGACAGCATTCCCATTTTATGCTGCCAGTCACGCACCTTTTGAACCAATTTCTCCCGGTAGCTACTGAGAACATTGAATTTCATTGCTAGCTTTCCCTTAATTCTTGGATCGCAAAGGCACGCTAGCATCATTTCGGGACTTTCTTTCATACATTTGCGAAGGTGTACTTTTAGCAGATCCTTCAGCTTCCTGACTATGGCTGCTACGTCAGGATGTAGAGTGCCACCTTGAACAGCCTCACGGTTTTCAAGGAACATATCCATCTTGCTGCCTAGATGGGAGAACACTGGGATTACCTGGGCCAGACTGGCAGTGTTTGAGCTTAAATTTTCAGTGGCATCCCTGAATGGTTTAAGGACTGCCACTAGCTGGGCGATCACTGTCCAATCCTCCCTATTCAATGGAGATGTAATCCCAATATTATGCTGTGAGGCAAGATTATGGATTGCCCCCTGCTACTCCAAAATCCTCCCCAGCATCTCTAAAGTGGAGTTCCACCACGTACTGACATCCTGTCGTAGGCAGTGTATGGGAAGACCTGTCCTCTCTTGCTCTTCCCTCAAAAGTTGGCTAGCCTTAACACTATGGTGAAAGTGCCCAGCGATCTTTCTGCAGCGGGACAGAACTACTGCTGCCACATTAGTTCCTTCTGACATTGCTGCATTCACTACTAGATGGATTATGTGGGCTGCACAGTGCACACCAACAATATGACCACCTCGCAGCGCTTTCACCATATTGGCACCTCCGTCAGTTACCACAAAACCAACTTCAACATTGGTGCCTGCCTCTGCTCCCACCCAAAGGCTAAACATTTTCCTCATTGCATGCAGAATATTTTGGGAAGTGTGCTTTTCATCCATCACTTCTGCATGGAGAAGGAATGATCGGTAGCCTGCTGCAGCAGCTTCCTTAGACACACCGGGCTGCCACCAGTGTGCTGTCAAAGAAAGAAAGGCATGCTGCCCGCTAGGTGCACTCCACAAATCTGTTGTGAAATGAACAGACTGACCAGCAGCCTTGGAAAGCTCCTCTTTCACTGCTGAAACACAGGACCGATACAATGAGGGGACAATGTTCCTACTGAAAGTGGAACGTGACTGTGTATTGTGGAGCCACAGCCGCCATCAATTGCTCCCCTTCAATCATGGAGAAGGATGCCCCTCCAACAGCAATGAACTGACCAATAAGTCGCGTTACTTTATTGGCCTGCTGTTTGGGCATTGTTCTCTTGGAGTGGAATGCCCCAAATTATTCCAGGGTCGGCTGGACATGCAGTGCTCCAACCTGCCTTGGTGTCTGGCTGCCAGCACTAGCTGCTGCTATTGGCTCAGAAGCAGCTGTTGGGGTTTTTCCACTCTCTCTGGAGATGGTACTAGTTGTTGTTGTTGTAGTACCACGCCCACCAGTTATGCTGCCTGAACTAAGTTTTACTTCTGCATCTTTCCCCAATAGCACAGCGTTGTGTTGAGTGCTGAGGTGATGCTTCATGCTAAATGGCCAGACACTTTCCCTCTGCTTATTAGCTTCCCACAATGTTTGCACTTTCCATAGCACCTTGGAGTGCATAGCCTTGGAGTGTGCCTTGGGTGCTGCTTCTACTGCTCGGGTGGATGAACAGCGGCAGTGGCACTAGTGGTACTACCAGTACTGGCCATAGTGGGACTGCTAATTGCTTTAAGTCTAGCAGATTTGGTAAGTTTTGCTGCTGGTGGTGGTGATGATCGTAGCAGAGAAGGTGGAGGCTCAGGGGAAAATTGTGCACTAGTCACTTGTACACTGCTCCCTGAGGAATCTGATTCCTGACCGCTCATCTCCTCTACTTCCTCTGGCTTATAATCTAGTTCTTCATTAGCCAGATCAAAAAAATTAAAGACAAAAAAATTAGAGGAAGTTCTCTTCAGTGCTACTGCTTAAAAAGTAAAAAAGTAAAACTATGCACAACTGCACTGTGCTGTTGTGTGCAATCTGCCAAAGTGCTCAAGTTATTTAAATTAATAACTCAAGATCAACTATTTATATTAACTAGCAGTATTTTATTTTTAATTTGAATTCACACGGGCCTAAGAGCCTAGCCTACTACTATGCTAGCCTAAAGCTATATTCCTTACTATTCTAAGTCTAACTCTAGGCAGACGCTCTCAAGCCCACTAAGCTAAAGTGAGGTTAAATCAGATTCAGTATATGATTTATTAATTAATATTAAATTATATAATATTAATAGATTAGAATTATTTATATTATGGATTATAGATAGAATATAGATTATGGATTATAATTACTTATATTATAGATTATGAATTACAATTTATTATATTATGTTATTTAATATATATATTAGAAGAATTATTATATTATGGTTTATAGATAGAAGAATATAGATTATGAATTAGAATTTAGAATTATTTATATTATAGATTATCCCTTACGAAAAAATTACTGCAGTTTTTCTGAAGTAATACTGCAGTTTTTTGGACATGAAAAAACTGCAATACTGCACTTTTACTGCAGTATTACTGCACATTTACTGCAGTTTTACTGCATTTGTACTTCACTGTACTGCAGTTATTTTTGTACGGAAGTACAAATGCAATAAAACTGCAGTACATTGAAGTACAACTGTAGGTTTGCTATATAAAAAAAGTGCAGTAGATGTGCAGTAAAACTGCAGTACAGTGAAGTACAAATGCAGTAAAACTGCAGTAAATGTGCAGTAATACTGTAGTAAAAGTGCAGTTTTTTCATGTCCAAAAAAACTGCAGTATTACTTCAGAAAAACTGCAGTAATTTTTTGTAAGGGATGAGTTAGAATTTGTATTATATTATGTTATTTAATATATTATAGATTAAGATTAAAGATTAGAATTATTTTAGTACTACAGCTAGTACCTTGAAGCTTTGCTTAGTACAGTTCTTGTCGTCATACAGTCATTCTTTCTTGAAAAGAAATTAGAATAGAAAATGTCACAGAAAAACAATTAGCTTCACTGCTTGCTGAAACACACAGCACTTATGCGGCTGCACTCACTAGCCCAACAAGTTCACTTCACTGATGGACTGAGGTGAGCAAAACAAATGAAATAAAATTAAATATTATTAAGAAAAATTGACTTGGTCTCTTGCTGTTGCTAAAACAAAGCACAAACTAAAGAGCTGCAGCACCAGTACTAATAAGATTAGCTGAACTATAAGCTAGTAGTAATTAATTTTATTTATAGCTAATTAATTATTAAGCTAGCTAAAATGAATTATATAATATTACTGATTTTAGATTAGACACTAGTAGATGTCTTGAATGTCTACAGTACACTCTACACTAGTATACTAACTATAACTATAGTATATATATATATGACTCACAAATATATATATAATTTTATAATGTATTA
>VKOC01000001.1:18702440-18713509 GCA_009364415.1 Spea multiplicata | reverse complement strand
ACCCCAAAGGTAGAACACCTTTACTTCAGGCAATACCCCAAAGGTAGAAATCCTTTACTTCAGGCAATACCCCAAAGGTAGAACACCTTTACTAACCGGAAGCTAGAGCACCTTAATTTCAGGCAGCATCCTGCAGCTTGGAACATCTTTAGTTCAGTCAATACCCACAGTTATGAAGCTTTTACTTCAGGCAGTACCCAGCTGCTAAGAAAACCTTTAATTCAGGAGGTGTCCAGCAGCTGGAACACCCTTACTTTAGGCAGTACTCAGCAAGAACCTCTAAATGCTAACTCAAACTTAGGATCCATGTTTTTTAAATAAGTTAATAATATTAGGTGAAGGAGTTAAAGCATTAATATGAGTTTCAGCTCCTTTCACTGACCTTGAGACTCTTCCAGTATATTGTCTCTGTCAGTGATATATATCAAAGATATTTTAAGGCTTCCTAAATTTTACCAACAGATGCTGCCCCCATCTTGTCAGGGTGCAACCAAATAATTTTATACATGTAAGATCCTATTTTATATTCAAGAAAGCCTTATCGACGCTAAGTGCTTAAGTTGGATAGAATGAATTAAAGGATGGTCACGTAAAATACAAATCTTATTTGCTTGCACCTATAATACAAAACTGCCACACTATAAGCTTGTATGTGTAATTCTTCATATAACACTACATGCTCTGATATACATGAGTAATACTCATGCTGTGCTGAGTATGCTGTTTGATATAAAAAATGTGCACACAAATGCCAAAGAACTAAAAAGTTGGGTTTTTTTTATATATAAACCATAAAACTGAACAAAACAACTAGCAAACATAAAGTATAATAACATCAGACTCCTATCTCTATATCATCTTGACAGTGAATTGAACATGTAATTGGAGGTGAAAGACTATTTACCTTGGTTTTCTCTAATTTAATAAAAAGCAGATGAAGAAACCGCTACTGTCTTTTAGAACCATCAGATCACAGCCAAAGGAACACAATTAGTCATAAGGTATTACCAAGAATAGAGAAAACTACTTCATTCATTTGTGCCTTTTAGGTAAATATTGTCAGATGTATAAAGTAGATAATCTGCCATTTTTGAGCAACTTATCTAAAAATATTCTTTGGATTTTAGTCCCATAAGATAAGTCAGGTGTCTGATATTGATTATTCATCATTCTGTACGTATTTATTATTTAATGAATATATGTTACGAAGCCAAGCCTGCATGTACAATGTCAAAAGTTAAAGTAGCAAAAAATGTAAAAAAAAAAAATTTGGAAGCAACTGGATATTTTCATTTTCTGGGGTAAGTGTACATAACTTTTCACTGAATTGTATGTTTTATATTTATGAGCTCATTTAATAAGAAAAATAGTATACATATTTCTTACCACTGATCAAGTATCCAGTTTTTCCTAATTTATGATGATTATTTCCAGGGTGATTTTTATTCAGATCAGAAGACCAAACCTCTGAGGACCCAAACCAAATATAACTTTATATCCATTCTATTATATTTATTGGGCTCATCTAAGTTGGCATAATAAAATGTATGAACTTCAACTAAAGACACCATTCATAGAAGCCATACATACACGGTGAACTCTTTAATTGTATGTACCATAAAATCTATACACCATATATAATATTTTCAAGATATTACCATTTCCCACATATACTACATTTGTGTATTTAAAGATCACAGTTCTAGTCTGTATTTGATTAGTGCAATCATAACAAAATGGACATCACCAAACAGTTAAGAGGTTCAAACTTCAATGAAACATGGAAACTTGCCAGTTTTGAACTTGTGTCTCCAAGTGAAGACTGCTCCCTTGGGACACTGGGGTAGTTCTTCAATCTCCAGCCAGGAGAGTAATGCTTGGTCATGCCCACACCTATGCCAAGTTGCACCAAAGTTCTGAATCTAAAAGACTGTGGCCACAATCTGGGAGGTTCCTGAGATTGCGTGGAGCAGGCAGTCTGATGACAGCCAGGACTCCCCTCTCCCCTATAAGCTATATTACTGCTAAGACTGACCCCAAAGTAGTTCGTTGGTAAGCTTGAAAGATGGGAATAGGCCTGCAGTAGTTTTGGTCCTTTGACAAAACACTTCAAGGAGACCAGGGGGTCTTTACTAATGGCATGAGGGTAATACTGCCCATTGCTTCCCAAATCCAGGAAGCAATCATTAAGATGTGATATAGAAAGTTACCTGCAGTCTCTCCATTATCTTTTAATTGAGCTATAGCATAGAAAACATCTTAGGTTCTAAAGTGTATGATCAAGAAGTCATGAAATATAATTAAAGACCTAAGGCCTAGTGTATCTATAATAGCCTTTTTCTTCTAAATTGGTTTTTAACATTTTTGAAAATGTTTTGGAACTTAGGAGTCTGTAGTTATAGATGTTCCAGGCTGACATAAGACGGACATAACTGGTGCTGAGGTCTGCAGAAAATTCCTTCTTTTCCAGATAAACATGATTTATTGAATGCAGTCAAATCATTTTGTCTCTTTTTGCAATAACTTTAGGAATGCTATGCTGATGTTTCCAAAAAAGCATTTTAACACATAAAAATAGTGCACCTTGATTTCAAAAGACGTGTGAATGTGAAGAGTGAAGTAGATGTTAGGATAGAAACATCTGTTCCAAACAACGTTTCTTATGCTCCAGAAATATAAAGAATTGTTATGGTTTATGAAATGATTTGTAACTTTGAAAACGGATTTCATGTAATTTGCTCTGGGCAGCATATTGTTGAATCTATTGGAAGAGACATTCAGGTTCTATTATTGTACAGGTGGAAAATCATACATAGTGCTGATGCTGCTTTGTATCTTCCACATAAATAAGAGCAATAAAAGTGGACAACCAGGGGGAAAAAAAGATAAATTTGTCATTTTGTAATCTCAGAATTTGATTCTGGTTGATGGCTTTGCAAAGGAGAAAACATCTGAATTATAGACTAACCACAGCGTTTCCAACTTATATTTACGCACCATCTTCTCTATAATTAGGAGGTTAGGGAGGGCAGGATAACCAGCAAACATGCCAAGCAAATGTTTAAGAGGTGTCAGGAGCATAAACTTCTGCATGACAATACCATACATTAGGAATGACCAAACTGACTCCACCTGTGAGGCTAAATACTATTTGTTCCTAAATATGGCAATATGTATCTGTGCAATATGTATCAGACAAAATGCAATATTTCATGGTACCAATTAGTTAAGCTCCGCAATGCCCTGTGAAGGAGCAAAACAAAGTTTAACATTTTGCCACCATGAAACTTCATAAAAATGTCTTTATTGTGGTGACTCCCAGCATCTCATTTTATCTTCAAACTGATACATTGGCGTCTCACCAATAGCAGAACTTAACTTAACTTAGAACCTCTTTACATAAAAAAATAAGGTTTTAGTAGTAGTTTAAGATTCTGTGCCACTAGTCACTTTCTTGGATATGTAAAAATATTTTATTCTACACTGCAAGTGCTCTCCATGAAATAACGAAAGGTTACATGTGCATGTGTTTGCACCTACAGCGAAGGACCTTTACCTGAATTAAGTAGGACAACACACAAAAAAAAGTGAGTAATCCCTTTGGGACCCATCCACTCCAAACAGCTGGCAAAAACTTAACTTAGTTACTCCCTTGAGTCCAAGTGTATGGGCAACAGACAGAAGGCTGACTCAATATCTGATCTTGCCAAAAGACGATGAGCAGAAAGACAGGCATAGGTTCAAAACAAAGAGACAACAAACAGGAAAACAGGCACAGATGCACAACAAATAGACTAATAGTGCCCAACGCATGAAAGTTATTGGCATTTTTAGCTCTATGTATCTTTTTCATAAAAAATCATATCTCCTATTTTAAGGATTATTTTAGCTGCCACTTAAGTTGCCCATTTTTAGGGAGATTGCATTAGAAACAGTAGCCAATTACAACTCAATTACAAATATTAGCAATCACAAAACACATTGTGTAACTTCTGCAGATGCCATCGTTAAATGTCTTGGAACCTGTAGCATTTTTCCACAATATTAGCCTCTAGACCTTTACGAAAGAATGCATTGCGGAATTTCTGCAGGAATGCACGTTTGACCATAGATTGTCTTCTTTATGACTCTTAATACCTGGGCTTTGGCTCTGCTATAGTGTACTAAACCTCAAAGATAAAGGGAAGTTGAGCCGTGGTCTTAAAGGATATGAAGAGTATTGTCAGGAAATGATTTTCCTCCCTTAGAACATGAATTCCACGTCAGTGTCTTTTTATGCTTCTTCCTTGATTTACTTGAAATAATTTTATTTACTCTACATTGGTACAACCAAACGTTTATGTTCCAGATGCTGATTTATTTATTTCATCACATTAAATACAGGAAATCACAGAGATCATAAAGACACAAAGTCTTATTACTAAAAAAAGTGCTTAAGTGCAGCATACCAAAGAAGTGATCCAGCTACATCAAATGGTAAAACTAGCAAAGCTTAGCTGTTTTGCCTGGAGTTTTTTTTCCCTCAAAATAGTGGGATTTAGTTAATGTATTCTGCAATCTTCCACTTTATGGTTTTGGGGGTTTTTTTTGTCTTTTTGCTTATAGATGCCATAAGGAATTCTATGCAATATCTTTGGAACCAAACTATTTTTTTACAATATGTTTTAAAGCAATCTTCAGTAATGATTATTTATGATGCATTAGGGACTAGAATGCATAAAACATACCCAAATCCAAATATGTTCTCATATTTTTTACTTACCCAATGGCAGACTGCCTAGTTTGAAAAATTGAAAATATATTCAAATGCCCTTTAAATGCACACTAGAGAAATATTAATATAATAAAAAGAGCCTGAACATTCAGACAAGCAGATAGCGTGAACGTAAAACCTCTTTAACTTTGGCATTTCTCACAATTTTAATATGGTAACCCAATTCCAGCTACATAATTTTACAATTCAATTATGTTATTACGGATTCAAGCTTTGGGTTCTAATCGTGAATAAAAATAATAATTCCTTATAAATTATACACTATTATATTTACTATGTATTACGCAATACATTTTTTCATCATGTTGTGATATTATGAAACATGACATAACGTAAAACTTACAGAGGCAAATTAAAATATATATCCCATTTGTTTCCAGGTGATCATAACCATGTAGATAACATAAATAATTACTCCTTATTAGCATGGCTAGTAGGTAATAAACAAAGATACAGGTATGATAGTTTTGCCAATAGTTTTGTTTTTCTTTTATATGACACCAATCACACTAGTGCACTTATTTTAAATACATGAAGCTCTGTAAAGAAATAAATAAACTCATTCTTCTTCAAGTCTGAATGGAATGGATGACCTCTTCTTCTTTGCACAGTTCTTTTAATGAACCGGTCGTCAGAGATCAGCTGGTATTGTCCCATATGTATTTGTAAAATGATATCATATCCTCTCTAAGATGTCTTTTTGTAATATAAACAAATGTAAGTTCTCTAGCTTTTATAACTAAGGTGTTCCATTCCTATTATTAACTCTGTAGCTTGCCTCTGCACTTTTTCAAGCTCCAAGCTATATCATTAGTTTAGTTGTTAGTTTGTATTTGGCTTCTTCTCTCTCATTAAGAGTAGTTGGGTGACATATTAATCACTACATTAAATACATCATTAAGATGCAACCAGCACAGATTTTATTCATATAAAAAAAGTCTCTGGCATCAAGTTTACTCCTCAATACCACTGGCACCAAAGTGTTTTGGCAAGCACAGGGCTACAACCAAATACAACCGAATTAGCCCCTGCAGTTAGGTTCTGCATGGCAAAGTAATAGTACGTTGAGGTTCCCTCATTGTGTAAGAAAGCTTATTATATTTGAATGATCTCACAGCATCTAACAAGGATAGTGTTGAGACTTTTCCAAACATCTGGGCTTTCTGGGATCAATACTCCTAGACTCACTTCATGCCATAGTAGAAGGTGTGATCCTATGGAAGACAATTTAGGGGCGCAAGATGATTTTTTCTTTTTAAAGTTCATTGAGACGATCTTCATAAACTTGAGCTGGACTTTATTTAATTGCTGGAGCATGCAGTACCTTACCTTGCTCTATGTCCCCCTTTGATATACCGTATTGGCTCGAGTATAGGCCGCACCCTAAAGGTTAGGTGCTTTTTTTAAAGAAAAAATGTAATTTAAAGTGTAATAGATATGCTGCCACTCTGCCCCCCCGAGACATGCTGCCACTCTGTGTGTGTCCCAACGAGACATGCTGCCACTCTGTGTGTGTCACCTCCGAGATGTGCCCCCCTCTCCTAGACTTACCAGTGCAGACTCCCGGAGTCCCCGGGGTCTTGCGGGACAACTTGTATACCGTTCTGCGTAGAATAGATGTCCCCCGCTGGCCCCGCAACACACCCGGGACTCTGGGAGTCTGCACTGGTAAGGAGGATTGTTAAAGCTTACTGCGCAGATGTTCACCGGCGAGTGTAAACAACCTCCGCTGCCGGCACGTCTGCACAATGTGCTTTAACAATCTCCCTTGTTGGGACTCCCCCTGTGGGAATTCCCGGCAAGGGAGATTGTTAAAGCACACCGAGCAGACGTGCCGGCAGCAGAGGTTGTGTAACAACAATTCGCTGCTGTCGGTGACGTCTGTGATGCGTTTTAGAGACAATCTCCCGTGCCGGCCACTCCCTCCATGGAAGTGCTGGCAGGGGGAGGCTGTCTGAGTGTATTGAGAGGGTAGCGATCAGGTCCCCGGCACGCTGCGGGGGATCTGTATCTAACCCTTGAAAATTGCCTGGCCTGGCGCCCGGTAAACTGCATAACCCGGGGCGTCGGGCATTAAAATGCGCATTCCTACGCTAAACCCCAAATATAGGCCGCACCCCCACTTTAAAGACTTTAAAGTGAGGGGAAAAGTCGGCCATATTATTGGGCGCATACGGTATTTTTTGTTCTTTCTTTCTCCCCATGTTTTAATTTTACACATTTTAGTATAAGTTGGGAAGGATACAAGCAGCCTTTGGGCCTGTTTTCTGGTGCCATCTCTGGTATATAAAAGAAATCAGCAGCACTTGCAGAGTTGTTCCTAAAATGAAATTAGTGACTCAAGGATAGATTACATTTCCAGGAAATGCAATCTATTGTTAATTTTAAACACATAAATAGAGAGTTCACAACATGTTTAAAACAAATCTATGCCCAAACATGTCATAGAGAACCCATGCAAGCATTTTGAGGGTTGGAGACCCGTGTTTGCTCCTGCCCACAGGTATACCTCATCAATAAAAATGGAGCAATTGTAAAGAAAAAATTTCCAACACTCAGACTTACATTTTTATCTCTTTAATTTTCAGGAGTTGGCAGGGTCCCAGCATGGGAGTAGCACCAGAAGCTGCATAAACACTTGATTAAAGTGCGTTTCTTGTGTGCCTGTCTGGGTGTGTTGGTGTCTTCTCTGGGTATGTCTGTTAGTGCGTGTCTGGGTATGCTTGTGTGGCTGTTTAGGTACATTAGTGGGTGTCTATATTACTGTGCGTGTTTGGGTATGTCAGTGAGTGAACATGTGTCTTTGGGTATGTCAGTATGTGTTTGGGTGTGTTAGGGTAGGTGTCTGAGTATGTTAGTGAAAGTGTGGGTATGTCGGTGTGTGAACATGTGTCTTTTGGTATTTTAGTGTGTTCTTGGGTATTTTAATGAAAGTGTGTGTCTATGTTAGTGTGTGAACATGTGTTTTTGGGTATGTTAGTCTGAGTGCCTGGGTATGTTAGCGTGTGTATTTTCGACTGTGTCTCTGGCAATGTATCTGTGTCTGGGTATGTTAGTAAAAGTGAGTATTTCATTCTTGGATCCAGGCAGCACAATGTCTTGGGCTGGAACTATACTAACACCATACACTAAGACAATGTTAGCATACACTGTTAGCATTCTTTCTCCCTGTAAACTGCAATTGCTTTAATGGCAGATAGATACTTTCCTTATTTTGACTGGCACTTTATCAGTTCTTGAGTAAAAAGCCAGATATAGTATGGCCAAAGATGTATGGCATGCCATATTGTGATTCGCCAGTTTTCGACAATCAATTTTAGTTTGCTAAACATACATTTTATGAGCTTTCCCTGGTGCTTAAATGGCATTGTAAGATACATAATTTGACATTTCCTTCAGATGCTAATCTCTCTGCCAAGGTTTCTCCTCCTCATCTTGGATAACTGGTTCCTTCATGCCTGTGAAAGATCTGCAGAGCACATGTTGGACAAATGTTCTAACTGAAATATTCCATGACTCACTCTGCCGTCTAAATAATCAATTTTCCTTTTGTTAATTCCAATCACCTCATCATATTCAATCATCTGCAAACATATTGATGTAACTAAATTTTTATTTTTTACAAAAAATCAGCCACGTTGACTTGTTGGCCTGACTAAACACAATGTATGTGATAAACAACACTTGTTGTTCCAGCACTTAGTTTGGTCCATACTTTTTATTAATGTTATCCACATGGAAGTATTTAATTGTATGCTATACCAATAAGTTACAGAATATATTTACTTATTGAACAAACCCAATCTCAACTATAGCAATCACATTACCTCTGACAACTGAAAGCAGAGCAGGGTTATGAAAATAATACTTAAAATCAACAAAAAATATATTCATACCTGCCACAATTACTTCAGATTTGACATTTTGAATGCTCTACATTATATCTATTTCGACAATATGAAGCTGATGCCAATTAGCTAATTTCTCTTGAAAAGTTGAAAAGAAAAACCTGAAACAGACTCAACTATATTGTTATTGGACTTAATTTTGTTGGTTTTATGCAATCAGTGCTTATGCAAAATGTAATATTTTCTCATGTGAAATGACAGCTTTATTTTTGTATGTATATGATATGCTACATTTAGCATACAGATGATGTGGCAAACAACTACTTTTAAGCTTCTTGCATGCTTTGATACAGTGGTGGTCAACCAGGCCCCAAGAACCGCAAATAGGGTCCAGCTTGGTCATTAGATCGTCCATCAAAAACACACAAATTCCGGCTAGCTTGCATGAAGTTGAGTACCACTTTTCCATCACATGACATATGTACATATCAAGAAGGTGGCTACATTGATTAGGACCTTCCAGGAATTAGTATAAAAACAAAAGGTACATTTAAAAAAATAGTGCTATGAGTGGTCCAAGGCTTATTGACTGGGTTACCCTTGCCACACAACACAAGATATCAAAAACAAAACATATCCAGAAAATCCAGAAATGTATGCTTTGGAGGTCCCACCATAAGTTAGAATTACATTTCTACTAGTTCTGCATCGTTTGCTTTATTTAATACAGAAATACAAAACTATGATTAAATTACTCATGTGAAGTAAATATATACAACAAATGTTGTAGGTGGGTGCTTAAACCTGAGGTTTAGTCAGAACCTGTAAATATGCACGAAAATACATATCTTTAACATATCAATTATCATTGGTTCTGAGGGAAAAATATGTTAAGTATTTTAAAATATGTTTCAATTCTAGTACTCAAACAGATCCAGTCTATAATGCAGTTAAAAACTGGGATTTTATTCACTTAGACAATGGCAAATTTTTCATATTATAAAAAGACTGTTTTCTAAACACTGGAAACTATGAGAAAAGGAGAAAATGCAAAATATATTTTTAGCCTCTATTACAGAAAATATTCCAACATTTTGATCACTGGAAGGATGTGGTATTTCAAAGGTAACTTGAGATGTACAAAAGAAGTTGACTCACGTGTACCTCCAAACAAAACAAATTTCTTCAAGAAAAAAAAACTTAACAAATGTAATGTTTGATTTCTTTATTTTTATAAAATTATGTTTTGAACAATGGGATAGCCTATACAGTTTGGGGTATATTAAACTAGGTAGGAATCCCTCTTAAGAATGGAGTAGCCAATGAGCAGCTCTCAAGGTATTGTTGAACTATATTTCCCATAGTGCTTAACTACACATAGACATGCTCACATTCTGTGGTTGCTTTTTGAGAGTCATGGGTGCTGTATTTCCATAATTACGCTTGCACTAATTTATGTAGGTATAGTTTGCAGACAACATATCAATCTGATGCTCTTCAATCACTCTTATTTGTTGGGCCATGCAATGTGGACCTGGGTTAATTGTAGTTTTTTTTTCTTCTATCCAATCTTTAAAGAGAAAATTCCACCATTTTTTAAAACTCTTTTTTTATTAAGAGAGGATGCGTGAAATACAATAATTGCACATACAACAGTCAAGGTTGGTTCAACATTATTAAACCCAGTTTGGTTTCTGGACGGAAAGGTTGTGAGATGAGACTGCACACTGCCCAACATAGGGGCATAAAAAGCGTAAAAATATTTTTTCAAAGAGGCTAATATAATAGAGAAGTATGAATTGATTTGGCATCGTTGGTCACATATAACTACCTAAAGGCCATAGTGTTCCTATGCATTGATATAAATATACACACATATATTTTTTCTTCAAATTCCGTGGAACCAAAATTCTCGAATTCTTCCCCCTTTTTACTTCAGATCCCCTTACTAGGAAGCAGAATGTATGTAAGAGAATACGTACGAGAATATGTATGAAGAGTATTACAGGATTGAATTTTGATATTACTATGATAATGTAATATGTTGCATTTTTTGTATACTCTATTATACTTTATTTATGAATGAATGAATGTTGTCTCTGTCTGTTTTAATGTTTGTTAATGATATATTTAATAAAGAAATAAAGATTGAATTAAGGGGGGGGGGAAAGCGTAAAAGAGGTACATAGCAGCCAGGTGACCCAAAGTCCCACCAATCTGGTATATTACCAGTGACCTTTTCCATCACCTTTACCCATAACCTTTATTATTGGTATTTCTCATGCTCAAGCCTCAAGTATTAAGCCAGTATCCCAACCTCATGCTGACGAATCCCATTAAGGACAAAACAGCTGTCCATGATCTGGCTACTGCAGCTCTTCCCGAGTTTTGTCTAAAGGCTGTCTTGTACAGCGGGCAATTACTTTCAAGGGGTCCATGTATAAAGT
>VKOC01000001.1:18682413-18694827 GCA_009364415.1 Spea multiplicata | reverse complement strand
GGGCGCCGAGTGGTTTTCGCTTACCCGCTCGGCGCCCCTCTCTCTCTCCTCTGCGGCGAGTCTCCCTCTTCGGTCTTGGTGCCGGCTTGTAATGCTGAGCGCCGGAAGTGGCGTCAATTTCCGGCGCTCAGAATTACAAGCCGGCACGGTGGCAGAGCAGGGAGACTCGCCGCAGGACTCTTAAAGGTAAGTACCGGCGTCGGCGAAGTTTAAAATGCCGCCTCCCCCCCGCCGACGCCGGCGGCATTTTAAACTTCGCCCCAGGCGGCGTTACGCCTTCGGCCGGCCCTGCTAACACCATACACTAAGACCCTTACAATGTTAGCATTCTTTCTCCCTGTAAACTGCAATTGCTTTAATGGCAGATAGATACTTTCCTTATTTTGACTGGCACTTTATCAGTTCTTAAGTAAAAAGCCAGATATAGTATGGCCGAAGATGTATGGCATGCCATATTGTGATTCGCCAGTTTTCGACAATCAATTTTAGCTTGCTGAACATAGATTTTATGAGATTTCCTTGTTGCTTTAATGGCATTGCAAGATACATAATTTTACATTTCCTTCAGATACTAATCTCTCTGCCAAAGTTTCTCCTCCTCATCTTGGAGAGTTGATTCCTTCATGCCTGTGAAAGATCTGCAGAGCACGTGTTGGACAAATGTAATAACAGATAATGTTCTAACTGAAATATTGCATGACTCACTCTGCCGTCTAAATAATCAATTTTCCTTTTGTTAATTCCAATCACCTCATCATATTCAATCATCTGCAAACATATTGATGTAACTATATTTTTTGGAAAAAATCAGCCACGTTGACTTGTTGGCCTGACTGAACACAATGTATGTGATAAACAACACTTGTTGTTCCAGTACCTAGTTTGGTCCATACTTTTTATTAATGGTATTCACATGGAAGCCTTTAATTGTATGCTCTACCAATAAGTTACAGAATATATTTACTTGTTGAACAAACCCAATCTCTATAACTCAAAAGTATAGCAATCACATTACCTCTGACAACTGAAAGCAAAGCAGGGTTATGAAAATAATACTTAAAATCAACAAAAAATATATTCATACCAAATTGTGGAGCCACAATTACTTCAGATTTGACATTTTGAATGCTCTACATTATATCTATTTCGACAATATGAAGCTGACGCTAATTAGCTAATTTCTCTTGAAAAGTTGAAACAGAAACAGACTCAACTATATTGTTATTGGACTTAATTTTGTTGGTTTTATGCAATCAGTGCTTATGCAAAATGTAATATTTTCTCATGTGAAATGACAGCTTTATTTTTGTATGTATATGATATGCTACATTTAGCATACAGATGATGTGGCAAACAACTACTTTTAAGCTTCTTGCATGCTTTGATACAGTGGTGGTCAACCAGGCCCCAAGAACCGCAAATAGGGTCCAGCTTGGTCATTAGATCGTCCATCAAAAACACACAAATTCCGGCTAGCTTGCATGAAGTTGAGTACCACTTTTCCATCACATGACATATGTACATATCAAGAAGGTGGCTACATTGATTAGGACCTTCCAGGAATTAGTATAAAAACAAAAGGTACATTTAAAAAAATAGTGCTATGAGTGGTCCAAGGCTTATTGACTGGGTTACCCTTGCCACACAACACAAGATATCAAAAACAAAACATATCCAGAAAATCCAGAAATGTATGCTTTGGAGGTCCCACCATAAGTTAGAATTACATTTCTACTAGTTCTGCATCGTTTGCTTTATTTAATACAGAAATACAAAACTATGATTAAATTACTCATGTGAAGTAAATATATACAACAAATGTTGTAGGTGGGTGCTTAAACCTGAGGTTTAGTCAGAACCTGTAAATATGCACGAAAATACATATCTTTAACATATCAATTATCATTGGTTCTGAGGGAAAAATATGTTAAGTATTTTAAAATATGTTTCAATTCTAGTACTCAAACAGATCCAGTCTATAATGCAGTTAAAAACTGGGATTTTATTCACTTAGACAATGGCAAATTTTTCATATTATAAAAAGACTGTTTTCTAAACACTGGAAACTATGAGAAAAGGAGAAAATGCAAAATATATTTTTAGCCTCTATTACAGAAAATATTCCAACATTTTGATCACTGGAAGGATGTGGTATTTCAAAGGTAACTTGAGATGTACAAAAGAAGTTGACTCACGTGTACCTCCAAACAAAACAAATTTCTTCAAGAAAAAAAAACTTAACAAATGTAATGTTTGATTTCTTTATTTTTATAAAATTATGTTTTGAACAATGGGATAGCCTATACAGTTTGGGGTATATTAAACTAGGTAGGAATCCCTCTTAAGAATGGAGTAGCCAATGAGCAGCTCTCAAGGTATTGTTGAACTATATTTCCCATAGTGCTTAACTACACATAGACATGCTCACATTCTGTGGTTGCTTTTTGAGAGTCATGGGTGCTGTATTTCCATAATTACGCTTGCACTAATTTATGTAGGTATAGTTTGCAGACAACATATCAATCTGATGCTCTTCAATCACTCTTATTTGTTGGGCCATGCAATGTGGACCTGGGTTAATTGTAGTTTTTTTTTCTTCTATCCAATCTTTAAAGAGAAAATTCCACCATTTTTTAAAACTCTTTTTTTATTAAGAGAGGATGCGTGAAATACAATAATTGCACATACAACAGTCAAGGTTGGTTCAACATTATTAAACCCAGTTTGGTTTCTGGACGGAAAGGTTGTGAGATGAGACTGCACACTGCCCAACATAGGGCAATAGAAGTTCGTTTCGTAAAAGCATAAGAGGTACATAGCAGCCAGGTGACCCAAAGTCCCACCAATCTGGTATATTATCAGTGGCCTTTTCATCACCTTTACCCATAACTTTTGTTATTGGTATTTCTTGTGCTCCCCCAAGCCTCAAGTATTAAGCCAGTATCCCAACCTCATGCTGGCGAATCCCATTAAGGACCAAACAGCTGTCCATGAGCGGTGATCTGGCTACTGCACCTCTTCCCGAGTAAAGGCAGTCCTGTACA
This sequence comes from Spea multiplicata, assembly GCA_009364415.1. Lineage (NCBI taxonomy): Eukaryota > Metazoa > Chordata > Amphibia > Anura > Pelobatidae > Spea > Spea multiplicata. The sequence continues at coordinate 18,691,783 of VKOC01000001.1, read as the reverse complement.
GCGGGCAATTACTTTCAGGCGTTCCATGTATAAAGTGGATATAGAGGCAAATGGTGATCATTGTTGTGCCTACCCAGAATCCCTTGTGGTTGTGGCAGCACCATGAGATTTCTGTGGAAAAAAAACAAGCCTTCTGGCTTGTCTAATGTTTTGTAGATTAGTGTTCAGCAATGCTTCTACTACCCCCTTAATTTTAAGTAAAAGGATTTTCCGTCACCTTTACACACCATAACTTTTGTTATTTGTTATTTTTTTTTTAAATAAATTGGAATGAGACATGGGCCCAGCAAAGTGATCTTTCATGCCATACCCATGCATGTTGGGAATTTCTATACTCAGTAGGTATTGCTAAATACAAATCAAAAATTGGCACGGAAATAAAAAGTGTTAAAATGCCATGTAAGATACGTTGGCATATGAGGTGTTGCCAAAATTAGGATAAATACCTAAGTTTGTTTGTTTCGATTTGCACGATGTATAGTTTTTACAGGTGAATTTGTGAAAAATGTTGCTTTTCTCATAATCTTTCTAACGTTTGTAGAAAGTTTGATAATGGTTACATATGGTTATATATAGGTTATATATAGCGGTATATATATATATATATATATTTCCACAGAAAGCTGAACTTGTCCTGGAAAAAGAAGTATATAATTTGTGGGGTGCACTGAATTAGTGGAAAATAACAATGAATAAAGACATAGCAAAAATACAAAATAATCCTGGTCGTGGAGGGGTTAAAACAATTTATTTCCACTTGGTTCTAAAAAAAAAAAGCCTCTAAAACTAAATAAAGTTGCTGTAAACGTAAGTATGTTCATCTGCATGCTGTGTAAGTTTTACATGTGTTTTGCTCACTCCTTGCCCACTTCCCATCCCCACACACTAAAGGCTGTCTGGAACTAGCCATATACCCACATGTGATTAGCCCCATCCCTTCACAGTGTATGCAAGTATGCAAGGATGTTTTAAGGTATGCCTCTAACGTTAAAGAAAAAAAGATCTGATGTTAAGCAAATAGGGTAGGTGAGATGTGGAATGCACTGCCAAGTGATGTGGTTTTGGCAGATTTGGAGTCCAGACAAAATTTTTTCCTCGTTTGGTCAAATTGGAAGTCTCACTGTAGTTATGGTGACTTCTTGATCACCAGATATGGATGTGTCTGATGAACTTTTTTTAAAACTGATACATATATACAAAGGTTATGTCAAGTTATGTTAAAGAAATGTTTGGTTTTTTTGTACCATGTGGCAGGGTGTTTTAAGTTTTCTTTTACTTACACTTCTTGGGTAGCATATGATATTATGACACCTAGAAAGGTGCGCGACCCTGCTCATGACAGCAGTTTTAAGGAATAATTCATTGACTTCTAATCACTTTGTCGTACACTCCTGGACCAGGATCCTACCACTATGTTAAAACTAACACACACGATCCAAAGTGCTGTATGCCTAGGGCACTTTTCTTGCGTCATTATGTTTATGGATATTTATAATTTACTAAAACTCCTTCACCTCTTCATTCCACCAAGTTTTCTCTATCTCAGGGGGCAAGGGAATGAATAACTTGACTGTGCCATGGCATGCACCTATTTCTTTATTAATTATTATTATTATTACTACACTATTTTTATAGCTGGTACTGGAAACCTTTAACCTCAAATCACAGCCCATCCAACTCCTAAACATTTACATTAATTTTCTCAAAAAATAATGTATTTAAATGGCAGTATCAAGCTTTCTTTGCTTCCTTCAACACATAATTGACTTTAATATTAACCAGCCATACCAGAAATGCCAATTCACAAGGTCTTGGGTTCTGCCAAGTCATGCTTCACCCTTGAGCTGCATGCCTTATTTCTGCTTAGTATTTTTAACAAACATATTTACAGAAAATTAATTGTGAATTCCTGGTGCAGAATATAAAAAGAGGCCCATTTTTGGAAGTGCATAATAATTAGTGGCATCTAGTCGAAAATATTTTAATGCTTTGGGGGGGGCAAGTGGTAAATTAAGCCGTAATTCCATGATTACTAGTTGTGAAAAATTGAAAAGTACATTTTAGTTTGCTAGGATACATTTCATTAATTTCACATGCTGTGGCATTTGAATGAGTTTTTCTTTGGTTTCTCAAAGTATTTCATGTGGTTGCCAAGTGGGTTCTTATGTGTGCTTCACGTTATACTTCTAAAACTATCATATGTGTCAGCTATAAATGTGCCTAATTGCTTTGAGAAAATGAAATATATACATATATATATATGGAACGTAGAGCATTTCTAATTTTCGCCACTGTATTTGTTACACATATGTATTTGTACATGTATTTGCACAATTATAAGACAACCATGATTATAAAACGCCCCCCCCCAATTTGAAAATTAATTTAGGGAAAAAAGCGTGAATATAATACTACCCTATAATATAGTTAATATTAATTCACATGTAAACTATTTTTCATATTTAATAAAAACCTGCCACCCAGTTATGCACATCTGCCCCACGGCTTGCTACTCTGCCCCCAAGATATGCCTTATACCCCCATTATGCTACTCTGACCCCCAGAAATGCCTTTTAACCCCTACATGCCACTCTGTCCCCCAGATATGCCTATATGCCACTCTGCCTCAATGATATGCCTTTTAACCCCCTATATGCCACTCGCCTACAGGATGCCTTATATCCCCCCATATGCCACTCTGAGGGCTTACCCCCACCAATGCTTCCCCAGACTCATTCCTCGTACTTCAGACTCCTTGGTGTCTAGTGGGGGCAGCCGGTGGACGTCTGTACAATGCGCGTAGACAACCTCTGCTGCCCGTTAGTTCCGAGGGGCTTCTGTGGCGTGACTCTCAGGTGCTCAGTCATAGAAGCCCCAACAGAAGTGCCAGCAGGAGCAGAGATTGTCTGTGCATATCATGCATACCGGCATATCAGGGGGGCAGAGTGCCATATAGGGGGGTATAAGGCAAGAGTAGCAAGTTGTGGGGCATAACCAAGGGGGGGTTGCATTTTCTCTATCATAGTTTTTATTAAATATGAAAAAATAGTTTACATGTTAATTAATATTTACTAGTAAAAACAAATTCCTATAGGGTAGTCTTATATTCAGGCTTTTTCTTTTTTCTAAATGCGGTGTGTGGATGTATATATATATCAGTCTGGGAATTGTGTTGAAAAACTGTTTTCCCTTGTACACAGACACCTGGCAAGAGTATTTACTAACCATTGTCAATACACTTGCAGGCTTGCTCTGATCGCATTTGACTACCCTAATCTGAATATGTGTATAACGTTTCTATACAGTGCTGCCATAGCCAAGTCAAGTGCTGTTGATTTGGCCATGTGATTCTGATATACTCCTGAAAAGCAAATTCAGAGCATTACAGAAGAAGCAATATTGCCACCCAAAGGGTTTAGTAGTTTAGCAAGCCTCATTGGCAGGAGCAGTTGACCTACCTATTTGAAAATAAAAATGGCTAAGGAGCAGGTCCAGACTGGCCACCTGGCACACAAGTCCAAGTAGGCTGCTGGCTCTCACCAGAAGATTGGGTCCTGGAATGAGCAGCCCCAGCTGGATACAGATGGCTGCATGCTACAAGAGTATAAAATTGTGCTGCTGCATGCAAGTCATTTAGTGGTGCTGGCCTTAAAGTGACAGGGCCGCTTTTCATCACCTACTAAGGAGGACCTAAACACTGGCAAACCACGCTGCGCTGTTGATTGCTAGTTGTTAAATTAATGATTAAGAAAAACGTAAGAAATTAAACATCTACCAACCAACAATACACATACTTGCAGAGCAGACATATCAATCAAAAGGACAAATATTGAAAAGCAAGCCAGGGAACATAATTAACTCAACAGAACAGAAAAGTAATGGAAACTCATGAGCTAAATATAACACAAAGCATGCATACTGGTGGCCAAACCACTGCTTATAATAACTGATGAACACTTTTAACACAGGAAAAGACTCATACTTTGTTTTTTTTTTTCCTTGTTTTTTGTTTTTCTTAGCAAGCGTCACGCCCCATGACCAAAGGTATTGCATAGATTCTACTTTTTCAGTATTGGTGACACATAAGACCACACAAGCTTTCATAGCTGAAACCTATAAAATATTTCATAAATGACCGATTTAGCACTAATCGGAGGTTGGATAAATATTGGATAGATATTTGGATAAATACAAAATTATATGTATAGATGATGTTTACAATGCTTTAATTAACCTTACAATATAGTGTCCTTTTAGGTATGTGACTGGAGCTAAGAGGCAAAAGTCGATATAAGCATGTCTCGCTATTGGGCTTTGCAGCATCTTTAGAATTACCCTTTGGCCTCCTTGTTTAATAACAATAGAGCTTCAAGGCACCACATTAAATAATATTACTATAAGATATGTGATAAGGGCAACCTTGCTTCAAAATCATTATACCTGTAATAGGGAAACTGCAGCTCAATCTGGAGGGGGGAACTTAATGTCCCTTTTTGCTCAGCCCCAGCAGACTGATCATAACCCTTGACTATGGCAGGTATTTCTTTTTAAGAAAGGTGGTAACCCTAATGGCTAATTGTGACATTTCAGCTACTGTGAACTACAGTACCCATTTTGCTCAGCAAACACACAATTAGGTACCCGGTATTCTTGCTTAATATATTAAGAGGAAGAGGTGAAGCTCAAAGAGGAATAGATGAAGCCAAACGAAGAGGTGGGACCAAACGATGTTAGGGTGGATTTTAAAGCGGAAGGGTGAATCATAAACACAAAGAGGTGTGGCCTGTGCAGGAAGGGGTGTGACAAGGGATGATTAAGGGTGCATAGTGTTAGGCAGGCCTAGGACAGCACAAATGCATAGTCTATGCTCTCAATCCATTGCAATTACTGCAAATATAAAGATGAAATACATGCCAATATGATGGGACCTACCCGTCTTCCCTCTACCCCTCTTCCTCTTACTATTTCTAGTTAGAGCATGCTTTTAACTTGCAAAATGTATTTTCTTCGCTTGACCCTTCTCTCACATCGTAGTTCTTGGGATTGTTTAGTTTAGAAAAACAGCATGAAACCCTTATCTCAAACTATGAATGGACAGTGTTCACTTGCTGCATTACAGTGGAGACCTTTCCATTACTATATCAGACTAGTTCCACCCATCAGTAATGTCCAGACCCAAAACGCATGGCAAGCCTCCCGTACACGATGAATTCAGCAACCAGAGGCGTACATCTCAGCCTCTCATTGGCCTCATAAGTGTGGTATGGCTGATATCCCTCTAGGTGCAGTTAGCCAGGGACTCATGTCTGGGCATACCCTAAATAACCTAAGGTGAGAAAAACAATACGGAGCCTTATTTCAGTCCGGGAATGGACAGCGCTGAGATAGCCTGCCTGATAGGAAGATGCCTACTCGGTTAAATGGACCAACTGATTATTTAGTTTTTTTCTGCCTCATCATTTATTATATATCACTCAATATAAAACTTTTGGTGATTTACATAGATTGTGCCAGTAAACAGTATCGCAATTTGACCATTTCCATACAGGCCTGATTATCTCCAGAAAACTGATAACATTGGCATAAGTCATACCTGGTCATAATATAGTTTGGAGGCTTGCTACAGCATTTCCTGTTTGATTGTTCCAAAAATATAATTGAATTAAACAAGGGCCTAATCATTAATGAAATAGATGTTGTTCACTACCATATTTAAAAATAGCCAAATGCTGCAGCTATCAGAAAAATTATTAAAGCTATTTATGAGTTGTTAATGTTGATAAATTGATTTTAGTGCAGTGGCATCTTGTGGCAAAAAGCACAAAAGTAACCACAGACGTTCCGGAGCGCATACTGTTCTATTGCGCATCAATGAAACATTGGCCCTTTAATGATAATAAGAAGAAGAAAAGAGACGTTGCCGTGGCCTGAGAGCACATATGCATCTTAAAAGTTTAGCTAAAACAGCTAGCATTGAAAGAGATTTTAAAGTGAAACTAATGCATCGCATGTGTTTAAAGTGTAGTGCACGTGGGGTTTTACACCAGATGGAAAATATGTAAACTCAGCTAAACAAGGACCTTTATAAATCACTATAGTATCCTTTTCCAATTCAAGCCTCAAGTTTTGCTCCTGGGATAACCACTGAATATTGCGTGTATGTGTTCTGCCATATCGTGCAAATAATGTATTTTTTCCTGGAAAGCACGTAGCATTATAAAAGAACCAGTTGTGAATTATGCTTCAAAGATATTTTAATCAAATATGCATTCATTATAGATGCATAAACACATTGACCGTGTGGGTTCCACTGGGTGAAAATTAAATATGCTTAAATTGCTCCTAGGAAGAGATATGTGGCATAAGGGATATGTTCCCACTATGTAAGTAGCGTACATAGGCGCCTGCAGACCTTTTACTTGAGGGGGTATGTGTTTTAAGGACCCTGCGGTTTATTGATACCCAAATGGGCTACTTCATGACACTAATGGCATCACAAAAATGAATACGGATAACAGACAGGCATATTGTAACAATTGTGGGGGAAATTAACCCCTTTGTGACAATGGCTGATTTTATTTTTTGTACCCTTTGTGACAATGGCTGTTTTAACATTTCTGTGCTGCTCGTGTTTAGCTGTAATTTTCTTCTTTCATGTTTACTAAACCCACACACGTTATATATTTTTTTTCAGTACAAGAAGAGCTTTCTTTAGAGGTCATTTTGATTGTATCATATCATTTACTATAAAAAAGTATAACATTTGGTGAAAAAATGACTTTTTCTGACTTTTACTTCTTTTACTCATCTATAAAAGCTAATGAAAAAACCTGGTAAAAAGATTCTACTATTTGTCCTGAGTTTAGAAAGACCCAGTGTTTTTATGTTTTTTTTGCCTTTTTTTCTGCAAGTTATTGGGCAATAAGGTAGCGTTTTGCTATTTCAAAAATGATTTTTTCCAAATCTGGTTATTCTTCCTCCATGTGCCATTTCGGGTATCTTTGAAGCCGGCCAATGCAATTTACCCCCATCAAAACTTATATTATTTTTAAGGACTTAGAACACCTCAGATATATATATAAATGGCCAGTATTTAACGCTTTCCATAGTTCTACCACCATTCTTTGTCAAATTTATGATGCATGTGCATGTTTTCAAATGAGAAAAGAGAATTAGACATTATGGTCATCATTCCCTGTGTTAATTAGGACATTTTTAACCCGGCCATTCAACTTACCCATCAATCATAATTTTTTCAAAGAGACACTCCTAATTTTAGGACCTGTATATATAAATATTTTTATGAGAGCATTCTGTTTATTTGGGGGCGCTTTTTTAACATTTTGGAAAGATGGAAGCGTTCTCCTTGATGGTGGACATCAGTGGCCAATTATATTTACATCTTATCATTTTTTTTATTTTTTTTTTACATTTATTTTATTTAATAAATTGAAAGCTGTGCTCCATTGACTTGCATGTTTTAATGCAGTACCTGTATTCAACCTGCAAGGGGAGCCAGAGTTCTCAGGAGGGCCTGGAGAGACCTTCTGTGAAACTTTTGTAACTCCTTTATTTTTTGAAAGGATGCGCCGCCATTGTGCGAGTGGCAAAATCACTCGCAGTGGTGGCTGTGACCAATCACACCCTGATTGGAGGATCAATGAGAGGACGCCACCAAAAGCGCCACCATTTTAGCAGAAGTTCGCTCCCGAAATGCAGAAGAAGAGAGAAGATAAAAGATAGAAGATGCAGAAGCAGAAGTGGTCATATTCAACTATATGCATGGTTGTTCCTGAGAAAGTCTAAGATGCCCAGCTATGGAAGAGTATAAACAGCACAGACTAAAGTATATCAGCAATAGTCAATATTGTATCCACTTGTACAATCATTACAGCAGTCTTTCAAGCAGCTGGGTTGTTCAGCACCAAACAGGGATGGGTAGAAAAAGATACTGTGTTTTAAAGTGATGGTGTGCAATGAGATGAGCCATCTTGACCTACCACATTATTATGGTAGGTATGGATCAAATATATATGCTAGTATACATTGTGAATAGATTTTTTGTTTACCTTCAATAACAAGTAAACTTCTCCGTGGTTTACAAATAAAGAGGCACATACCCACTTATACTCCCTGTGACTTCATCCAGTCTGGTGGTCACCATGCATCTTTACCTGCAAACATCATCCAAAATAAAATACAGGTACTGTATATGCAGCATCCTTGTGGACTAACTTAAAAAAAAGTATTCAAATTAGTAGCATGGAACTGAATATTGCTAAACAAAATGTAGGCGTGTGGCTAATCTGTCTTAGAAAACCTGACTAGTGCAGTTATCATTTTCGGGGAAAACATTTCTTCATATTCTTCTGTTTGGACGAAATTCGTCAAACATTTTCGTTTTTGGAAATCCCATTTGTCCATCTCGTTGCCATGGAAGCAAGAAATAAACATGTAGAAGACCTCCTCCTCTTAGCTTAGTTAAAATGGTGGCCGCATCGATTAACGAATGAACAAAGATTTTCGTATTGCGCACATTCATTTTCCTTCGTCTAATGTTGCATTGGTTCGCTCATTATTCAGACGAATAGTAAAATAGACAAAACAGTATAATTCGGCACAAACCACGTTCGTACGAAAACAAATGTGCAAGTCTAGTTACTATATATTGGGGTTTTATGAATAGCAAATGTCTTACTTAATGGCAACACACACAAGACATCTATCAAAAACACCCATTCCGGCACCATTGTTAAAAACAAATTCATACTGCATTCCCATGGGCATAAACAAACGAGGCAGCACTGTGGGCCCTAGTCACATAAGTCTAATTGTTTGGTAGGGTTAATGACATACAATATTTTATTGTTCTCCGAGTTCATTATAATTTATAATAATGTTAAATTAGAACAACAGCGGATGTGCAAGTCTCGTAGGTCCCCTTTATTAACTGCACATTTGTATTCTCTGGTGAATTTTACATTATTGTTACTAGAGTTCTCATTAAGAATACAGTAAATCACATTTCCAAGATATGAGTTTACAGTGTACTGTAACCCAACAATCGTGTCTATGAAACAGATGGTTTATCTGTCACACCTTCTATAAAGGTTTAACATCAATGATCTGATATACATTTTTCTGAAGTGGTAATCATACATATATATCAGGGGTGTCCAAGTTTTTTCAGCAGTGGGCCACTTCATCAGAAATGTATGTCATTCTATCAATACTAAACTGCTTAAACAGTAAAACAAAGTCAGTCCACAAACCATTTAAAACAAGTTTAGCCAAATAAAACTGCACAAGGCTGGAGCATACCGTGAGTACAATCTGGGTGATGCACACTGGAGGGAGGGCCAGATTAAGA
>VKOC01000001.1:18664368-18676597 GCA_009364415.1 Spea multiplicata | reverse complement strand
GTGAACAAAATGTGGTGCGTTCTTCCACTGTTGCACTTATGGTGTGCAAGAAATTCAGTGCAACATTGAAATGTATGCGTTAAAAACGCAATAAAATAATTTCCCTGTGAAGTTTGGCAGACATCAGTGAAGAAATGGCTAGCTGAAAACTGTCAAAACTACCCTAGTTGAACACCTTGACTCGTCTACTGTTCATAAATATATACTTTTATGGGGTATTTTACAGCGGGGGGCTTCCAAAATGTCCCAAATGGGATATGGGCCCAGGAAACCAATTTCTGAAGATTCCAAATGTGAAAACGAAAATGCGCATGTTCCAGTTATGGCGTCATGGCTTCCTCAAAAAATGCATGAACCATGCATGTGAGGCCTTGTTGGAACCGGGGGAAGTTGGTGAACAAAATGTGGTGTTTTCTTCCACTGTTGCACTTATGGTGTGCAAGAAATTCAGTGCAACATTGAAATGTATGCGTTAAAAAACGCAATAAAATAATTTCCCTGTGAAGTTTGGCAGACATCAGTGAAGAAATGGCTAGCTGAAAACTGTCAAAACTACCCTAGTTGAACACCTTGACTTGTCTACTGTTCATAAATATATACTTATATGAGGTAATTTACAGTGAGGCGCTTCCAAAATGTCCAAAATGGGATATGGGCCCAGGAAACCAATTTCTGAAAATTCCAAATTTGAAAACTAAAATGCGCATGTTCCAGTTATGGCCTCATGGCTTCCTCAAAAAATGCATGAACCATGCATGTGAGGCCTTGTTGGAACCGGGGGATGTTGGTGAACACAGTTTGGTGTTTTTTTCTGCAGTTGCACATATTCTATACAAAATATAATAAAAAATCTAAAGCAACATTGCAACATATGCTCAAAATTTGGCAGCAATTGGCGATAAAATCCCTGTTTGAAAAGTGTCAAAATTACCCTAGTTTTACACCTTGACTTATCTACTGTTCATAAACATATAATTTTGGGGGGATAATCAGTATCTGTGACGACTATTGCTGTTATTAGACTACCATGCCAAATTTGAAAAAAATTACATTTCAAAAACGTGATGCATGCCTTGCAATATTTGCCCTATTCTGGTCAAAATAGATAAAAATCCTGGCCATGTTGGGTGGTTTCCAAATCAGGACAAGTTAATGAATATATTTGGGATAGTTTTTTCCCATTGGTTCAATGTGTGTACAATTTGTATGTATACAAAACTGTAAAAAAATGCGTTTTTTTCATTTTCCCCCCACTTTTTCCAGTTTTTTTCAAATAAAACAATGTACTACCCAGCTTAATATGGTATCAAATGAAAGCCCTACTTGTGCTGAAAAAAACAATATATGATTTGTGTGGGTGCACCAATTGATAAGAGAGAAATTACAGTTGAAGACAGACATGGCAAAAACACAAAAACGGCTCCGGTCCTTTAGCGACACCCTAGCTTAAAAATCCCGGTCCTGAAGGGGTTAAATGAACTGTTTTAAATATTGTCATCATTTTCATTTTCTATAAAATGTCAACAACATAATTGTAAGTAAGACATGAAGGATTATGAATAATGTCGAAACGTACAATTTCGTTCTGCCTTTATTTTGAATAAATACAAAAAATAATCTACAGAATGTGTTAAAATAAGATTTGTCTATATTATATTCCTGGAACCAAAGACTACTTAAGATGTAATTATCTGACGAAGGAGTGGTCTATCTGTATTATTTGATTTTTTTATCCTCCTTCTGAGGAAAATTGGCATGTGCTTAAATGATTTTTTTTTCTTTGCTCCTATCTGGATCAATGCCGTAAGATAATATATATCTTGTTTTGTTGTTTATTCTATGCTACAAACCTTTCCCATCCTTGTCTCTTTTCATTGTCTTTCATAAGCACATCAGTAGAAAGATTATTTGATTATATCTACAAGGTTGCTCAGATTATTTTAAGATAAAGCTCTCAAGTGGGGTTCAATTTTGAGCCACACATAAGGAAAATGTATAGCCAGGTCTGTAAATAAACAGCATGTAATTTTCAGGGAGACAGGTAATATAGAAAATAAGAATTTTAGTGTTAAATATTTCAGTAGTATTGAGGGAAATAACTTATTTTATTTATCGCTTCATCAAAGTTACATCAAGCATTAGAAGGATAACACATTATCCCTGTGGACAATGTACTATTGTATGTAGTGGAATGATTTTATTAATGAAAACACTTAAAAATAAAAAATTAGCCCATTATTTTTTTTCGTGACATGGGATTGTTGAATGTTGGTTATATTTAATTAAAGCAGTGTTAAGAAACAATGACTTACTTGTCACCAAACCAGCTCACTATAAAAAAAAGAGCATGCAAACTGTATTTCTATTAGCTTTTTTAACATTTTGTCAGTTATTTTTTATTTGTTTTTGTACTAAATGGTAATCCTACTCATTAATATTATGAGACACAGTGTGCACACAGGATTTGGCAGGAGTAGGATGACCTTTGCAGGGGAGTGGGAAGGTTTCTCTTTATTCCTAGGTTTTTTTTCACCAGAATTGAAAATCAAAGAGCATTATATCAGACAAATACTAAGAACAAAAGGTCAAGAGTGCAGAAATAAACATTTTTTTCGAAGAGGAAATAGGTGTTACAAGAAAATACACATTTTTTACGTCACATTGTTATCTTGTCCCCAGGGATGCTCACTCTTTGCCTGTGATCATTACTACAGGGGCAAAGAGAAGCACAGAAGTGGTGGAAAATAGCAGTAGTCCTGAAACATTGTGCATATTGATAACACAAGTAGTATCCATCTGAGCGAAACATCACAAGGCTTGTGAATCACCTGACCACAAGGTGGAAAATGCTGCTTTCCAACATTTTTTCCCTATGTAACAAGAAAGTTATTGCTGTGTGTATCGCATCAATGGATCTGGCATATAATGACTCCCACAACAATAAAACGCTTCAAATTTGGTAACTTGCATGAAATATTAAGTGACATTTTACTGCAGAAATTAGTGTTTCCATAGCAACTTCAACTATGATCAAACATTTTCAAAGTCAAGGAAGTATAACGACGAATCCATAGATGAAAATATTTCTGGGTGGGATGTGTCAACAACTACAAGGACCTTGATGAATCATTTGTCAGATATTCACTCCAACTCATTTTGGTACAATTTTAACAATTGTGCTGCCAGAATTTCATAGTTGAAAATAAAACTGTCACATTAAGTACTTTTTTTCGGGACTAAAGAGCTACCTCAAAAAGAGAAGTTCTAGGCTAGAATACATTATTAAAGAAAATTACTTTATTTCTCTATAAACCTTTTTTCATACTCGTCCCTCAATAAATACCATTGAGAAAGGGATTGAGCATTAAATCATTTTACTATTTCCCTATATACTTGTTTTATCTTGCACGATGTGTACATCTTATGTTATTCCAAATACATCTTTCTTATATATTGTTAGCTACATAGCTGATTGTTTCCACTGAAGATAGAAAACTGGTCATCTGAAAGCCAAGGAGTATTTCAATTAAACTTGAGTGCAACAGCAAAATCTAGATAACTTTCAAGTAAGAGAAATTCGGTGACTGATAATGCCAACACAGTTACATCATTTAGTATAGTTCCACCCAAGTTGGTGCTATCAAACATCCTGCTTTCAATGTAATAAACAAGAACAATATAGTGTAAAACATTCACGAAAGCATCCACATTTATTATGGGGAAATTAATAGCTGTAAAATGTGCTTTTTCAGTTAATTTTGTATTACTTCCCGAAATTGTGCAGAAATTAGAGATAGTTCTAATTAAATGAAGTGCTAGGGACTCCAGCTGTACACAGATATAGCACTTGATATCCTGTTCAGCAGCAGAGCTGTATGGAGGACATGAGTATATCCTTTCCAGCGTGAGGGCAGTGCAATTAACCTTAACATCTCTTTGATGGAATGGGTTACTGCTGCAAGAACATAAGATATATGGAATTAAATATAGAAACTTGTGGCTGGGAGACAGAAAAGAACAGAATGTATGGCATTACAATAATTAATCAAAACACTTGTGGAATTTTGAGCAAGCATCTGTTATTTCTCAGTCAAGAATGAATAATTAAGTGAAATGACAAAAAGCAACATTGTGTATTAATAATTGTTTGGCCATGTAACATAACAGTTAGTGAATCACAATATATAATTCAGTACAAAAGTCCAATGGACAAACAAAGCAGAAACAAGGTTTAAATTGGTCTGTGTTTTTGTTATATTTTGTTATATACTCCCAATGGCCAGGCTTTTTTCTTAGCTTAGATGCTGAATTCCTGTAGAGTGTCTTGGGAAGTTCACAGCCAGTCACCAACAGTGTCCATGTATGCTAGTGAATCATCACTCTTGATTGTTAGGATCTGACAGTAGACTTGTGCACTCAGGTTCATATAAACTTGTTTTCTTAACGAAAATTAATGGTTTTGATTGATACAAACCTCCAAAAACAAAGGTGATCTCCAACGAAACTAACAAAAATGAATTGCAAAATGTTACATTTATTTGTTCATTTGTCTACTTTAGATGAGTTATCTCTCACACATTTTCTGGGAGGTTGTCATACAGTATTAAACAAGCTATGATTAACATTTTGGCAGCATTTCCAGAAAATGGTTAAGGTTCAAAGTGGGTACATGTGTTAAGCAATTTAGAGCCCAATAATTCTAAGGGGTGCTGCTTATTGAGTATTAGCAGATTCAAACTCAACAGCAAACAATCAAGGAAAAGGTGCACACGGCTGCCTACAGCAAAAGAAAAAAATGTTACAGTTAACTATTGCATTGCCAGAGGTATCTATACTGGCAAGTCCTTTGAGTGCAAAGTGGGTGGTGAGGCAAGTCCTATGTGTGCAAACTGGGTGCTGCAGCAGTTCTTTTACGTGCAATCTGGGTGCTGAGCAAGTCTTTTAGATTTAACTTGGGTGCTGGGGCAAATCCTGTGGATGCAACCTGGGTGCTGTAGTCCTATGAGGACAATCTGGGTTTAGGCAAGTCCAGTGGATGCAACCTGGGTGCTGGGGCCAGTCCTGTGAGTGCAATCTGAGTGCTGGGGCAAGTCATGTAGGCCATAAAAACACAAGGCCAGAGTATAGAATATTTGATACAGTCCTAACATCAACATATGAGGAAAGAGAAGTAGTCTGGACAAAACGGCTATCAAATTATAGCGTTAGAGACACGGTTATAACTCATGGAGATGTGTAGGTTTAAAAATGTATATCAATAAATGCTGTATTTGTCTTGTACTTCTTTTAATTTGTATAAAGGTGACTTGGATACATTTTCCCAGCCATTTTACTTAATTGAACCTGTTTAATTATTGTCATATCACCTATCTCTCCAGAGAGTTGCTTTGATCTGTTTAAAAATTAATTCTCTGTATTGAATTAGGCTCCATAATATGTATGTAAAATTTACTATGTGCTCTGGGAGTTGAATCACTTACAGCTAAGAACTTACTATGTGACAACCCCCCCCTAAACTTTGGATTCAGATGGGTCACTGAATCTAGCCCATGGACGCTACAGGTGACATTGCAGACATCCCAGGAGCCTGGAGTATACTTTTTGACTTTTTTTTATATACAGTTTGACAAATAGATTTCTTAGAGAGAAGTTATGTTCCTTTCGTATTATCTACACATTAACATATAGATGTATTGTGTATTTTTCTTGTTTAATGTAAATATTGAGTTCTCAGAACACTTACTTCATGCAGTTTTATGTTCACAAAGTCGTTGCTATATTTTAGATTAGTGCACGCATCATTAAACAATGCAAATATTTACCTTTGGGTAGGTTAGATTTAGCAATAACAATAAATTGCGTTAAGCCTCAAAATGTAGCGTCGCTGAAATGAAAATAAGTAGAGTTAATTGTAGAATTAATGGCAAACATTTTATTGTTACATATTTCAATCACATTTATCTTCTCTGCAGAATTTTAATAAGATTTAGCTTTTATTATTAGAACAGAATAACCCGTTGCTCCATAACATCTCATCAGTAAGATGCCTGCAAAATGTTCCTAATCTATGTTAATTTATCTAATATATGAATGTGTGTGCTTCCATATTATTATATTAAAGGTAAAGGATTGAATGAATAAGAAATACAGGGGTAAACCTAGGGTATTTCTTTGGCACCCCCCATAATTGAAACATACTAATGCACTAGCTCTAGCTTTCTAACACCCACTCACTCTAACACCATACACTTACACACACACACACATGCTTACTCTCTTCCTTTCCCACCATCATTGCAGCATGCATAGCTCTCCCTCATCTTCTCACCCTCCTAATTAGCTTGGGACATGAGGACTGCTTCTGCCTTACTATCTATGGACACCTGGGTGTTGTGCACCTGTGGTATTTGCCTTAGCGCCCCTGAAGTTCTACCTAAAAACAGGTCCTCATTAACTAAGCTTACCCATATTGCCCAGTCAGCATTTTTTTTTATAAAACAGTTTCTGCGCAAGATGTCTACATACTAAATGAGCTCCTAACAGCAGTTACCTGTTGGGGTGTCTAATTTTCAAAAATATATGGTTTGATGGGGTAAATTGCATTGACCGGCTTTAAAGATAGCAAAACGCTACTTGTACCTATTGCCCAATAACTTGCAAAAACAAAACAAAAATACATGAAAACATTGGGTATTTCTAAACTCAGGACAAATAGTAGAATCTATTTAGCAGGTTTTTACATTAGCTTTTTTGGATGAATAAAAGACTTTTCAAATAAAAGTGAGAAGTGTTTTTTTATTTCAATGTTTCATCTTATGTTATTATTTGTTATATAGGAAATTAGATGATATGATCATAAATGGTATCTGAAGGAAGCCCTTCTTGTCCTGAAAAAAAATATACAACTTGTGTGGGTACACTAAATGGGTGAGGAGAAAATTACATCTAAACACGAGCACCGCAAAAGTCTTACAACAGCCTTGGTCCCAAAGGGTACAAACGATAAAAAACAGCCTGGTCCTTAAGGGGTTATTATTAGACTTGGGCACCAGGGGGCTCTTCGTGTTCGTCTTTGTGCTCGTCTTCGGCAAAAAAAAATCTTCGTATTCCGCGCCTCCCTGCTCTATCAGTTAAATGTCCATACGAACGACCAATAAAGTCGCTTGTACGAACATTTAACTGATAGAACAGGGAGACCAGTGGTATCTGCCGGACAAGTTGCTGCCTTCTTTTCTTCGTTGCTTCGGAACGAACACGAAAACACGCTCTTCGTGTTCGTTTTCATGTTCGCCCGAAGACAAATGCACAAGTCTAGTTATTATTGGTTTCTTTTATACTACCGCATCACTTTATTTGGTTTTTTTTTGCATTATTTGATTTAGCTACTACATTGAAATAGTTGGAAATATACTTTATGTATACTTTTTTTCAATGAGGTTTTTTACTATTTCAGCTGCCTTGAACAAAAGCATATAGATAAAGTGTTGTCATCTATATATATTACTCTAGCAAAGCTATGAAAATTGACCCAGCTTCACAAGGTGGAAAAATCACCTGCTGTTTCTATTAAAACACAGGGTATAAAAATCCCCTTGGAAACGCCATAAAATAAAATGGTTACTATATGATTGGCTTAATATATTGTTTACTGACATTGTTGGTAGGTTTCTAATATTTTTTTTTTACTTTTTTTCAGGTTAAATTTGACTTTTTGTTTGAAAAACAATACTTTTGCTGCTTGGAAGAATGGACTAGTCAAGTTCACCAGAAAATCTATACAACCTTTATCTTAGTGATTCTTTTCCTTCTGCCCCTCACACTGATGCTTCTTCTCTACAGCAAAATTGGCTATGAACTTTGGATTAAAAAAAGAGTTGGAGATGCTTCAGTGCTTCAAACAATCCATGGGAATGAGATGTCTAAAATTTCCAGGTTTGTGTCTCAATTATTTATCTTTAAATGTTCCAGCAATTAATAACCTAGGTACAATTTGTCGCAAGTCTCACTTTATGGTTTGAAGTTTTTTCTCTTTCAGACTAAACACAAATAGGAATAGGTGGACCCAACTGCACTTAGTAAAGAGGGGCGGCATTGTAGGTGCGCCGCTGCCTCACTCCATTGATCGGTCCCTCGGGCAGCAGTAAATGCATGGAGGGACTGACCAATAGAGGTAAGCGTGGCCCCCCGGGAAAGCCCTTCCTATTTGTACTCCCTCAGTTTCAGCAGGCTGACTGCATCCGAGTCCTAGGAAATAACATAATTTCCTGGATCTCAGATGTGGTTGTGAGAACCACAATGGAGCAGTAGAGCTGTCACTGGCAGTTAGACAGCCATCTCCTCAGCCAACAAAGGCAGGAGTGTGTGTAAGTATGTTAGTTTGTGTAATTATGTTAGTATGTTAGTATATGTATAAGTACGTTAGTGTATCTAGTTAAGTATGTTAGTATGTGATGTAACATAATAAGCATGGGCCGTGATTGGTTTGTAGGGTTTAGGAATGGTATTAGTGCCCTGAACTCAAATACTATTTAATAAGAAAGTGAGAAAAGGTCTCTGTCTCATTTAAAGCATTCATGTGATGCACTTATTTAGTTTTTTACTCATTCATTGTGGGAATGCAGGTGACTTACAGTGAGTTGAAATATTTTACCACCTTTAATATATATTATGAGGGAACTACTCCAGGTTTCTTTTAAATGGTAATCTTGTTTGCCTTACATAATGAATTGTTTAGTCTGGTTTGTTGTAAAGAAATCATCCCCAAAAAACGTTGTAGAAGCTCACTAGGATTGGCACTTTGTGATGAATAATGACTAGTTGTATCACAAATTTTGCAAGGAATATCTAAAAAAAATGTTTACTTTAAAGATAATATATTAAACCCAAATTACATTTCTATAGGGAAGCTGTGTAAGGAGACACTCTAATTTGGGCATAACAACCCCTGCGGCTTTTGAAAGCTGTACCCAAGGTAACCATGCCATTATGCCTAGAATGTCTACATGACAACTTATATCTCCTAGATACAAGAGCTAATTGAAATGATGTAAACAACCCCAAAAGCATCTTATCTTAATATGTTAGACTATATTGATGCATCCAGTGAATATAATCCTTGGAAATTCATGCTTGTAATAAAAATGTATGGCATTGCCTAAGTACCCTGAAGTAATCAGCACCGCTAATGATCCTTCTAAACATTCTGCATTCATTCAGGAAGAAGAAACGTGCAATCATAATGATGGTAACAGTGGTTGTCCTCTTTGCAGTATGCTGGGCACCTTTTCATGTTGTTCACATGTTGATAGAATACAGTAAGTAACTGTTGGGCCATCCTTTACTTTCAGTAAGCAATTCAATTTTACCAACTCTCAGTGCTTGACAAATCATTTAAAAAATAGAGTATGGTAAAAATGTCTCGCTAAAAGATACATTTTCCATGATGTGTGTTTTAACCAGTGATTTAGTCATTTTGTAAATACGGAAAAAATACCTTTTTTTTAGCATTTACATTGTTAAAAAAACATTACGCTCCAGCAGAATTGTCTATGATAAAATCATCTAAAAAAATAAATTCTTCCATGAATACTGCCCTTTCTAAAAACCATACTTTTTAAAAATTTTGTATAACATTTGGAATTTGTAGAAAAAGGTTTTACTGGTAGGCGTTAAATGAACTGCAATCATGAGCATGTTTTGTGTGCCCTTTGACACAGATACTTTGTGCACTACAATAAAAGTTGTCCTGTCATGACAATAATTTAAAAACCATATGTGCTTAAGTGGTTATGAATATAACGTTGGGATCAAAAGTTTGCATACCCTTGGAGAATTGGTAATATCTTATTTGCTCGATTATAAGACAACCCCCACCAAAATCTGAATATTAATTTAGGAAAAAAGAAGAAGCCTGAATATAAGACCACCCTATAGTAAAAAAGTTTTACTAGTAAATGTTAATTCATGTAAACTATGTAAACTATTTTTTATTTTTTTTTAAAAAAAGCTATGATTGAGAAAATACAAATTGTCTGGCAGTTTTTTCTGATAACATTATGCATTCATCTTACCATCAATTTTCACTAGATTGCCTCTGCATTTGGAGCTCAACCCCCCCCCCAACATTGTACCACCATGCTTCACAGTGGGTATTTTTTTTAAAGGCCTTGTTCACCCCTCTCAAAACATAGCGCTTATGTTCCTTGAAACAACCATACTGTGTTTTTCCAGAGCAGCCTGAATCTCTCCTGAGGTTACCTGTGGGTTTTTCCAATGAATATGATCCTTGGTTGAAATCTTTCTTGGTCTGCCTGACCTTGGCTTGGTATTAAGAGATCCCCACATTTTTCCACTTCTTAATACGTGACTGAGCAGTACTGACTGGTATTTCCAAGGCTTTTTTATATCCTTTTCCATCTTTATAAAGTTCAATTAACTTGTTACGCAAGTCTTTTAACAGTTCTTTTCTGCTCCCCATGGCCCAGTATCTACAATGCTCATTGCAACCATGTGAGAGCTAACAAACTCAGTATTTATAAGTAAGCAGGTTATAGCAGGTTACCTTTGAAGTATTATTTAAATTTAGCCTTTAAAATGGGTTTATGGGGATATTTTCATGCACAAACACTAAATGTATACACACTATAGAAAGAGGGAATGAAAAAGTTTTGTATTGTAACAGATTGATTTTCTTCTAACGTTTTCAGGTAATTTTGAAAATGAATATGATGATGTCACAATCAAGATAATATTTGCCATTGTACAAATAATTGGATTTTTTAACTCCATCTGCAATCCCATCGTATATGCTTTCATGAATGAGAACTTCAAAAAGAATTTCCTATCTGCAATTTGCTTTTGTTTCATGAAAGACTCTTCGTCTCCCTCAAGAAGGCATGGAAACTCTGGTATGACATTAATTCAGCAAAAACCAAGTTTCTCCAGGAGGGAAAATACCAGTGAAGACAATAGAAGGGAAGCATTCAGTGATGGCAATATTGAGGTGAAATTTTACGATCAGCCAGTTTCTAAAAAGACCACAAAAAGACATCTTCACTTGTTTACATCAGAACTCACCATCCATTCCTGAGTACTGGAAAGATGATAGACCATGCGCAATTATTTTATTTTTCAGATGACAATGGTGGAAGTATTGAATGTTTCCAATGCATTATTCCATTTTTTTTAAAAAAACAGATGAAATAAAACTGATTATAAAACTGATTTCATTTATTACAACAAATTAAGATAAAATTAGTGTTTTGCAGTACAGTTAATTGCTTCATGTTTATTACCCTTCTTAATCAGGGCTGTCTTTAACTTGGGGACCTGGGCGACCCTTGCAATCACTTCTGCACTGGCCTGCTGCTTACCTCTGTGTTGCTTGCACACTATGCAAGCAACCTCGCCTGTACTATCCAGGGGAAGCAGGAGCGCAGCAGGTTTACATTACATCATGTGACCCTGCTGTGTTTGTGCTACCCCTGGTCAGTAAAAGATAAGTTGTTTGAAGAGTGCGCTAGCAACATAAAGGTAAGCTGCTAGCCCATGCGGACGTATGCAAGCACCCCTGACAAATCTGCAGTTAAGGTAAGTGAATGAATGAGTGTGCATTTATTTATGTATATGTATGTGTTGGCTTGTATTTGGTAGGGGGTCAAATATGGCACAGGCAGGCTGTTTGGGGCAAATATGGCACAGGGAGGCTATTTTGGGGCAAGGATCGCACACAGAGTCTGTTTAGGGCAAGATGGCATTGACAAACCATTTGGGGGCAAAGATGGCACAGGGATGCTGTTTGGGGATAAAGGTAGCAGAGACATGCCCAAGCAAGCTTGAACAGGGTCCAACTAATATGAAAGAAATTCGTTATTACTTAAGCAGTTACCACTCAATGTACTTAGCATTTTTTACTGCTGCACTCTTACAAGGCATTCACTGACATAAATAAAACCATTGTAAAGTTAGTGAATCTAAACACGCATTGCTGTAACATGAATTGGAAACCCCTTGAACTTCAAATAATATTTTCTAACAACAAGACAGACAGAACATGGAATAACACATACATGCTAAATGCTGCAATCTACTTAGCTTGTTCATCTTGTGGAAATTAAATTAATTTGTTAGAATTACCGTATTTGCTCGATTATAAGACGACCCTGATTATAAGACGACCCCCCAAAATCAAAATATTAATTTAGGAAAAAACCAAAAAGCCTGAATATAA
>VKOC01000001.1:18601938-18656254 GCA_009364415.1 Spea multiplicata | reverse complement strand
GTAGTCCGCACAGGGCGCCAGAACACCTAAGGCCGGCTCTGGCTGTTGGTGTACCATGTTTCTTCAATATTTAAGATCATTTATGACACAGCCCTGATTTTCAGGCACTATCCCACATAAATGTCTCACTGGTCTTTTTGGCTAGTGGGAATCATGGGCCAGTTGGGGAGAGCCTCTGGTTTCCCCTTAACACTGTGAGGTTGCTGTTTGGATAAAGTGGCCATGCCTGATACCACACTCACTTCCACATACAATGCTGCCCCTCCCTACTTCTGGCCGAACAACATATGTGTCCTGATTTGGACACCCGAAATGCTTGACGGTATATACTGGACCATCAATCAGTGTGAAATGTATAAAACAGGCAAACTTCATGCCTGCATCAGAAGTCCTATACTTTTCTTGAGGCTCATTTTGTAGAGTTTCTCTATGCATCCTCAGAAGAAATTAATTTATCAATAAAAATATACTTAAGCTAGCTGAAATAATGATTTCATATAATAAGCAGTCATATCATATTATATTAAGCATAAATTCAATTAGAACATCAAGGGAGCATGGTAAATTGAACACATAGCAGAATAAGCATTCAAGGCACCAAATGATTGCATGGAAAAATTGTGGTTTATAGATTCAGATCAAATGTCACAAAATTTTGGAGGGCATTAGGAACACAATCGTTTGGGCAATACTTACAGGTAGATTTGCCAACTGTTTTCGTAGAGGGGAAAAATTTACTCACACTATGCTTCTCTACTCCAAGTTCTCAATTAATATTACCTTGGGCAGAGAAACTGGAGATCATGTTCATTTTTCATGCTTCAGCTTATGTCTGCTGTGTTATATATTATGAACAACATAATAAAACCATTAAATTTAATTTTCAAAAATCCATGGTTGTCCACTATGAAGCAATAAAACAGCATAATAAGGAATCGTGGCTTATCTGATTAAACACATGGTAAGACATATGGTTCCTGAATAGGGATGTTACAAAAATCAATAGCGAGACTGTTGGGAATGTATCTCAAAGGGGAACTCTTATTATTAAAGCTTTTAGTATAACTATGTTCATTAATTAAACCTGCAAATAACTTATTTTGAAGGTATCCATTGTATTTGATGGAACCACTTCTTTTGGCAGTAAATTCCATCCACAGTAAATTGTTCTTAAACTGTAAGGAATCCGATTGTGTTTTTGTACATTTCTGTTAATGAACAGGTCACTGGAGAAGTCTTTATGTTGTCCCTGCATATATTTATACAATGTTATAATATCCCCGCTAACACTAATGCTAACTAAGCAGCATTGGAAAGGTAGTGAATAGGATGCATGAAATATGTCCATGAAATAAGTCACCTTAATGTGGCTTGTCTACTTTTTAAGAAACATATAGTTTCATAAAGTGTCATCATTATTATTGATTGGACCCTGGGCAAGCATTTGCTGGGAAGGGGGACTTAGTGCAGGGGGCGCATGTATTTGCCGCACTGACTTTGCTTGTTAGGAAGAGACTATAAGAGTAAGTGTCGTCTTCACTACTTCTGACCCTAAAGTACATGAGATCCCTTCATGCCACACACACAAGGCAGGGGAGGAACATAATACTATGCTGATTGCATAGTAAATTAATGGTGGGGGTCTGGCAAGGGACCCGAAATAGAGGCACGAGTCACAATCCTCTCAGGTGTTTTGCGGGTTCAAGGGACAGCTGCTTTGGGCCCAGAGCTAACCCAAGACATTGTCCAAGGATGAAATGTGGGCTCCTACATACATTTTTCTCTCCTTTTTTTATCTTTCTCTTTATCATTCCATTTTCTCCCTACCTCTCCCATTTCTCATTATCCCTCCCACTTTTCATTATCTCTCCCCTACTCATTATCGTTCGATCTCCTTTCTCCTCATCTCCAAGTATTTATCTCCTTTCTCTGTATCACTCTTCTTTTTCTTCTACACTTTGTCTCTATCTCATCCTTCTCGTTATCTTTCCCCTTTCTTGGTATCTCTTCCCATTTTCCCCATTTCTCATCTTTTTCATTATCCCCCATTTCATTATCTCCCCCTTTCTCCCCATCTCTTCTTTTTCTCATTATCTCTGACTTCTATTCTCTCTGTCTCCTCATTATCTCTCCCCTATATCTTTGTCTTATCATTCAATTTTCTTACTCTCATCTTTCTCGTTAACTCCGCATCTCCAACCTTTCTTAAGTTCTGTGGTGAAAGCCTGAGGACCGCTCCTACAGATTTCTGTTTCAGTACTCAGTACTCTCATCATGGTGTGCGCAGCTTCAGTGCTGAGCATCATGGCATGTCATGTGACATCATGACATGGCATATGAGGCATATACAAACTCGTTATAGGTATATGAATATATTTTTGTGTTACAATTTACAGCAGGTAAAACTGTAAAATATTGGGGGGGTTTTTCTAAATGTCTCACTTACTTTTTGTTTGTCATCCTAAATGATAGATTAAATAGATGAATATGGTTTCAAAAGAAAGCCCTACTTGTTTCTGGAAAAAAAACAACAATATATAATTTGTGCGGTTATACAAAATGAGAAAGGTGGGAAAAATGACACAGCAGAAATGTTGAAAATGCTGTTGTGTCCATTATCCTCTGGTCCTGCTGGTGATCTGACTTAAGCTGGGACCAAGCCACTAATGTCCATTCTCTGCCGTTTTAGAATAGGTTAATGTCTATGAGGCTAGTCAGCCAAGAACTTGCCTGGTTCCTGTTTCAACAGTACAAAAAATACAACAAAATAACAAAGTGTCACAATGATCAGATAATGTCCCTCATTCACAGCAATGGTTGCATGAAATGTAATAACAGATGCTTTTAGCAGTGTACCTAACCAAGGTGGTCCGTGTCTTTACACAATATAGTGTGTAGAGGCGTATTCTTGCAGAAGATCAAAAATGAGATTCCTGGAATGCTATGACAAAATGTTAACATAACAATATTTTTTAAATTATCCATACTGCTCTCATACACATTTGCCACACGGAAAGCCCCTATAAATTTAATCAACACTGTCCAGTCTTAACCAAAACAAAGTCCTACTCACCAAAGAGGATTTAATTAAATCTCCCTATGGAGATTGGAAGCACTTATAAAAGAGCTCATTTCGAGCTGGTGCCTCGCATCATTTAAATCACAGCAGCCCATGGGGCAATTAGTCACCAGCCCCAGTTGCTAATCATCGTGAGCACAAAAACAAAACCAGTTTTGCATTTACAACAATAAACAGGAAAAAGCATCATAGATAAACAAGCAGACATCACAGTAACAGGAAATATGCCACTTCGGAAAAGGTCAACACAACATTGAAAACATAAGAAACAGATGTGTCATAAATAAAGTTAATACATGTGATTGATAGGTCTAAAGTTTACTCGTGTCTTCACAGTTTAAAATTTGAAAGGGGATATGATTACTTAGCAGTAATAAAGATTGACAGCCTTTTTGCCCTGCTAATTGTTAATGATGCGGGCGACTATTTAAATAAATAAAAAGCTTGGGTAACTTAAGGGCAGAGCAAATCAAGAATAAAATGTACAAGTTACATGGGCAAGTGCGTTACTTTTGCGTCTTCAGATAACTTGTTTGGTCTGTACATACTGTACCATTTTCCTGAATTATTTATTTTTAAAATGCATTACTTTCCTTGACAACACGGCGCACATATATTATTTAACTGCATATCCATCTCATTCGGGTTTACAAAAAAGACAAACACTATTAAAATAAGGATAAATGTTTACCTAGATGCTTTGGTAACTAGAGCTTGCGTATTCTCCATGGTTTTTTTTTGGCCGTTAAACCATTTTTGCGTTGACAAAGCCATGTATAGGTCGAAATGAAACATAACATTTTGCACTTTTGCTGATAATACGCTTCTTTATTTATAAGGCAATGTGCCTTCATTTGACGTTGAATGTAGTTATATAGATACTATTGTGAATTTGCCTCGCGAAACTTGTAATACCGAAGCGACTCTTAACAACGACACAGAAACTGATCCGGGATCCTCTAAGCATGTCTATTCAACTTTTGCCCTACGATGTAGCTGATACACAAATTACAACGAGGGCTTTAAAACCCAGAACAAATCATACTGACATGACCTCAACACAAACCACATGGCAAGCCTCTGATGCTCAACCTGCCTGTCTCAAGTTAAAATCAAAGAAATAGATGGTTTTCTTAAATCATTGTCATTTGTCACTAATAAAGAAAATTCTTTGATTAGATTAGGTAGACTGTGAACTTTTTCTTTCTTGATTAGGTAAATGCTTGATAACTGTCACTGCAATTACCTTTTTTGTCAGCAGATATAGAAAAAATGTGCTGATGACTGCAGAACGTGGTGACAGTATAGTCTGCATCTTAGTTAGTATCGTGTTTTTCTTCTTTGTGATGATATCCAGTGCATCTTAATCATGTTTTATAGAATAAAAAAGGAAAATAGCAATGAATTGCACCAGAACACTAATAGTTCTGCATTCTATGGAACTCTTTTCATGCATTTGAGATGGCAACCCCTTCGGCTTTCATGTTCTTCTGTTAATTATTTTAATTCTGAGATCAAACAATGTATTCTGAGGTATTTGACCAGGGCTAGTCCTATGATGGGGTTGGATATTGGAAATTCTTAGTCCTGTTCTATGTCTGTGTATGTGACATACAGCATCCTGGATATTGGGGTTGATTCAACAAATTGATTAAAACATTATTTACAATAAGTAAGCAATTCACGTACGTTGATCATACATTTAAGATTACGAACACACATAATCAGGGATGGATGCAGAGCCTGACATCAGGAGGGACACTCACAGACACACACTAATAAAAACAACATTTCTAACACGCTAACACGCACACTCACACTAACATATACATCCAGACAATAACACAACCAGAAACACTAACAAATGCACACAGACACTGAAATGAACACACCCAGAAACTCACACTAAAACACCTGGGCACTAACACGCACAAAGATACTTAAACTAACACACATATCCACACTAAAACACAGCCGGACACACTTACACACGTGCACACAGTAAATCACATTACCATATCTAACTAACACAGTCTAACTAACACAGTCAGACACTCATGCTAACCCACATGCACACAGACACTCACACTAACACAACTGGACACACTAACATACCCAGACACACACACTCTAATACCCCCAGATACACACACTAATATACCCACGCACACTAACGGACACACAACATATCCTGACACACACCCACTAACATACTCAGACACATTAACAAACACACATACACTGACATCCCCAGACAAACACATATACCCAGACACAAACACACTAAAATACTTTCTGGGATTTCAGCTGTCTCAATACCGTAATTGTTCTCTCTTGAGTTGCCTGAGATCCGAGTTATTCTGGATCCCAGCCAACTAAAATCAGAGTCTCTTCTGATGAATGGTGATAGGTGGTTTTACCATTCTCACAGTGCATGTTTAGTCATAGATTGAGAGCCAGTGAGAGTAAAGAAGAAATGTTCCCCATTTTCTGAGGCACACTTAGAAATCGTGGTTTTATTCCCTCCTGGATTAACAGCAAGATTGATTTTGGTGGTTTTGTATCTTTTTCAAAATACATTACTACGTTACTATGTAATGTTTTACACATTTGAAAGATAAAGGAAAACCTATAATAAGGTAAAACTGTTCTTCTAGCCTATAGCTATATTTTCTAAATCATGGTAAAGTTTTTGCATACATTTATCCTAATGCAAATCAATAAAGGCAAGAGCTAACTTCACTTCACTTTGCAGAAAAATGTACAATATCAACAGCATTTTAAATACAAACAAGCTACATTTCATGCATTTATTATTCATTGTTATGAAGTTAGCATCTCTATGAATATGAAAACTTTGCCATCATGGGAAGTGCCAGTCATCAAACCTTCCCACCAGTGCGAACGAGAACTCATACCAAGATATTCATGCCAAGGAGTGCAAGGAGGTGAAGGGCTGCTAGATCATGTGTGTGGAGGGGAGGGAGCGTGAGGATCACCAATGCTGGAACAGGCTCTCCTTGCAAACACCATTACCCTGAAAAGTCTCTACAGTAGCAAGACCACCCAAGGAGAAGCACGAAGGCCAGAACACCAGGACTAAGTACCAGGGACAAGGCATACAAATGGTAAGATGGTATCAAAACCATTTAAACAGGTACTGGTTGGGGCAAGCAGCAAATTCTGAGGTCAGGAGACAGTCCAAAGGTCAAAAACCAGAGCCAGGAAAATATAAAGTGTACAAGGATCAATATATAGGCAAATGGAAGTGGGTGAGAACACACCACTACAGGGGTTAGTTATAGCTCTATAGCAGCAACAGATGATGTTTTGTGTGATCTTGCTCTCTGTCTCCTATTCCCTATGCTGGCCATATGCTTGCTGGATTGCCGAGACCAGCAAGGCGGCCTAGCAGAAAGAGGAGCTTCTGCATAGTGTGTTTCTGCTCCTCTCTTTCTCCATGAATCTATCTGCATTATTCTGGCCTCTCCATGCCATAACTGAAATGGCAGGAAACAAAAATTCATAGTCTGAAAACGAATGGACCAAAAAGGACGGAATCAGCATTGGAATACATCTTAACAGTGTCCAAAGTTCGTAAGAGTGGCGTCACATCTCTTTGAGAATCCACAGTCAATTTGGGAAAAAATGATCAACTGAAGACAGAGGGAAGAGTGCTTAAAGGAGCACTCCAGACCTAAGTTCATGTTAATTCCCTGTTGCAGGCACTCTTTAGTTATCAGAGTAAGAAAATTAGTCTGATCTCTCTTCCAAAATGTTGAAAAGAAATACAAAATAAAAATAGTAAAATCAAAGTAAAATATAAAAAGAAAAGTAAATTAATAATTTTAGAACCCCAGTGATGTCATTCTTCTTTTCTAGAAGCCAGGCTTGCTACTTGCCTAGGGAACTACAACCTTCTCGTGACTTTGTCTAAGCTGAGCTTTTCCTTGACTTCTCCTTATCACTGACCCCTGCATGAGATCTTGTTTTTGATTGAACTTGAATGAAAACATTCCTTCAGGATCCCTTGGTTGCAGGCATCTTCTAAGCCACTGCCACCGTCTGTGTCTGTTCCCTGTGGGCATAATATGCCGTATAGGATACATGGATAGAAGATCCTGCTGTTATTCATTATGGGATATTTCCTACATAAATTCCACAAGAAACATTTTCCTGATGTCCATTGTTATGGCATTCAGCGGGTCTGCCCTCACTTTGCATATAAATTATTTATTGCATCCGTAGTTTGCAGCTCTCTAATCTCACCATTCAGAAGAATCCTTGGAAGGCTAACGTCTAGATATACTAGTGTAAAGTAATGTCTAAAGGGGGTTACATCATAATTATGTACATTTTTCTTATATTTATGATATACATGATAACAAAGTAAATTCTACCACACACTTTGCAAATTTCAAATGATTTACACAAACACTAATAATTATTATTATGTTATGCAACATATGCATCCTTTTTTTTAAAATACTTTGTTATTCCCGAAAGGCTATAGAGCAAACATTAGTCTTTGAAATGCAGACTGGATGTACTTAGGTAATTTTATCAAAATGATTTTTTTCTGGCAAATACATATTGTTTTTATTAATGTTAACCACTATTTGGACATTTATAAAGCATCTGCAGATATCCTTGTAATTAAAGGCATCTTAGAAACATAGAATAGATAACAATTCGGCTCATCTAGTATGCCCAACATTATAACCAGGTTTTCCATATACAAGTTTATCCACAAGTGCCTTTCTGTTATTCTTGTAAATTTATTATTGTTTATCCTTTCTTATGCATTTTCTATGATGACAAAATGAGTTGCTAAATATTTTTATGCTTAAAATATAATTGTATGTTTTAGTACATTCTTCCAATGGCTTTGAGGAGACCGCCTTTGAAGGATGTCTAAACCTCCAGCTATATTATTACTTCTTTTAAAGTCATGCCGTGGTTAGGCAGACACCCTCCTGGGTGCATGCACTGCATAAATATTTTACTTGCCCAGTGGAGCTTTCATTCTCAGTATTTAACACTTAATTTTATCGGCGTAAACTATCTTCTTGTGTTAGTTAGTGTTAATCACACCACCAGATGCCTGCTGTCCAGCATATTAAATATCCTGCTCAAAAGAAAACACTAAGGTCATATTAAAGCAATAATGTTCCTTAGTAACCAGTAAAAAAATGTTACCGCATAGAGGAAAAAAATCTAATAACTGCATTATGTGAAAACCAATCCTCATATAATCATATCATTTAATTGCTAGAGAATCATAATCTGCTTTGGTGGGTAGGGGGAAGAGATATTAAAATCTGCATGAGACAGATTAAAAACCAAAAAATCTTAGGTAAGACATGATTAAAATTATAAATAATAGGGAGACATTGGAATATGTAATAGCAAAACAATAAAAAAGAGTTATTATTATTATTTTACCTATTTTGTAGTACAGTTAAGATATGATATTCTTTGATACATGCTTTCCATTTAAATGGAAAAAAATAATTTGGCTTTTGAAATGAATATACTATTTTGACACCATGTGCATCATTTGATCTATCGTAATGTCCTTTTTAATCATATGTGCAATTACTCTGTGTGCTCCGCTGCTAATCCGGCATACACGTGTTTAATTGTAGATGCAAAAACATTAATCCCAGGGTTACTTTTTCTAAAATGTTCCAATACTTTAAATGCAAAAGTGGAGTTAATTCAGGTTATTAATGGACACTCCACATTTGCTTGAATTCCTTCGTAGCCCCACCTGGTAGGCATAATCCATAATCTAACCCTGCATGCGGCAAACTGCCTTATATCGCAAATATATGCATAAAGATATGACAAATCATGACCATCCGCGGTGCGTTCAACAATCAGTTCAATAGTAAGTTATAGGTTTTATGGCGATGGAATTACAAGAAGAGATTACGCTAAATGAAAACCTGGCAACCAAACTACAACAATCACAGAAAAATGTGTTTTATTTAAATAGTAATCAGGCAGTGAAATTTGCTCCTAGAAAAAGCTGTATGTTCAAAATCAGTATCAGAATTCAAAGGAAACTGGATAGTACACAACAGAAGAACGGCATTTTTTTTTTTTTTGGATGGAGAGCATATTCCTGCCTTGGAAATGAGAATGACTGCATTCCGATGGTTAAAGTGAGAAAAGAGTTATATTAGCGGGATTCTCTGTTCCTTTGATAATTGTTTTTCTTTAATTCATTCCATTTCTAAAAGACTCTATTGGGGTGTTTATCAATGATTTTTCTATGCCGATACACTTTCTGGTTCCTTACATTTACAAATGCTACTGTGGTTGTTTCATGTAAACATAAAGTGACAGTCACCTAGGGATGGTGGTCCTTAGAAATTAGAACCTGATGAAGTCAACTGAGAGCTGCAACATGTTCTAAGCTTTAAAGAATATCCAACATAACCCTTGACCTCTTAAATGTGTGTCAAAATACCCCTGCTATCAATTATTGAGCATGCTAATGTTTTTATTTTCAATCAGGAGCTGGGGTGAGGGTCAGCATTCATTGCTTCTGGCTAATTTAAGTCTTGAGCTCGGTTCTGGTTTATATTTCAGTGATGCAGTTTAATTGATACCATTTTCTTAGGACAACATAAGGCTGATGATGACCCAGAAATGCTTCTAGATTGTACATGTATGAGTAGGACCCTTGGTAAATGTGTGATGATGCTATATAAATAAATCATAAGCACGCTGATTCTGTGGCTTACGTCCATTCCCAGAATTTATGTGAATTGGTCAGAGACGTTCTTATCCTGCACTGGTGAGATCTAACAAGAATGAAACAGCTGTTTGAAGGCCTGGACTGATCAATTGGCAAAGCCTCTGACCTTAAAGTGCCAGGGACACCTCATCATCGCCAGTCCAGCCCTGGCTGTATGTAGGAGGAACACTCTGGCCCATGCGATTCCTACACGGTGCTATAAGTCAAGCTATGTACAGTATGGAGGAACATAACATGGTCCTTGAGTCTCTTTCTATAGCATGATACCAAACTTAGCGTCTGCTTTGTGTAGAAGAAAATACTAGGAAATGTATAGATTAAATGATATTCAGATGCAGTATATGCATTAGCAAGGGGTCAGGGGCATTTTTCTGATTTATAATGGTTGGTTTCACTCCCTAGTTCAAATGTATGGACATATTCATTAGAACGCATTTGCACTGTATCGTCCCCCTTGATGTTCCTTGGCTTGCAGGAGATAAGTTCAGCTGAACACATGTCTCCGGCATACTAGAGGACATGCATTGTATCCTGACGATTTTTCCTAGGGCCTAATGATGCCCCCTGCACTATTGTGCAGAGAGCGCTCCCACTGACTTCAATAGAAATGCTTTCTTGCCAGTGTCTGGGCATTTCTTTTGCGTCAGTGCCAAAGATTTGTTTTTCTCTTTAATTTGTTTGCAATTATAGTGTCTGGAGTTAAAGGAATTTTAAGCACCATTTACACCTTGACCGTTTGTATGCCTGCTCCTCTAATTGTTTTCCTCTGCAGTGTTTTTGTTGTACGTTGGGCAAGATTAGTTGGCACCAAAAAATATTTTTATTTAAGCATTACTTACAGTGCCCTATGTAGTTTAGCACTGAAGAAAATGTGGTTGCATTTGATATTGTTCCAATATTTGAGCTGATTGCTTATGGTAATGCTAATGAAGTTCTTTGCTCCATAGACTTTCATTAGTCACAGGGTCTAGTCAGGTTAGTAAGGCTGAGCCATTCTATGGTTTATCACATGAGAATATGATGAGGGCTCAGGCTGTTTACCTAGTAGATGCTGATATCAAAGCTCTAGATCAGTTAATACGTAACTGTACACAGAAACAAAGATTGGAATACAGCACTCAGTAGTGAGATGGCGCGCGAGTCAGGGTACCACCAAGTCCTTCAATAAATCCAAAATAAAGAAGCAGAGGCTCAGCACTCAAATGGTAAGGTGAGTCTATTTCACACAGGCAACATTTCGACACACAGGTCTTTCTCAAGCCTAACGTGAAAACTAGATCTGTCTAAAAAATTTAAATACCACAATATTTTTGAAAACTATTTTTAAGAAACTTCAATAATTGGCAATCAAAATTCTTGGTGAGAGCTTCCATTTAAAGTGTGTGAGTGTATTGACTCTTTTATGGCTGCTGTATTACTGGGCCATTTGGCTTTGCTTGCATCCTAGGCTGAAGGTTGCCAGTCCTTCCTATACCCACTCAGGAACTAGGATACTATGAAAACCATGCAATAAAGTTCTAGATATATTAGGCAATCGGTACTTTGTTTTGTGGACAATAAGAAGCAGGCACTGGTGAACCTAAATGGTCTCCCCATGCTTCACAGCTTAGCACCCTGTATTACATGGTGTCAAGTCCAACCCTGTCTAGGTGGAGAGTCTACTCACCAGGGGATAACTGGGTTTTTATGGTAAGCATTATAAATTGTAAGCTGACTGTGATAGACCATAAGACATATTAGTAATTGTATAACTTAGAATTAGCAAGTTTTGAAAATACAAAGTACGTGCAATTAAGTTCATGTGAGAAATACATTTTGCTAAAATTACCGGAACTCATATTTTTTTTCTCTTTTTCCAACAAAAAGGATGTCATGTAAGCATGTGCAAAGTCTTATAGACCTATGCCGTATGTTTTTTCAAGAACATGATCATGAAGATTTACATGACCCCTATGCATGACCTTATCTCTAAAGAGACCATCTGGGATCTTTTCAGTTTAAATCTCCCATTGTAGTCAAGGATGGATTTGTGGCTCATAACAACGAGATCGTCCGCGTTGGTGTTCATGGAATACATCAATAATTGAATAGCAGCATATAACCTTTCACTTAAAGGTTTTTAAGCAGCCAAAAAATACATCTTACCAGGTGTACTGCCCCACACCCACCGGTCTTTAATCCATTATAATAACAGGAGGGTCATGTCCAATATTTGAGATTAGAGGGTATTAGAATTTATGTTATGGGTCAGCAGCTATAATTACTGGCAGAATGATATATATGCGTCCACATGTGAGAGAGGAAAAAGAGAAAAAGTTTGTCCTATTTTCATGCGAGTTAATTTACGACGAGGCAAAGCATAAAACATAAATAACTCTGCTAGGTTTTCTGAAATAGAAGTACTGATGTAGCACTAAGAAGCCTCCACAGGGAAAAACACTGACATCAGATATCCATTTCCTCTATTAATGCTAAGTAAGCAATTCTTAATACAAAAGATGAGCATCTTCAAAGGAAATGTTAAGGTATACAATTAAGAATCCTATAGAAATTGCATTCTGTAGGGGTCGTGTTTCTCATTAAAGGAACAAACACTTGCTCACAATGGTTAGAACATAATCTGAAAAGAGATCTGTTTACACAGACCAAAATACCCGGATCTAGCTTCACATCTATTGGATGTTAATTAGGCTGACTATGCAACATTCAGGTTAGATAATGTACAGTACCTTACACGGATAGTACATGAAATAAACATGAAATATTTAAGATAGAATGCATGCATTTTTATATTAAGCGTCCTGGAATTTATTTTGATAAATAATATTATAGGCAAAAAAATGGGAATTTGCATTTATACTGATCACTTATTTGATAAGTGTATGCATAGCTAGTTAAACCCTTCTTCTAAGAGAAACAAGCCTATATAGATATAGATATACTATTCTGGATCCATTAACCATTTAAAAGTTGGGCCATTCAAGTGTTCCTAGAAGGATTTATCGAGTATAATACTTGAAGATTGTTGAGCAATTGTTTGATTAACTTGGAAAATACATTGAGTGGAATCCATTTGGTGAAAGCACAGGTTTTATGGTACATTTCTTGTATATCGAGATCATTCTAAAATCATGGCAACTCTCCTAGTTCCATAGACATCAAGTCTTGCTAAAATATTTCATTTCTCCAACACTCCTTTGCATCAACCAAGGTAACTCTAAGGGGCTGATTACCTAAATCTTGAGTTGTCCCAGCAAATTGTGCAGATAAGAGCTATCAGTGCTACTTGGCACTCCCTTTAATTGGGGAAACGAGGGGGTCAATCTATGTGAAGTGCAGTGAGAGTAATTGAGTTACAGCAACCATGCTCTTACAGTATACCCTAGACTGTAGAATAGATGGTTAAACTCCTTACCCAATTCAAATACTCTCATCATGAACAGCAAGGGAAAACTGTTTATTTCCCAACTCCAGTCCCAAATACCTAGCAGTAATTAAGTGCTGGGTAGAGACCCATAGGCCATTAAAACAAAAGTAAACACAAACAGATGTTCTTAATCCCACAATCCGCTCCATACCCCTCTGTAATAAGTAGAATAACAGGAGTAAGGTGAGAAGGGATGGGTTTTGACTGTCCATCTGAACATCTGTACACATAGTTCCACCCCACAAAAGATGAGCACTTGACATGCCACCAGTCTTTAATTGTAATACCCCATCCCACATTATATTGGATCTGTGAAAGCCTATTGATACAAAGGAGTGAGAATGTGCCTCCAAAACACCACAATTAATAAATAAGACGTCATGTTAGTTTAAATAATCCTTAGTGTGTTTCATTCTATCTTTGAAGAGAGTTATAATTATGAGTGCAGAAAATAAGAGAATGCAACAAATTGCTATTTTATAGTATCTTATAATGATGAGGATGAGCATCATTGGGAGGCTTTATTTGATATCAAGACAGGCTAGCAATGGTGATTAACTACAAGTAACCATCACTGAGGTTTGCCACTTGTCAAAGATTAAGTTACAGGAGTAGCCCGGGGTCCATTTTCTACAGCCTAAAGTGATCATGTAGTTCTGTACATGTCTTGTCTCCATTGGTTGCATCAGGGAAGTGTTGGTCAAAGTTCTTTCTCTACAGTCTGCAGATGAACCAGACTATAGAATAAAAAATGGAGAAAAAAATGGATACAAAAGCAGATGAAAACCTTTAGGCAAAGACAGATAAATAATGTGGGGTAACTGCAGCAGAGTTTACAGCTGCTCAGCATTCTACAGAAATCCAGCAACCAGAGGCTGATGATGAAAAAAATAGGAGCAGAGGCTACATGTCCCAATGAAAGATCAAGGTGGCAAGTTCTAAACATACATAGAAAAAGATGGTGCAAGCACTAGCTACAAATCAGACCATCTTGTAGCTCAAAGTACAGCAGAAGGCACATTCTCACAGCTAGGGATTTGTAGTGTAACCTTTTAATCCAACATGGAGCTGACATGATCCTCAGTCTATGTCCTTTAGTGATGATGAAGTACATGATCCTGACATCTCGACGGTTGAATTGTTCCCAGTCAAGATCTTTCTTCTACAATTGACTGTAATATTTTATAAAAGTATAATGTAATTCAGGTCATAGAGGCCGCAATGATAAAATGATAAAAGACCTCCAAGTGTTTATTTGGAATCTTAATTCTAGTCTAAATATCTAATTTATATATATATATATTATATATACGTAAATATATGAGAGTGATGAAAAATGTGTAATATTTTTAGTATGGCATGTGCACAAATAAAAACATTTATTAATTTGTTATTAAATAAAGAATGTCAAAAATGTGAAGACGGCACAGTTTGGAAGCAGATAAAGAATAAACTTGATGGTAGTAGCGTTCAATTTTTTTTCTTAACAAATGACAAAGCCATAGCTTTTCCCCCCAAAATGAAATGTTTAAGTATTGGTATTGTTCTATATTTTTGTAAGCTACTTAGCTTCCTGGTCTGATTTTTCTTTCTTTCTTTCATTCAATTTTTTTTTTATCTAACACCGTAGATACTGTTTGTTTATCATCCAAACCCTGAAAATACATTTTTCAACAAAATTCCTGACATCCACAAAATTATGTCCGCTCCTCAATCCCGTTATTTCTAATAACAGAGATAAAATGTCATCACACTAACATCCTATTACACAATTCTGTGGATTAAAGTGGCTATTTAAATGCATTATTACAGCTAATAAGCAGAAAAGCAATAATGACTGCAATCAGCAGCTTGTTCTTGGGAATTCCAAAATTAAGAAAATAAAAATTTGGCACTTCATTGAAGTAAGATCTTTTTAACACTCCGTTGTTTTATCATCGTTTGATTAGTGGGTGAAATGATAATGTTTGACCTCCTTTACCCTTTGTACTTATGATGTTGGTTTCTTTTTCTTCCCACCCACACAACGTTCAAAGCAGACGTATGTTCTAAAATGTTCAACAAAGCATAAAAAGAGATTAAACAAAATAAGGATATTGTTACAAACGGCTTTGATACTAGTAAAATACACGCATGCTTCTTAACACTTTGATGACCTAATATATAGTAATAAAACACTATTTAAAATTCCAATGGAATTTGAAAAAATATCCAGTTTAGAAAAAAAAAATACAATTAGAATGATAATAATATTACGGGAGATAGTTTTATTTCACAACCATTAATGATTGTCCTAGCAAACTCAGATAAAAATAAAATGATGCGCAACTTTAAAATTGGTCAAGCAGTAGACATCTAGATTAGACGGATATAAGGTGTTGTCAAACATCTCAGAATGTCCTCACCTTGAACAACCTTGCTTTGGAAGCAATTGTGTGCCAGGAAACATTTAACTGAAAAATTGTGCAATTAAGTGGCTTTTAGATACTATCCTACGTGAAAACGTAATCTCCTTCATGCTGGCAGGTATTAAACTAGGAAAGGAACATCTAGAACGGATATCTGATGATGTTAGGCACTTGCATACAGACCCAAAAGAGACAAGATGTTTATTCGCTAGAGCAGGTGAGTTTCTAGGAACTTGCTGACTTCATTATGCATGAAGGACCAACCTTGAGCTTCTCTGGTGAGAAAGACTTGGTTGACACTATGTAATGGACAGTTAAAGGCCACCGCAATCATGCATAATAACAGGTCGGCTCAGCTTAACTTGTTGGGCACATTTGAACGATTGGATCTGTATAGTGAATTGAATATGTTGAAAACTGTCTCTAGCAAACTCTGGTAACAACTCCCAATTTAATGATTAAACCTCAAGAGAACTTTTATTCCATCATCCATATTTTAATGTACCATGCTACTGTTATTTCCACAAATACTTTATTATGTCCTTTTATTGTATTAAGTGCTTGCGTGCTTTTACTTTAAAACCATGTATTTTTTATGGGCACATTTTGTAATAAATCCTATAAATTAAATACAAAACACTCTACAGAGATGGGGGGGATTGTATTGTGCAGGAAATGTGACACCTCTGGTTACTGGGAAATTGCTCTGAATATATAAAGACAGAATTCTTCAGTAAGATTTTTGAAGTCATTATTCAGTATATCCATCAGGTGGCGTTTGGAGAACAAATTGTGATTAAACAAAAACATCAGAATCTACACTCGTTATTTTCCTTTATGGCTGCTTATATACATATCTATACCATGGTGTTAGTTACATAAGTTGTTATGAATATTTTTAGTAGTGAATTATGCCAGTATGTTAAGTACTCAAACATAACTGAAAATACAAGTTAAAAGTTCTGTACTGTTATGAATTCTTCGTGTTTTTAAGTTAAAGGGGACACTCAGCTATTATGCGCATTAAAGTGGCCAAAAGTATGTGGAGACCCAACCATCACACCTTACGGGAATTTATATGGTGTAGCCCCTTGTATAACCATTGTAACAGTACAATAACAGTACTGGATTCACATATATTTCTGCTGCCTAATTATAAAAATGAATCCACACAGCTAATATAAGGAATAAAAAAAAAACAAATTACTTATTAGATACAAAAGTCACAGTTCTTCATTTATTTATTTAAACACTGAGTAAACAGAAGAAATATATAATCTCATATTTTTAATTTTATATGTACAGGAATATAGGTGTGACGACTTTATACATACAATACATATTTAAAAAATAATCCAACCTAGTAAGAATGTACAATAGTCAAGGAATGAACAAGGGTTAAGTCGTGTTAACCTTTTTTAATGCTATGAGGTATGACCTTGCATCCCTGTGACACTAAAAAGGTTATTTTATTTTATTTTTTTATTCAATCTGTATGGAATACGAAATGATTTGATACTTTACAGTGATAAAACATAAACATTTCAGACATTATAAGACTTTATAAAATAATTTACAGATAGTCTATCATCTCTAGTATTTTTTTTATAATTAGGAAGACAGTTATATGACTGCCACGGTTGTTTGAATATTGTAAAATAATTTAAAAACAGTTCATGCAGAACAGGAAGCAATTGAAGTTGTTTCTATTAACTTTTCCAAATCCTGCCATTTAATCATTTCGTCTGGTTTGCATCGGGTCTGGTACATAACAATGACAACCATCTGAGACTTTTTTTTAGCAGTTTTAGCTTGTACGTGTATTACACAAGGTGATACCTCTCTACACAGTTCTACTGTACATGTCAAGCCACCACTGCCAAGCTCCACAAGACGTTATTTTTACTGTAGGAATGTGCTTCATGTGAAAGTTCATAAGGATTCTAACAAAACTTTCTTGTTTTTACGACTTTACTTTGATATTTGACTGAGTGGCCTCCGTGACCCATGACATAAACATCCAACATGTAAGTCTTCCCGGGCAGCAGTCCTTTAATTGTCTCTGTGGTGACTGCCTTTTGGAGATTTTGGCTGTGGAAGTATTTACAGAGAACTTTATCTGACTTCTTTCTCGTGTCTGGACCCAAGCACTGATTTTGTTCCCTCTTCTTATGCTCTTCATTGTAGTCGTCATCCACTTCTTTTTTATACACACAAAATTTGTTTCTTTCTTGTGTGCCCAACCATGCTATGGTCACCGAAGAGCATGTGCGTAGTTTGTCAAAGGCTTTGATTCTTGTATCTTCGGGGAGAGAAGGGAATGGCTGTTTATTAAATTTTGATGTTGCTAGAATCTTTAACATTGATGCTCCTTTTTTGCTTCCTTTGAGTCTAATTAGATATTTTGCTTTTGGTTTTCCTCTTAACTGGAACTGACGTACACCCTCCACACTTTGTGACAAAAGTAGTTTTCCATCTCTTCTGACTTGAATTTGGATGGCATCCAAGCAAGAATGGACAGAAAACGTTACCTTTTGGTGAGATGAAACTGGGGCAAACCTTAAAAACTTGGCACCCTTTCTTTTAATGAACACATCAGTAACTTTACCATCCTTTAGCTCTAGTGTTTTTTGTTTTGCTTCTTCTTTGGTTCGAGCAAATGTTCCAACATAAGCAGTGCTCATGTTTGTGCCAGTATTAACCGCAAAAACATCAAAGTAGTATTGAGTGTCAGGCTTCAGGTCGGAGATTGTGAAGATGTTTTTGTTTCCAATGCAAACCTTCTGAATATCCACGTTGGGTTTTGCAGTTATTTGCCTTAACGACTTTGCATTAGGATTTTTTGGCATAAAACTTCTATCTTTTCCAGCGTTGTTTGAAGAAAAACCAAAGTGGGCAAAGTCAAAAGGGCTGAAATCTAGACCAGGCTTTGGGGCCATCATGAATGCATCATCTGCGTTAAGTTTAGCTTCAACAGCACAAATGCTTTTAAAATTGTGTTCCTTGTTGATGACAACACAATATTGGATTGGTTGTTTCAGAACAGATGATGTTGGTGTAGGCTTCCATGCTAATGTTACCGTTGTACGCCCAAGTGAAGTCACATCAACTCTAGGATCATAAGGTAGTTCAGGGTAAGGCTGATCCGATTCTGGTGTTGTTGTAGCATAAACTTTGAAATTAGTGTCTTTTTCTGTTGAGATCAACTCTAGTTGATACAAGCCAGCTGGTGAACTTGATGACACAAAATATTCCACATCATTGCCTTTATACGAGAATAATTCCGTGCCTTCTTCATTCATTAACTGTTGTTTTTGCTGCTCAAGTGATTCAGGTTCACCTACAAAATCAGACATTTGAAAAATATGTTAATGCACGTGTTATTACTGCAGAAATGCAAGTCTGCAACTTGAAAGCCAAGGTTTCATTATCATAACTTGAGCTCAACATCTGCTCATTCCCCTGAATCAGCAAAGCCATAAAGACATACCTTGCAAAACAACATGAACACAGAAAGGTGTATATATATATATATATATATATATATATATATGTATGTATGTGTGTGTGCTGGTGTTCTTAACATCTTTGTACCATGCAAATGTTTTAGTTTAAATAAAAAAAGTTTGAAAACTTTTCAGGGAACACGTGCATTCAGGACTATATCGATTTAACTATGGCTTTGGTCATGTTGATCTAGAAGAACAACTGGTTGCCTTTGGATCCGAGAAGGCTTTTCTTTACCTCTTTGAACCCCTTTATTTGATAAATGTCTCACTGTGTTTTTTTCTAACTTCTTCTGGAACAACAGATATGGGTTCTTGGAAAGGCAGAACTTAATGGACTTTTCCACTCAGAGTAACAATGTAACCATATAGCTTTAATAACGTGTCTTTGTTTGGTTCCATATGGATGTGTAATTGCTTCCCCGTCACAAATCAATTTCTCTTTCGAAGTCTTCTAGAATCAGACTTCTCTACTTCCACCAAAGTGGAGGGAATAATAAACATGACTGCCCTCAGTGGTATTCATAAAGGTTGGGTTTCTAAGAAAAATACTTGGCGTGTTAATTGCAAACACAATCACATTTAAGAAATATGTTGAATAAATTGATTACAAAATCTCAACATCAAATGCTCTAGGTATATTTTATTTGGTTTTATGACTGTAGAAATCCAGGAGAAAATATATAAATTTGCTGCATTTATGTAGCAGAACTAAATAATTTTACCAACTATGCCAGACAATCATTAAGCTGTGTTATCCTAGCACTGTTGATGTAAGGGATCAGGAACTAGTCTCTGAGCCCCAGGGGCAAATTATTGACATGCCAAGTATAATTTCTGATCCAGGTAGACTCAGTTACCGAGCTTATTAATTGTGAAGCTGCATCAAACCAGAAACAGGCACTCCAATGAAGTATTATTATGAAAGCATTACGTGGTACCAAAGTACTATTAAGTGTTTGGGTTTGAACTTTACATTTGCTGTGTGTGTATGTAGAGGTTTATAGATACAGTCATGTGATATATTCGGGGGTCATAGAGGTCATTTTAAGGATTTGCAGCAATAATTACTGCTTTACAGAGCTAACACCATCACAGACATAAAGAGCTGCATTATCAATAAGTGTCTTCTCCTTCGCTAGGCTAACAGACAGAATAAGCTCATCTTGATCCCTGGTGTAAGCTCAACTTTATCCTTGGTGTTTCAAATGGATTTGTAGGTGTATAAGTAATCAATGAGTTCTGTTGTTCGATCTACAGTTCATTACCTGATCCTTCTCCACTAGCTTCTTCAGGAAGTTCCTGTAGAGTCAATTTCCACTCCAGTGGTGCATCACATGGTGTGACAATAACCGATAGGGGTGTATTATCTTCCTCCACAACAAAGAAGTATCTATGAACAAAGGCAGAAGGTGTGAAACGTCTAGCCGTTATACAGTTTGTCAACAAATAAGTTTGAGCATTAAGAGTTAACTAAAAAAAATAGCAATACCTTATAAACATGTCGTAAAATCATTATATTAACTTTTACGTTAATAAAGCAGCCACAATCAATACAGTATATGTAAAATTCCAACAACGGCTTAACCTGCATCCTTAGTATATACTGGTAATTGGAGGCAACCAAGAACAATTGTTTATGTATGGTTCCCTCCTATGGAAAAGGGATAGTCATATCTCTCTTAGGGGTTAATTTGATAAAGTGAGTCGTAAGTTGTTTCACAATAAGCATTTTATCTTGACAACTTTACAATACATTAAGAAGTTCTTAGCCCAGAAAGCTTCCCATGCAAGATTTAGCAGCTGGGCCTACATAATGCATAGTTAATTTAAAGATTTATTTGTAGGAAAAGCTGCAGTGGC
The DNA here is from genome assembly GCA_009364415.1 of Spea multiplicata. Classification (NCBI taxonomy): domain Eukaryota; kingdom Metazoa; phylum Chordata; class Amphibia; order Anura; family Pelobatidae; genus Spea; species Spea multiplicata. The sequence continues at coordinate 18,635,202 of VKOC01000001.1, read as the reverse complement.
TGGCTCTTTCCAATGGCTGGTGAAGCTGGTGAGATGACCTGTTTAAATTCAACACACTAATAATAAAAGCTGTTGTCTATTGTATCCAGACTCTTATATGTTACTTATTGCAGTTGTAAAATATTTTTCTAAATTAAGAACTAAAAAGGGGTTGATTTTGCTCTGTGAATCTTTTTCTATGGTTTAGCTTCACTATACATCATTTGTATTGGGTATTTTACCTTGTTTCCCTTTTTTTCTGTGTATCAAATGGCACATTAATTAGCCCTAATATATATACATACCATTTTGTTTATGTATATCATGAGTGGCAACATTTTATACTCCATGGCTCTGCATAAATGATTTTGTGCAATGTGTATCCATGCATTTGTATATTTTACCTTTTAGGATTGTCTCTGAAAAGATAGCCGCTGATTTCAGCTCCGTCAGGAACAACCGACGAATCATGGAAAAGGGCTTTGTCTCGTATCTGCATTTGAAATAATTCTTCATCCCTAGTTGGTAATTTCTGGGACCTCAAGCAGACTGGCATGAGAAGTAAAGAGATGTACCAATAAGACAGCAACATCCTGAAAAAAAAGTTAGGAGGTTAAAAGGAAATCACTGATCCAATTAAAATTACACTCACATGCTAATATTAGATAACAGCTTAACATTCTCTAATTCATTGTAACTTGGTGGACAGGTATGTTGTCCATAGCGGTCTCAGGGCTAGATTCCAGGGGCACCTTATACCCACACGTGGGAACTTTCCAAATGAGCTGACCCTGTCACTCCTTAAATATAAAATGATCCCGATTCTATGTAGCGATTCATTAACTGCGTTAACCAAATAGCTTTAAGTCATGGAAACCTTGACTTGTCATTATTTAAAGATATACTTAATTGAGTAACATACATTCAAACAGGTATTTCCACTATAACACACTCATAGATTTTACCCCTTCACCCTGAGATCCTGCAATTGGAGCAAAATCCCTGAGACTCCCAGGCATGCTTATGTCATTAAATACAATATACACTGGAAGGCAAGGGATAAGCAAGTCTGGGTATTAATAAAATGGGTAGGGTGTGGATGGGGGGGGGATTTCTACTGCTCCCATAAACACATGGTACTCACGTGGTAAAAATATGTGGTCCCTTTAGCTAAAATCAAGGCCGGTTTTGGTTTATGCTAACTACTTGGAAGTTAGGCTAAAACTAGGTATGATTACTTTAAGTTGTATAAAGCTCATGATTCCTTTAAAAAACAATTATTATTATTTTTTAAAAAAAAAATATTTAGAAAGAGACAGCACACTTTGTAGGTATAGAATGTAGTACACTATGCTGGGAGACCTTGTCACTTTTAAAATGACATGAACAGTTTTCGAGTGGCCTATGCACGTGACAAAAATTGTACCAATAATGATAAAACTTTGATTTGAAGGTGTGTAAGGGGTAATCGCCTCCAATAAGCCAAAACCCAGTCCCCAGGAAAGCATGTATAACAGCATTTATCTTCCCCCAGCATGCCGAATTCAGGGGTGTAATTTTAGCTCTATTGAACCGTGAAAACTAAAATACTTTAATATTTCCTTCAGTTTCTTTTTAAACTGCAAAATATCATAACGTCACAGAACAGAGTAGACATTCAGGGAGTCCAGCAGATAATATAGTAATAAATCAATATAGTAAGAGGATTTCAAAGGAGAGCCTGTTTTATATCAGAGATATCGGCTCATAGTCTTCTCATCAAAAAAAACCATAATGAAATAAGCATTTAATATTGATGAAGTTGGCCCTTGTCCGGGCAAGAACTAGAAGCAAAGTGAGTAGAACTGTAGTATTGCAATTCAGGATGTTTGTAGCACAAAGTTATTTGGTCCTTGCTATAACTTTTTAAAAAATAACATGTGACGGCAATGCTTTACACAATGACGATGGGATAGTATAGTCACGAAACAGAGAAAGGAACTAGGATGTTTTCCAGCGTACAGTATTGCAGCAAGACATTCAATACCACCACCTATGCTAATTTCACATAAACAGAAGTTTTTGTTCTTAATTATAATGGCATTGGACAAATTGTTGTGGACAGGAGTCAGTGTTGAGCCCAATGCTTCAGCACGGTTATCGTACAACCTTTAGTCTTCGAGTTCCTATGCATGCGCATAGGGTGACGCAATCACCTGTATCTGGCTCCTCTGCTGTAATACATGATAACCATCAAATCTGCTAAATATGACACCTTTATCGGCTAATTGGATAGAACCAGACTGCGATCTTCCAGACTGCTTGGGTCTCTTCTTCAGGCATATTATAGTGGTTAATTTTCCTTTAGACTGTAAACACACAATATTGCTCTTTTCCTGTTTTGTACCAGTATGTTTTCACGTGTGTTGTTAATGTTGTTGTCTTAAATGTTAAAGATTTTCACTGTCCCCTATTTAAATAGTGCTATAGAGTCTGCCGGCGCTATTGAATTAATGTAATGTATTATAAATGTAATAATTTATTTAATAATTTCAGCATACTTTAATCTATTTCTGCTCTACCTTATATGTAAGTTTTGGAAATGGCTAATGGTGAGTGCTTTCATTATGAACAAACAAGCTTTAAGTATATCTTAAATATATATATATAAAAAGTGGCTGTTTCTGATGTCTACTCAAATGCTATTAGAAAAGTTAAAACTGAAATATCTTTGATTATAGGATTATGCAGACCAAAGCCGTACTCCTTAAATTCTTTGGATGAATAATCCACTTAAAAGACTCAAGCTCACATTAAAAACGCAATATGGTAAAGATCCCGTTTATCCACCCTTTTCATCCTTTTTTTACAGCTATTTTAAGAGTCTTGTAATGTAGCTCTCTCTCCAAGAATTTATTGCATGACAGCTATCAGAAATGATTTTGGCTCCATTATGGTATTAACATCACTTTTCACTTGAGAGATTTCTAAGAAGCATCAGGACTTCATCGTGCAAAGAAGTCTTTTATATATTCCAGCTATAAAAATGAAATAGTGGGATGCAGAATAATAGATGTGTATAACAACTCACAAAGTAGTGTAAAACTGTGATAGTCCTGTTTCGAGAACCCTGTTTCGAGAACCCTGTCAAAATCATATAATTATATGTTTGCAATATTGTATCATTCATTGCCCAAGATGTGTGCATTGTAGATTGCTCCTGGCTTACACAGCATCATGGGAGTCATACCCATATACAATGTCCCATAAATGCCAGATTATTGTATTTACAAAACAGCTCTGGATTCACTATTTCTGATATTTAGAATATTTACATGTATGCTGTATGAGTGCCTGACTGCCAGATCAACATACCATGGCAGTTTGCACATTAGGACAGCCTAAGGTCAATGGTTGCAGGTGGTCCTACAATGGTGGTCTGCTTTGCTCTCATGGTCTAGCCATGGGCTGCTTGATGAGATCAGAAATGTAGCTGACATCTGTTTGTTTGCTGCTGACCAAAAGAACAGTAGAGGATTGTGCTTAAAGGAAAACTCTCGAAAATCGTAGTTTTTTCTACTACTACAACTTAAAGGTGGTATTCATGTTCCATTTTAATGTATATTAGTCCCTTTTTATTGAATACAATGCTTTTTACTGCATGCTAATATGTGCATGCATTCTTTAATTACTGTCCCTGCCTTACACTCCTGAAACCAAGAAGTATACTTAAAGGGGAAATCCCACTATTTTTTTCTATTACTAGTGTAACTATGTCTGTAAAATTTTGCTAACCTATTTTCATGTCTTCCTCTAATAAGACAATTACTGTAATATTTTTACATCATATTTCAGGCAGTTGCATTTTAGCCATTTGTATGACTAACTCTAAATATACAGGACAAAGATTCAGATTCGTTATCATGCTCTTTTGTGGCAGACAATATTATGACTCAGTTATAATCACCCAGTATGAGGGATTCTTTAGCATTGCCATAAACTGTCAATTTGGTGCGGTGACTGAGCAGAGAAAGTCGCCAAATAAGTCACATGACCACCTACAATGGCAGCCTCCAGGTCTGCAGAAACTAGCCTAGTGATTTCCAACCTGTAGTTGGCTGGCCCTACTCCCACTAAGATAGAACGACAAGGTACCTATGCCAAAATGGTTATTACAGACAAAGTGTGTAAATATAAAGCACGATCCTCCCTTAAATAGCATATATGACCCAAAATGTTCCCCAAAAGAAAGATGTCAGCTGTAAAAAAAAAATACAGAAGTAACGGGAGGGGAAAACAATGACTGGCACACTATGCCAATGATTGCATTTAGCCTCATTATATTCTTTAATAAATAAGGCATGAAACACACTGCACTCACTGTTAATATAAGATAGAGGACTTTAGAGGATTCATTATGAACTTAAGCTGGAAAGATTTAGAATCAGGTCATTTCAACTGTGGGAATATTTTAACAGAGAAAAGAGATGAACCACAACGCTGTTAATCCAGTCACTCATACTGTTCCTTTTAAATAATCAAAGCGTTATCTCGTGTCCTGAATCAGAGCTGCGTGACCATATTAAAGTCTGTCTCTCCTGTCATCTTTAAACGCCGCATGGTTTGTGCTATTGCATCTTATTACATTATATACATTCCATAGTCTCCGGGAACCTCAACAATCATTCTGTCCTATTTTTCTTTATGGAAGCACTTTTTTTTAATGAAATCCTCTTTTGTACGGGAGGTCTAATTAACAGAATGATGAAAAAAATACTCAGCGCCTGTCTGGTCATTATGCATTAGGATTCTGCTCTCAATTTTGTGATCCGGATTAAGGGATAGTAGAAAAAAAAAAGGGAGAACAAAACGGAGATTATAAATGGACTTTATCTGCAATACACAACATGAATACTGATAGGTTTAACATCTATTTATTTACAGCAGTTAAATTATTAAAAATATACATACTGTTAAGATAACGGCACACATATACTCCACTATCACTGATTTATTGTATAAAAAATGAATGGAATCATCTAGCTGATGGGACCATCATTCTATTTATTTCTATGGTGCTAAGACCACTTTTTAGAGGCGATCACACTCAGGGTTTAACATACAACATAGAAAATGTAATGCAACTCATCAGTCTGATAATAAGACTGGTAATGAGAGTATTGGCAGCTCCAACTTTAGGCCTCAGGTGCCTACACAAGAGTCTGGAAAAAAATGCAGCCTCCCTCCGTCAAGTGATCTCAGATATCACGAGTCCAGCAGTCCGCTCCTAGAAGACTCCTAGTCTATGCCTACGGCAGAGCCGGCATTAGCTAACGAATTCCTTGTTCTCTGATATCTCCTCACCAAACCTTAAAGGGCTGCCGGAACCAACAAACAACAATCAGCAACTTAACAAAATAGGCAGAAATAACAATACAGGAGAAGCAATCACAAGAACACAAAACGTATCTCTAAACCACAAAGCCTCACATCCAGCCTTTATTATTTACTATCTTCTATACGGCATTTGCTACCCCTCACACCTAATATGCAAGAATAATCTTTGACATGAGTATGTAAGTTATATCGGCTATTAAAGATATGTATGTTTAGATAAAACTGCATTTAGATACATACTGTATCACAGACTGTATGTTCCTATCTATATGCGTATGCATGTATGTGTGTGGCCACAATCAACCACTGGAAACGAGGTCTACACTACACCGTGGCATTCCATTCACTTGTTTGACATGCCTGTTTTCTATGATTAATACTCGCCATATAAAGCACTGCTTACACACCAATAAATGAATGTAGCTCGCTGAGGGGATACAGCACCACAAATCAAACCGTCAAAAGAAAAAAAAAAAAATTAACATAAGGCTGAGTACCCACAAAGCGTTTTTATTTAAATACTTGTCACTTCACGAGAAATGTAAAGGGAATTCATGTTTTTGTAAGCTTTTATTACTCCGAGCCAGAAATAACAAATCCCAAATTAGCAAATGACAGATTCTCCTAATAGAGGCTGGATTGACAACATATGGTGTTATACTTCGATCTAGCAATACTCGACTTGGGTGATGTACAGTAAAACTGGGAAAACTATGGTGCAAATTCCTAAAACGCTGCAATCAACAGATATTTATTTTATAGAAACATAAAATTTGATGGTATGAACCATCTAATCTGCACATTTTCCCAGCTTTCTCATCTTAGATTCAGGATATATGCCCATCCCATGCAGGTTGAAATTCCCTCACTATATTTGCCCCTTGTGCTTGGGGGCCGTTTCACTTACCTACCACACAATGATTAATCATCTACGGACGTGAAACATGTATTTTCTGTTTTTCCCCCTCTTTGGTGGTGTCTTTAAATTAAACATTGCAAATGCTTTACAGCTGCGGCATCCATATAATGCCATTGCCAGTGGGCTTTCGGCTAGGGTGAGGAGGCTCATGTTTGTGCTCCAAATATCTTTACATATACATGTGCTGGCAAGCCTTGTTGGAGTGCTGCCATCTACTACAGTGCCATAGTGACTTTTATTGTTGTTACATTACATCTCAACATCTGACCTTTAGATTTACATTATGGCCTCTTGCTCTCTCATTTTTCCTCCTTTGGAATAAGTTTATTTTTTCTTTGACAAACATGAAATAATATTTTCCCTGTTTTGTGATAAAAATTAGAGACATCATCAAATTTTGTTTTACTTATCATTTGGTCAAAAATGAACAAAATACAGGGTACCTCCATGGCATATTCAGGAATACACACAGAAGGTGGGCCAAGTGGTACAAATTGAGCATAACAGTGTTGAATTTGCTGGGTAATCAGGCTTATGACATACATGTCAACTGTTTAGGTAACTGTCCCACTTTGGCGACCAAACAGTGTTGACTGGTTGTTCTGTGGGAGTTATGCCCCATTACATCATGCTAACGCCCATATAACATGACCTGGCTGTGCCGTTGTCCTTGTACTGAGAATGGAGCCACATCACATTTGCTCCAATTGAGTTACGTTGCTAGATAAGGCAACTGCACCTTTGGCTGGCCGTGAAGTATTTGGGCTAGTAGTTTTTTTTGTTGTTTTTGCACACAGATCTGTAAGCACTTTTTATTCTGTGCTCATTATTTTTGTGTTTGTATGCTACAGAGCTCTTTGCACGACTTACAATAATAACTTGTGTTTCAGGAAACAGTGACGTATATATAGGTCACATAAAGGATCACACTTCCATAATGCCTATAATTGAATGTGTGAGGAGCCTTTGAAGAAATCCCACTGATTGAACTATACATTATAGGGAACCACCCAAGCTCTTCCTGTACCAGGAGCTCACTGAGGTTGGACCTTCATATTCTACAGTAACGTCAAGGAGTTGAAACCACAACTCTCCTGCATACTCTCCGTGTACTGAAAAAACCCAAATGACCTGACTTTGGTTCACTTTTTTATTTGCATCTGTGGCTTTTTTGGTGAGTGCCAATGTTTTAAATTCTGCTTTCTTTAGAAACATTAAAAAAAAATAAAAAATAAAGTCATATTTGATTTCAGACTTATTTTGTCATAGTTTGCCTCTTATTCATTCTTCCAAATGCAGTTTCCTGCAGCAATCAAATGTAAAAGAGACCAGTTTCATACGCATTTGATTTTCCTTTAAGTGTTTTATATAAAATTCAATAATATTATGGCATTAGTCATTTTTAAATGATATAAAAGCTTTATTATTAGGCAATACTATCCCTTTAATTCCTTAAAATGCTTCCCTGATGTCAAGCAAAGTGGGGTGTAAAAGTAAGAATTTGAGTGTGGGATCTATTGTGGGTGTTAGCTTACATAATAAAAAACCCCAAAGCACTATAATTATTTTTATAGTTTTTTTTTTCCCCAGTACTATATACACGACTGCAGAATTCTAACTTCCACATTCACACGTGTGCTAAGCAAAACTGGCAAATATCAGGATGCCAAATTGAGCGTTCCGAAAATAAATTACAATGAAAGTAAACTTAACAAAATTACCCTTTTCTGCCTTGATCTGGATAAAACGTTTTCCGCAAAGCTGAACTGTCATCAAGTTAAAGAGACGTGAATATAATTTACAACCCCAAATTGATCTGGTATTCTTGAAACAATACATCTGGAACAAATAAAACATGATGCTTAATTATAGGGAGCAGAATTTCATGATTGCAATTTACTGGGGATAATTTAAAGAATGCCACATTTGTTTAATAATGGCACAAGCGTGTGTGGGTGGTGCTTGACAAAGTAGTTTCCAAGAAGCGTTATGCTAATCCTCAAGCTTTAATTAAAACTTTTTTTTTCCTGGCAGTCAAAAGGTTAAACTTCCGGTTAAACTTACATTTTTCATTGCATGTAATGGAAACACCCTTTTCACATGTAAGCTTCCACAAACTTAATTAATCAACAGATTTGTAAGACAGCAATAGTGTTTAGGTTAATCCACGAGGAATCACAAATAATTATTTTCATATTTTCCCAAAATAAGGCAATTAAAAAAAACCAAGACAGATATATGTGTATTTTCTAAGCTACTTTTCAGTTGTGTGTCTGCCATTAACCAAGAATGTTACACCAAGCTGTTGTCAGACACTGACAGGGCTAGGTATAAAAAGCAATTCTGGGGCAAAGTCTGAAAATGTTGGGAAATTTAAGGGAAACCCCAGTGTCCTGTACAGCCCCACCAATGAAGAATGCATGATAAAGTACTCTGTAAATACTTTAATATACAGTCTACCAATTGAAGGTTAAAGCAAAAAAACAATAAAGTACTTACCTATCTTTAGGAGAAGCTGCAGTACACTGCCCTCTCCATGGTCCTGTTTTTGCACCAATTTTGGGTGCTTGAAGCAAGCCAAGGAAGCAAAGCACTTCCTTTGAAATCAATCGAAGCGCTTTGTGTGCATGCATCCGGGCTGGGGGGTCTAGTTTGACCCTCCGGAACTAGCAACGGGGCTGGATGCAGCGAGTATGCTGCAGGTGGGCTTTGGCTCGCAGGAGATGTGTTCAGCCAAACACTTCTCCTACAAGCCTAGGAGCTGGAAGGTGGGTCATAGAGGCAAATGCAGAAGGGGGATTCGGCAGGTTTGACTCTTTATGTATACATTGTGCTAGACAAATCGCTAGCCAATGTGTATATAAAAAGTTGCAATTACTTAATAGTTGCTGGAGCATGGGCGCTCATTCCATATTACTGGCTAGGTGAAAATGTACCCCTTACAAAGTTCGACCTTGTTAATGCTTTTAGCATCGTTCATTTTCTACATTACTTCATAAATTCATTAAGTGTACAGAACTGTAAAATGCAATTGGGAAATCAATGAATGCTCATCGACAACAGGATTGTATAATTTATCAAGATGATCTTTCAGTGAATGTGAAAACATCCTACTGGTAGTCATTCAAAATAACCAAAACATATCGCCTTGCGTCTAATTTAATCAGTATAACCACACATGAATACGATTTGCACCTTTAAGGTACCTTCTACATTTAGAATGGTAAGAATTAGCCCCCAACTGGCAGGTGACTATGATCGGTAAACAACATATGGACATTTGCATTTGAGATTGTAAGCTCGTTTGCGCAGGGCCCTCCTTAACTTTTGTTCTTGTAAGTCAAAATTGTTATGTGATGCACTACTTTTTATTTCCTGTTTACCCATTGTACAGCGCCGTGGAATACGATGGTGCTATATAAATCAGTAAATAAGAATAGGCCAGGTGATTTCGATTATTTGAGAACGCACCCAAAGGCTTCACCTCTTGGTGAACGTTGCTGTTATTAATATGTTTGGGATGTTCTTACTTGACCCCTGGACCTGCGGTGAATAAATGATAATGTTGCCCAATAAGGGCCAGTGACTGCCTTGTGGGTTTTTCTTTTTTTCCTGTGTTTTTTATGTATTTCCTTTCTGTAGCTGTGTTACGGAAATGATGCATAACACGCAACAAACATATTGCATGCTAACTGTACGCGCTGACCCCAAGCTCAATGTTTCCAGCCCCCTATGTCCTGCTTGCAGAGACCATGTGGCATGCGATGCGCATTCTTGAGTAGACACAGCAGTTGAGGGGGCCATGTTTCTTTTTTTTTTTTCAAGGGGCTGATCTTATTCTATTTAAACAACTGACACCTCTCTCTCAAGACGCACAATTCTCTTCATGGGTGGGCTGTCGTCTTTTAAGTTTCATATGCAGGTGGGCTGAATTCTATTGCAAACAAAGTTTGTATGTAATATATTAAAGACTGTGGAGTCCATAGAGAACCCCCTTGCGGGCTACAGTTAGCAGAAAGTCAAGAGAGAAGATAACAGTGGGGAATACATTGCAATCTACACAGCAAAGAGCATTTCCAGATTTACCGAGAACACACTGTGTGTATCCTAAACCAGCAAACGTGTCTGTTTTCCATTTTGCAAAGTGGTTTAGTTAATATATAAAAGTTACAAACTGAATAAAAAATATGCCTAGTTAGTAAAATATGTAACTAGGGAGAAAAAAAAAAGCATGTTCAGTAAGTGTGCAATATTGGTACGTAATGTCTGAAAGTCACTACCACTAAAATCAAGAAATTGAAATTATAGCGTTTTTTGGCCACAATCCCAGCCACGTACAAATCCCTCAAGTTAAATCAGTGCCTAAAGTCTTAAAGCAGTTTCCACGTGGATATTTTTTGCAGGTTGTAATTCTCAGATATATAGGAGTTCTTTATAGTTATTGTTCGTGCTTCTTTTGGAGTACAATTCTTTTCTTATTTTTTAAAGGGTTAGTGGTTTAAGAGATTTTGTTCACGACCTCTTTTTTTTTGCTGATAGTATTCACTTTCATCTAAAATCAAAGATGCCAAATCAAGTGAGAAAATCTTCAATGCAATGCCTTAAAAGATAAGAACCAGGCCATTGACATGATTCACGCAGGTTTTCTTAAAAGTCACCCTGCAACTCAATGGAGCCTTCAAAATATACTAACTTTTTTAGGCTGCAGTCAAAAGGACATTTCACATTTACTAGATCTAACTGATCAGGTTATAGATACCAAATTAAGGATTATAACTACTACTATATAGCCATACCTGGGAACTTTCTTAATGAGCTGACCCTGAGATTCTTTCAATATTAAACATTTAGTTGCCCATCAAGATTCTATATAGTGATTTGTTTGTATCCCGGTTTTCAAGGTAACCTTGATTTATGCTTAAATATGCTTAATTGAGTCACCTGCATTTAAGCAGGAATATCAACTGAGACAAACTGGTAGCAAAAACACTAATTAGGTGTCTTAGATATCATCAGATCAATTTAGAGTATGACTGACTGTGTGGCTCTTGAGATTTTGGCCCTTCACCCTGAGATTGCAACACAACCCCTGAGTTTCCAGGTATGACTTTAACCATTGCTGCAGAAGTTGGGAAAAGGAACAGATATTGTGGATTAGTTGTTTTTTAGCTCTATCAAATAATGTACAGATTTGGATTGAGACCAGTCCCTTTTAATGTAATATGTGGCCTATATGAGAGTATCGTCATCTTTCCAGATTGCTAATACAGTACTGATAAGTAGGCCTGGACTGGCCATCTGGCACACCGGCAAATGCCCGGTGGGCCGGTGGCCTCTATAGCTAAATACTTATGGATACTTCCACTCCAGCTGCAGACCGGGTCCTACAGTGCACAGCTAGCTAGATCATAAAACCATAATGTTCAACCACGCATATCCAGGCAGCTGCTAGCCTTAAATTGCCAGGGCCGCTTAGTCCCCAGTCTGTGGTATCTCAAATAGGTGTATAGACATATACAGTATGTATAATAAACCTTATTCACATTTGACAATATAGCTACATAGGAAAAAAAGATCGTTGTTTGCCTTTCCTAACCTTTTTATACCTGATCAAGGTTTTAATAATCTGAGTAAAGCCGCTATGAGGCTTCCTGGAAACAAGAAACGCCATATTCCCGTCCGCGTGTGCAGATGATAATGACGAGAAAAGTAAAATAGGCCCCGTCTAACAAATCAGGGCATGTTAACCACTTGTAATAATACATTGCTCTGTGAGAGTGCTAATGTTTACAGCACCCCCTCGCATTTAATTAATGCCCACATGTGCAAACCAAAGGAGTGTCAGAACTTCAATGTGTCCTTTTGCCGTCGACGTGTTATGCAGCTGTTTCTCTCTAATATGTTTCTTGCTGAGCTAACAGGATGTGCATATGTGCAGTTCAATTCCTGTTGGCTGTATAAACATTATGAACTGTATAGTGTTTATCACTGAGATACCAATTTATCTTTGGAAATTAACAATGAGAAACACTTTATATCTCATGCCTATGTCATTAGTTCTGGCCTTGTTACAAAAGGGGGACCAGATGTCTCGTTTTCCAAGGATAGTCCCCTAGTCGGATAACACTCTCTCTCCTAACTATATTACTTTATTTATAAAACTGCTATTATCAGATTAATGACATAAACACAAAGAAATCTTCACATTTTTATTTCTGTAAAGATTATAAAATGCGAAAAACCACATACTGTAACATCTTAGGGCTCAGGCAAGCATGGAGACCTGGTAGCCCTGATCTATCATTTGCCCCTGAATTGGCCCTTACTGCCCGCTATGTCGGAGCACTAGCTGGATTTGAGGCTCAGGTGGCCCCTTTCTGGACTTTGAGGTCTAATGCTTTCAAGGAAACATGGTGGCCCCATTTTGAGCATGGGCTGGGCATTGGGAGGAGAATGAGGTTGGTTGTGGTTGGTTTTTGAAAGAGCCCCTTCTAGGTTTTCTGATGGCTGTCCTCCCTGTAACATATTCACATTACATACTCACTAACCAGCACTAACAACCCAACTTCATTTATTGCTTCACAATTTAGAAAATGTAAAATAACTACATGCCAGGACAGCCTTCTGTTCCTATAGCTGACATTTTGTTAGAACTTCATTCTTCTCAACACCACCACGGCAGGATGGATATCCCCTGCTTGAGAGTGTGTGATATTTACAAGATAACCTACTTTTACACTCATATGAGCCAATGTGTTTCTTAATCCAAACCAAGTATGTTGCTCCTGTATTCAGGCACTAGGTACTTAAAAAGCTTTTTATCAGTTAGCTTTGTGTTGGCTTTTTAGAGTCCACGTTCTGAAACCCAAAACCTCACCCTCATCTAACACTCTGCAAGTCAAACCAGACCTTTGATATATGTCCATTTAAGCTCCAGTCTGGAGCTGAGCTGCACTCCATTAAAGGCATAATGGCACAGTATTGAAGTTACAATAATGCAGAAGCACCCAACCATGAAGCTGTTTACTTTTCAGTACTGCTTTTATAACTAAACATGCAGAGAATAGATGTAAAACGTTCATTCGGGAGAAAAAGTAACTTCAGAATAGAACAATGTCATACAGTTCTACTGGACACATTTTTCAGAACTGTGACAATGTGTAGGCATTTCAAAGCTGTTCTGATCACTCTTTATAGCGTACATCAAAGTACTGAATTTGAATGCATTCCCTCTGCAGTAAATTTACCATTACTAATATCATCAGGATATATTACTGCTACAACTATCTTTTAAAATGGCATATTTTAATTATGATTTATTAATCATAACTCTCAAGCTGGCAATGGGACCTCCAGACCACAAGGCCACCAGGACCCCAAAAGTTCATCTAGACACAGTTAATAAGGCCCAAGGGCCAACCTGCTTGCCCAGGTACAAATGGGTACCAGGAGGTCCTGGTTATGTATAACTGTGTCAACTTGAGTAAGACACATGTTGATGTTATCAGCAAAAGTTGTTGGAGAAAGCATATTTATCACATAAGTTATATCTATTTCAATGTATCTCTAGTATGGCAGAAGTATAATAATATTCTCAGGTGTCCAGGCCTTTGCTAAGAAGATGTAGACAATCTTCCTTACAGAAGAGAAAATGAAGACAAAATTCTGTGCTAGTAGATAATAATCTAACATAAGTAAGGCTTTCCTATCCATTGTGTGAAAACATTTAATGCTGGATTCATAACCAGCCTGTTTTCAAGTGACCTGAACCAACATAAGCCTGAATTCTAATTTTCCTTTTTGTCGACTAATCCTCTTACATAGTCCATTTTTGTAACCAACGCCTATATATCCCTGCCCAGAATGATGTTCTAAAACTGCGCATGACAACGTAGGTAATGTTGGCATTCCTCGCATGCATTAGGAACAAGAAGACAAGGCGTGCATGCAAGAACTCCTGAATCAAGTATGTGATCCGTAACCAGAAGCTACCGTACTGGTTGCTTCACTTGAGCGCTGGCTGTGAGTTAGAAGAACAAAAAAAAAAATCAAGAGTAAGGAAAATATGTGCAAAGAAAACTAGAATATCCTTTTTGCAACAACTCACACACCTGCTGTTCTTTTGCTTTCAAAATGTTTTATTTTTCCACCGTGCAATTCCCAAGAATGTGAGCTAACTATTTAGAGTAAAGGTATTTCTTTGCTGCTGATCTGAGCATTATCCTCTAATAACAACAAGGCATCTTGCGTCAAAGCTTTCTCCACAGTATGCATGTATATATATATATATATATATATATATATATATATATATATATATAGTATAAATACAGCACAGGAACTGATTTCCCATCTTTAAAGTTCAATTTGCGACTGTAGGTTTCCTGCATGTTACAATTTTATGGTTATCTTGTTTTGGGTGTTCCCATCACGATTAATTGCTCCATCCAGATGTACAACACAATACTTACATCTCCTAATCCGTATAATTATAGATGCTTATCTAGAACTTAAAGGGTGCTGCTACATAAAGAGGCTTTCAACTTTAAAGCTGTTATTGAACAAGGACATTGTTCACGCTGCATGAAACGCACATGTGTGCTTAGAAAAAAAAATATTCCTTGTAGACATTCGCCGATTCTCACTCACGGCTCAGAAAATTAAGTCATATTTTAAAATCTCCGAAAAACAACATGCCAGCGCTTGAATCGTCTGTTTCGCTTAGAATTGTTTGCAAAATAAATTCCCAGAATTTGCTCGTTGCCTTTGGCAGGATGGGTTTATATTGTATTAAAGATCAATGGACATTTTGTTAATAGTTCTGAAATTGTTGAAATTATATATACTATAATCTATAGGGATAATATCTGAAAGAAGTGTCGTGGTTATTCGGAGAGGAATATTATCTATATTAAACAAATGCCCGGCTGGCTGACATGGCATATGACTGGGCATTTAGTAAACATCACTTATATTATTCGAAACCATATCTGAGTGAATACAATGTAAAATTACGATGACCAAGAAAAATATACAAGGTCTGATGCCTTATTATATATTTGATAAACTTGCCTTGCTAAATAACATGCACATATTATTTATTTTATTATGTATTACAAATTGATATTATGTTTTGGAAATGGGAATGAGTATATAAATAACATAACATAAGAAAATATCCAAGTGTATTTTTTGAACTCACTTATAAGACAATATATAGGTTTTCAAACCAGACAAGTAGGGCTGTGATTGGACCGCCTGCAGATATACGTTCTCATTTTGGTATTTCACGTTCATAAAAATCACTTTCATTCATACTATTACACCGGCATGAAGATTTTTTTTTTGGCCTAATCATTGTTTTCGGATTGTTCTTGTCATATTAGAATGTATAATCACCGGTGGAAACAATATCTCCATGTCTTAATAACTATAATGATTTTACACTCGATTAAAGCCTTGAAAGTTCCTGAACAAGAATCGCTTATAATTACACAATTATTCAGACCAGTTTTGGATGGCAAGCAAAGACAGGCAACTAATTTAATCTTGTGGAAACTACAGCTTCCATAATAATCAGATCCCCAAAGGAGGTGGAAAACAATCCCTTTTTTCTGGCTATTTTAAGGATGTTGTCTATAGTGGGTGAATAACCCTCTCACTGCCTGGGCATGATAGGAATTATTACACACAGCAAAATTTTATAGTATTGGAGCAGAGAAAATTGCTAGTTTTATTCTTATCAAAGTGAAAATTAACTTCTTAACTGCCACAGTCAATATCATTAATCAAACAATATTTCATCCCCAGCAGTAACTACTTCTGAATTTTGCTAGATGTCACATTACTCCAAGGAATGTTCTTCAAACATAATCTGATACTAATATTACCACTAATAACGTTGTCAACTGCAACTGATTGCTAATAACAACAGATATAATTAAACGCTACTGTCCATATCTACTTTAAAGGGCACGTCATCATTATTCATTCTTCAAGTGTTCGTAGGACAAACATGCCTTCGGGGAAGCTTAAAGGAAGCACTTTTGCATGCCTTTAATTTTGAAAATGTTTCTGAATGTTTTGAAAAGGAACTTATCTGAGACGGTTAAAGCAGCCACTGCCAACTATTTTGAGCTTTGTGTGACATCATAAAGTGCGTCTGTCTAATGGACACTATTTCAAAAATGCAATGATCAAACAATGAAACAACAATAAGTAACCTTTTAATACTCACATGTTTTTTTTTTTTCTTGGAAAAGCATGACTCTGATTTAATGCACAGTGTCAAAAGGTGTCTGTTCCATGATTAATAGAAACTTTCACCCCAGAAGTTTCAAATAAAGAAGAATACTGGTGAAGCTTATAATATACTGCTGCATATGTTCCTCTCCTATTTAAGATATTGAACATTGACAAAAACAGTTCATATTTTATGAAAATATACATATTTCAGACATCAAGAGGAGTATACAACTCTACTAGAATTGCCATTAGTTTCGTGTGTGAGTGGACTGGTAATATTTAGTTAAGTCTGCAGGTCCAGCCAATGGACCCAATTCTGTAAACACAAGAAGGCCGCTCATTAATTCACACTCTTCAACCCTGTCCAACGTTGGACCATCCTGGCCTCTCTTGTCCAACTTAATTAGCATTCCATAAATGGAGCACAGAAATGATCCAGGTTAATGTTAGGTTAGATACTGCCAGTAAATGCACCCACATGATGTTCTAGATGTACCTTGACTTGTCAAGATGGTGGCCAAATGTAACTTGAGTCAAACACAATGGTTTATCATTTGTACTCGGACATATATGAATGGAAGTAAGATACATAATACACTGCTCTCATACATAGAACAATATAACTAACATAAAGAAGTATGTACTACTCACATACACCTATATTCAATATAATTGAATAATACATACAGCTCTCCTATATAGGACAATATAACTCATATGCATACAAAATCTTATGTACAGAGCAATATCTCCAAAAGACAACAAGACACATGGCTCTGTTATAGAGGATATCACTCATCACAGCTTTAAGAAGAGCTCTCATATTAAAGCCAGTATCATAGTTCTTAAGTACAGCCTTCATATACAGGATAAGATAACTTGAATACAGCAATGCTTACAGCCCTCATATACAGGGCAATATTGCATATATACAGAAATATATATAGTTCTCATATAAAGAACAAAGAGAGAAACTCCTGCTGGTGCAAAGTGTGCAGTACACCAGTGTCAGGATAAAGAAACACCTGCATGGAAAGGTGAGATCAGAGAAGAGCTCGGCTCCCTGAGGGTATAACATGCAGAACAGCAGATATCCATGCCTCTGATGCCCCGAATCCATGATGTCATACCTCTGATCCCCAGATCTTTGCAGCTGAAGACAAGAACATGCCAGCAAACAGACCTGTTCTGGAAAGTCTGTATCATTAAAAATATGCCTGGGACCTATGGAGAAGACAATCTAAAGGCAGAATAGCATAGCTCATGCATGGCACTACTTGCAATATTCCTTTTACACCACATTTAGTACGGATCTGACATGCAGATCAATCAAACTCAGACAGAACAATATGTGCGACTTATTAAGAGCATGTATTGTAAAATCTCACTGAGAGGGGGCACAAATTTTAAGTAGAAAATAACATGACCTCTATAGAAAGTATTCCTGTAAATGTTGTTCTCAATTAAGCACGTGTAATATATGTGTGCATGTTATCAATAAAATCATCCAATTTACTGCTTTTCACGTTATACATATTTGGCTAAGGAGAGAAAGTCATTAAAAAATATGCATTTCTAGATATCAAAAACACAGATCTGTTTATCTGAAGTATATCCTTGAAATAGTTATTACAAAACGTAGTTTTTAACCTCTCCGTTGTGGTGGTTTGCTCAGCTTTTTTCTCTAATATAAACGGTAAGCCCCTTTTAAGGCAAAGGGGTTAAAGGGTAATTAGACTTTTTTTATAGGCAAGCAATTCTAGAACAGCAGAAACCGCATTGTTTTGGCTAGCCTTCTGGACTACTTAGAAAGAGTATAATCTACATGCTGTGGTTTCTTCAAAATGCTAGGCTCCTTTATTTACTCTTCCTGTTTGGGCTAAGATTCTTTTTAACTATTTCATTTGCACTTGACCTTTAATTGTGTTAACCCATTCGTTTCTCTTTTGATACATTCCTTACCCTATGGTTTCCTCCACTGAACTTAGAGGTTGCGAGCGCCTATTGAGATACAGGACTTCCAAATGCGTCCCTAGGGTGACCCACTGTGGTGGAGGTAAAATAAAGCACTCATAGTATGGTACTGAGAAGGGGTTAACATCTGTGTACTTAGCTGCAAGTTATCTCTATCTTTATTATTATTAATAATAACAATGCTTATTTTGAGAGAGTGGGAAATGAGAAAAGAGTAGCTGGTAAGGCTTTTCGATCTAGAATTTGGCTCTTGCATAGCTTACATAAACAATCGGGTAGGGAAAAAGTCATCTTTGCCATGGAAAACTCATAAACTAATAGTATTTTAAGCTTAGATAATGTCTCTCATCCAGAAGTTTTATAATTATTTCCTAATAGTGATGTAAACATTTTGCAGGTTTTTACACATTTTTTATTAGGTTATTTTAGCAAGTGGGGGGGGTTACACGAACCAATAAAGCCAACAGTTTATTTTTGAACTACTGCATCCCATGGATTAGTCTGTACCTAACACATTGTATACAATTGTTTGCTTTATTATAAACCTATGATAAATATTTTTTTAAGTGGTAATAATTAATATGGTTAACGATGTCGGCTTACAATGGATATTAAAATATATAAATATATGTTGTAATCACTTAAGGTTTAGCTAAACAACATATATATTATATATTTATTTATTTATTTTTTTATTATTATTATTTTATTTTTTTTATTCTGAAGTAAACAATGAACTGTGGAATAGTCAGTTATTACTAAAGGCGTCTCTACTCTGAAATGTTTGTAAATCACCAAAGCCCCATCAAGCAAAGCCACATGAAATCTGAGAATATTTTGGGGCTTATTAAAGAGCTTATTTCAGATCTAATGAATCTCCTTAATTTACTGAATCAACTGAGGTTTCAAATATCAAATTGCAGATTATGTCGTAAGGCGAATACGAATGTGCTAACTCGAAACATTATGAAAATTAACTCTTAGGGTACCAAAAAAAGATACATTTTGGTAACCCTTCCAGCATTCAAAGGGTTAAATATTTAAATATGTGTCCCAACCTTATACCAACCTTTTTTTTCCAATTCCTTTTAGAAACACTCAAACTGGTATGAGACACTGGATGGCCAGAACAATCAAACTTTTGTAATTTGGGGTTAAATCCTAATTACTAGCAGATGTTAAATATGAGCAAAATCTAAATGAAAACAAAACAAAAAAAGTCGCTGAAAAATGCAAAGTGCAGAAGAAAATGAATATTTTTTTGTAGTGCTGTGGCTAGCATATTTCAAAAAAGATATGGCAAAATATGGCAAATTATGAACATTTTTAAATAAATTCCACAAATTACAGAGAACAGCATAGTTACCAATCCCTGGGACTGAACATGCCAAAGCTTATGAAGACTGCAACACATTCTAAGCGCAATTAGATAAAGAGTGTAATCAAAATATCATTAAACAAAACAATTATTTATTGTTTTATACGGCGCCATCATATTCCGCATTGCTGTACAATGGGAAATATGTATACAGTTATTACATGGGAGTACTATTTTCTCAGCTGGATAAAAGCTGCACTTTAATAGGGTATATATGTGTGTAAACTGAATTCTGATTAAAACCTATATATTTTGTCAAACGTCCAGAACTGGCAAAGGTTTCCACACAGAAATATATAGTATTGTGTGACTCTATGATGTAACGGCAAAAGTAATAACATCATCCCATATATATATATATATACTAATTAGTGTGTGAAAGACACAGTCACCAGGCCTGAATAAAATAATAAAAGTTCTAAAAAGTAAAAAGTACAGTTGATCAATATTGTATATTATATGTGTGATAGTTTGACAATAGTGACATTTCATACCACAATATCCGCAATAAAATGTCTGCTATCATAAATAAAGGATAAATGTAATCATTTCCACAATTTCAGATTTGCAAGAAAAGAAGGGGAAAAGTACAATTACTTGATGTACAGAGATGGGCAAGTTTTGTGCACTGAAACTCAAACTATTTTAAAGCAACAAGCTTAATTCACAGCAGTAAATATGTGTGTGTTTTAATTAATAGTATTGCCAAGTACATGTGATTCCCTGTTTACATTGAAAAGTACATTTAAGGTTATCATGTTAGCCTTAAGGCATACATAAAACCTGTAAATCCTAACAGCCGGTATCCCAAAGTGCAGGGCATGTTAGCATCCAATTTAACAATTATATATATATATATATATAATATATATATATATATATATATATATATATATATATATATATAGGGCACATGACCTTTTCCCTCTTTTGCCTAAAAAAAGTCATTTCTGCATTCATTTAGCCTGAGGTTTACAACCTGTCAATTCATCAGGTCATAAGTTATATGTAAGGGATACACTATAAAAACAAAATATCCATATGTTCCAAAGTTTGCAACATGTGTGTGCTTGGAGATTATTTGTCTAGTAATCCATCCCTTTTGATCATGCCCAACCTTTTGCATCCTGCTGATTCATCCCCAACAAACAAATCTACTTAGCAAAGACAGGCTTAGGATCAGAGTATGAGCTGAATAAAACAAACAAGACACATAATACATTTAACTGTATCCCTGCTGCAAAGCCCACACAAAGTAGGGTAGGGGGGGCTCCTCTTCAATGATACCAGGCAAGAGAGCAGATCCCCCAAACTGTGCCAGTAACCATGCCCCGGCAGGGGTAACCAGGCTGGATGCCCTCTGCTAGGCACCTTAGGAACTCTGATGCAAATTAACTATTTGAATACCAGCCCCTAATTAAGTCAATCTCATCAGCATTCTAAATTAGAATTGTTCTGTGCGCGTTTTTGAGCATCTAAAGTTGTGCGATGTTTATACAAAAATACTATTGTGCAACTGAACCCACAGTGCTTATTTCACAACTGGATATACAATGCCAGGTGTTATTCTATGGACACTAATAATAATGATGATACATAATATAACGACGACCTATATATATATATGATGCTTACCTTACTTCTGCACTTTGATCGGTGTCTGTAGGTAGGACCCTGAGTATTTCTCCAGGTTACTGCGAGAAAATGTAGCTGATGGGAGAACTCACAGTTTGTGTCACTTAACTCAGTCCTTTAGAACTTTGCGTTAAATGGCAAAAGTTGTTCAGATGCAGAGATGAGAATCATGGAAGTGTTGGGGGCTCTGTGTTGTCCAGTATCCGCATATGATCTGCTGTAGAGCGGTGACTGATGCTGTGATCAGCACTCTTCCAGGGTCTCTATGCACTGTGATTAGGTATCTCTGTCTCCCTCACTCTGAAACTATTCTGCATTGGTGCTGAATGTCAATAGCAGAGCACTGAGCCTCCCCTCCCCTGTGCATAAAGCCAAGGGACCGAACCCACCAACCAAGAGGCAGTGGCACTGATGGCTCAGCCAATCGCCGCCCTGCTCTCCCTTCTCACTTTCTGAATGGTAAGAGGCCCCGCCCGGCTTCACTATAAAAACAAAGGCAGGGGCACAGGCAGGCACCAGATCCTGGGAATGACAAAGGGGTGCAGGCAGTGAGCTGCTGACAGGCGGGGGCAAATGAGCTAGAGGGGGGCTGAAGGGCTTGTAAATAGGGGCTACAGCAACATACAGCATGCATAAAGTGTCTTCATGAAGGATGTATGTAACATCAATAACAATCTTAACCATTTCAGTGCTG
Source organism: Spea multiplicata (assembly GCA_009364415.1). Taxonomy (NCBI): domain Eukaryota; kingdom Metazoa; phylum Chordata; class Amphibia; order Anura; family Pelobatidae; genus Spea; species Spea multiplicata. Next base: position 18,613,002 of record VKOC01000001.1, on the reverse strand, counting down.
GAGCCATCAATAACACACTGCACAGCTAAGAGTTTAATGTTTGAGAAGATAAATAATGTATATACATATATATATATATATATATATGTATACATAATTTAATGGTTCATGTTTGAAACTTTTTCTTTTCTCCAGCACAACCATAGCGTAGTTTTAAGCCCCCAAATGTTGCTTTTATTGAAGAAGAAAAAAAAAAAGAAGCAACTGCGAGCAGGCAGAGGAAAAGAAAACACTCTTGTTTTTTGAATAAATATTCCTAGGCATGGAGTTTCCAACCGCCATACCAAATGCAAACCGTTTCACAGATAGAGCGAGAAAGCCAACTCTGTGGTCTCCCAACATTTATTAAAATATGCAGGCATGAATAAAATGCACAGTGAACAAAATTCCAGCAGAATATAGAGGATTTATCCAGGATTTAATCTGGGGATCATTTTGGAATTACAAGGATGTCTCCAATGCGTATACTCAGGGCCCAAACGTTTGTTTTTTTTGTTACAATTGGGGTGTAGAATTCCATCTTTTTTAATAAAACACAAATTACCGTGCTTGTTTTAACAGTGTAATTTATTGACTCGAACTTGAGAGCATTAAAAATACAGCCATCTTTTTATTTCGAATCATAAATTTTAAGCCACCCATAATAGATTGTTTAAGTCTGCCATATCCGATTGTATTATGATAAAAGGAGATCAAAGGTATCTTGCTATACAGTGAAGTCCCCAACCTCTGGGTTGTATGTGCTGGGTAATGAGAAACAGCTTCACTAACATTGCAACCTTGGAGCTCTGTTCTATCACATGTAAAAGAGGTAGCACAGTTGAAAGTGTTTAATGGATATGGCTACTTACCTCTCTCCCAGGCAAGAAGAACACTCACATATTAGTTTTATTATAGGTACAAATCACATAAAGAACAGAAAGAAAAACTATACAGAAAATATTAAAAAATGAACTTTTATTGTATTTAGCTAAAAAATCTTGAATAATATTTTTTACTCAGTATGTATGCTTAATATGTAATGTTTGCCTATCTCTATACCAGACATCAGCCGGCACATCCGTGCCTGGTTGTGAACGGCTTTACAGACTAGTTTACAGGGGCAAAGCTTGGAGACCCCCGTGGGCTCACCCACGTGCGTTTCGCCAAAATGTCTTCAGGGTCTTTTTGTTTATACGTCACAGTCGTTCATATTATTTGTTATTATAGGTAGTTTGCATTTGAAATCAATACGCCGTGTTCATTAAAAAAAGTAATTTTCAGGCAGTTCTAAATGAGTCTAAAATTGTCTATTCTTTAAGATGGTATTCTAACACCATATATATATATATATATATATATATCAGTATATTCTGATAATTTTTGTTACTACAATTTTTGAAAATTCTAATAATAATAGTATTCCATTCAATAATCTAATCAAATATTTCAAGTAGTAAAATTAAGTAATAATATTTAGTTATTGGAAAAAATAAAATAGATTTGTCTGTTCTAGTTTGATGTGCTCGGAAGTCTAAGATTAATCCATATAATGCAGAGAATTAATATAATTATGCATTTATACAGGTTATAATTCTTTTATTTTAAATAAGGTATAGGCAAAAGACACAGTGGATTGGTGTTTTGAGGCAGAAAATACATTTAACGGGTTGTGTACCTTTAGTGGGTGCTGGAAATGAAAGCTCTATAGTATTTCAAGGAACATGTTAAGTAGTTTTCTTTAATTATTTTTTTATTGTTTATTTATATAGTGGAAAAAAATTTACACAGCTCTTCTCACAATACAAATATTCAAAGGGTACGAAAACTAGAACTGACAGACTAAGACAAACCGATAGATTAGGTAAAGAGGGCCCTGCTCGCAAGTTTACAATCTAGATGCAAATGAAGTATATATTACAAATCTAGAATATGGTCTGTTTTGTATAAGCTGCGTTGTCGCTTGTTCAGACGTGTCCTATTAGCATAAAGGGACTATGAATAGAGGTCAGTTGAAGATAATGCTCAGCGTGACCTTAGGAAACATGTATAATGGCATCTCAGGCAGTAAACAGACATCAACAATCCAGCTTCATTTTATGGCAGCGACAGTCTCACAAACTACATACACAATGCTGATGACAGATCCCACCCAGACCACTAAACAGGAGAATTTTACAAACTATCTGTTGAAACAAACACAGAAGCAGCAATTTACTCGTTGCCCTCCACTTGCAAGCATTGTGTTATATATTGCTTGTTCTAAGTATAGAGGAATTCAGGCTTTTTTGTCGTGTCTGCTACCCTGTTTGCTGAATGCTGTTTTCTCAGGTTAAATAAAATATATAGAAATGTTGTGTTTTCCTTAGCTTGTTAAAAAAATCATGAAATTGTAAAAAAATACATATTTTGAAATGTGATAAACACAAGTATTTCCTAGTAAACCCTGTATATTACTCTAACTGTCTGGATTATAGAAAAATGAATCTTCAGTTTGAAAATGAAAAGTTTTAAAAATAGAGCATATCAATATTATGATTTATACTGTTTTATATGATTGCACAGCATTTTATAATATTGTGCATGTATTTGCTAAGTCTACTCAGTACCCTCCATATTAGACAACTGATGACATCACAACAGCCCGTGATGAAACGATTACTCTAGCAATGTAAGTAGAGCTGATGAGTGTTCAGACATACAATCAGACAACCAGTATTTAATAGCCTTTTCTGGTATCTTAATGAGTTTCCAGAATTAATGTCTAATATATTGTTATTCAGTTAAATAATATATATATGACTTATGTTGTTCAGGGTACGAAACGATCCAAATAGTAAATCAATTTTTTTAAATACTTAATTAGAAAAAAAAACATGGCCTGGTGTATTATTATTTTATTCTGCAAAACAATGGGGAACATATCATCAATAGCTATTAAAAACATAATCGAATTTTTTAATGTATTTTCATGTTTTTATCTTTATACACTTGAATTTTCAGTTTCATACCTCTGCCAGTACTTACATTGTGTAGATCCCTGCACAGGAGGCTCAAGTGCGACGGAATTGCATTACATATATTTATATAGCGTAATATTATTTCAACGACAATTTGAAATTGACAATAACATTAACATGCATTAAGAATACTGATACAGAAGGAGAAGAGGGCCCTGCTAATCTATTACACGGAGAATCACACACACTGGGAGTTGCCACCCATGTAGAAGGCAGATTAGAGCTTGTCTTGTGTGGTTTATAACCCCCCTCCCTTACAATTTAGGTGTATATAAACTTCATATCTGTTTGATGTCTGTGATCAGAGTTGTGCCTTCTCCATCCCCCAGCAGTGAATACAAATAGCTCCCAAACGAACTGCTTGTACAGGACTTGCAAACGAAATGTGAGCAAGATCCTTCAAAGAGCTTGACAGACCCTGCACAGCAGACACTAGCACCTAATCTCTGTTTTCTTTGCCACACGTGATGATTTTATTAGCCCCTCTTTAGGACACAGAAGGTTTAGTTTGTCACTATCAGATCTCCTTCTCCAAAGCATTAAGCTATTCCCCAGACACCCTTTTTTTTTACCCAAAACAGTTGCAACATTTGCTTATTTTGTAACTAAAGAGATGACAACTTGCAAACATGATCAAGAACCATAAATGTTAAGGAGGCAGAAACAAGACTGTTATAACCTCATTTTCACTACATAAAAATAGCACGATAAATGCCATAAACTCTTCTTTCTAAGTGATTCTTAAAACCCAAAGACGTTTCCATCGACCTGAATGTGTAGCTGCTAACTATTCTTCAGCCTGCGTCTACTTTCAGCCGCGAAGCTGCAGCGACACCTACAGAAAAACTGGCGAAACTACTGGCCAATACCGACTTCCTTCAACAAGAAGTGTAGGCTGTATAATTAACTATATATATATATACGGTACATAGGCACAATTCAGGATAACAATGGTACTCTTGAAAAAGGCACTTTTTCTTTTGTCTGCTATCAATGGTATGATATGGAGAGAAATTATTGCTCTGTAATCATAAATTGTGAATACGCAGTGTAGCTTTACACATTCAAGCAGAACATATTGTTAATATATATATATATATGTACAAAATTATATGCATTATACCAGGCTTGGACTGGCTAATGAGCACATAGGGCTAATGCAGAGGGTCATTGTGAAGATCATGTGATGGTTTAGTTGGTGTGCGGCTTTGCCTTCAGTTCTAAGGCCTATTTTTGGTCAAAGTCTGGTCCTTCAATACACCAACATATTTGGAGTCCTGACATACCTAGTATACATCATTCATGCTGGCACAAGTCTAATAATACAAATGAACACTCTCTCTGTAAGCTGCCAGTAACCATTCGACTGATTTACTATTTTTACTTTTTGATATAAACGTGTTGAAAGTAAATTGCAACCATTTTGATTTTCTTTCACTCGCAACATAGTTGTCCAACTGCAGGCTTCATTTATCCTTTAAGGGTTTTTGTACTTCATCTGACTTGCCTTAAAAGGTTATGTTGTATTATATCATTAGTTTAATAGCATCGGCCACCCCTCAACTTAAGCGTCTGATTGTTATACAGCCCAGGTCTTTACAACTCTCACTTACCTCATTATGCAAGCTAGTACTTGTATTCATGGCTTAACTCATTTATTACATACACAAATCAGTGACAAAAATACCACACACATTTTTACTTCTTCTAGATGGTTTCCTTGTTACTTTTTAGTATGACATTCTGTAAAAAAAATCTAGCCAAATTAACCTTTGAATGGCATATGGGGAATAATCAAGTTCCCAAAAATGTATACAATGTATTTTATCTGATGAACCAACCAGTATTATCGCATTGAGCATGTGTGGCAATTATGAGATCCACACCATAATACAATCTGAAAGTATCAAGAACACCCCCAGTCATTTTAAACAGGTAAATAATTTAATGATTTGTGGCATATCATAATTTAGACCCTAAAACTTTGAAAAAGCTCTAAAAAAGGCTAATTTTCACTTAACATTTCTAAAATCTACATGAAAGTAGATGATGAATGAAATCATTAAATGTTAGCAGTCTTTTTTTATTCTTTAACTCAAGTTAGATGATTTCTTTTTGACCCACAAGTTAAAAATGGTCAGCGTAGATTGCTGTCAGTCGCAAACCACATATGTTCTCATGTGACTATTTCTTGTATCAGACTGACATCATATTATGCATTCGCTTTGTTGTACATAAGTTGTCTAGACCACACAGGTCCTAACTTTAGATCTTTACATGAGTTTCAACCCTCCCACTTTAGTTTACAAAAAGCAGAGGAAGCTCATAAATCTGCCATTTAGATGACAATGTTGTCAAGCATCGGTAAATCTTAGTCTTTGAAAAGAAGCCCTATAAACAATTCAGCCTTCTATTTCATTCTACTTGTCATGTAAGCTGAGAAGGTTTGTGACTTTTACTCATTATTCTGTAATTAGAAGAGTCATAAAAATGACACACAATATTAATTTGAATGTCCACACTTAAATTTTTTTTTGTTTCTGCACTTTGTCTGTCGTGTGACAATTTAATTGTTGAGTTATGCTCAAACAGTCTATGCCATTTGACAGTCTTTTCATGGCCATAATTTCTAAAGGGAGGGACACCGTAAAAAAAATGAAAAAAGTATGGTTAACCTTGTGATTTGTGTGTGTTCCTTTGGTTTCAAAGCAAATGTAAATCCGTATTTATATAGTGCCAGCAATTTAGGGTATTTGTCCCTTCTTGGGTGAGAAAAGGGTGAGTGCGAGAAATCTGTTTAGGTGCAAGAGGCAGGATCTGGGGAGGAATGAAGGAGAGGGCTGAGTCACGGATGGCCCCAAGCCACCAGTCCTAGTTAATAGGGAGATAGATGTGTTTTTTATAGAGATTGAGAATATTATTCTCACTATTGGGGAATTGTACCATGTTAGTCGTGGAAAGAAAAAGAGCAGATTTGGTAAAGACGATATTTTTATCTGTTATTAAATGCTAGAAGAAAGGTGTAGATAGTCTCTAAAGCTTGCACATTTATTCCAAATACATAGAATGGGAATATTCACTAAAACACTGTTTAAGGAGAATAAGTCATAGAAAGTATTCAAAGTTTTTGCTTGCAGGGGCCAGAGGTTAAATATCTTTTCTCAGTGCCAAATTAAGACCCATTGGCACTCCTACACACACATACAAGCACACATATACACATACAAACAAACACATACATTGTGGCTCCTCTCTTGATCCAATCCAGTGGGAGCTACTGCAAAATGTGGGGTTACTTAACGCAACCAGTAGTGTTTGCATATTTGCAAATACTCCTGCTACAGGCAAGGATGTAATTTCCATGGGGCAAGAGGGACAAGTGATGGGCATTCATTCATTTGCACTTGCGCCCACTTTCCCATCCAAGAGAAGATGACCCAGACACCAAGAACCCAAGTTACAAGTCTGACTGCAGGAGATAAGTAAACAGCCACTAGGGGTCCTTTGCCACCAGAAGCCCAGCTATTTGGGCCTTAAGATTTATAATTTGAAATAACATTTTAATTATAATGTTAATTCTAATAGGTAAAAAGGCATCATTTTTTGTTGATCATCTGGTTCTCTCTTAAATAAACCCATGCGGGTTGGTACTGGTACTGACAGTGTCATTTCGTATAACAAATGTAAATGATACCCCCCTATTAAATGTAGCTAAAAAAAATATTCTAAAACTATACATAATCTGTATGTAGCCATCACACATTGTAATGCATAGTCAAAAACTAACTCGTTAAACATCTAAAAGTCAAAGAATTTGTTCTTAGTGTGTTGTTATCCTCCACCATACAGAATGAAAGGTTCATTGAGGCTTAATGCATTAGTACATCATGAAGGGCATTTACATCCTCTTAACATTCATAAAAAAATGAAGAAATAAATGTATTTCAATGTATGTAAATTTGTAGGATTCTTTTACATTAGCAGTCGTGTAGTCATGCTCACCACACAAGTTTCATACAATAAATGCACCCAAAAACGCAGCTGTTACACATTACAAGAACTGAAATCAGTGGTTATTATGAGTTAACCTATAAACATTTTTTAATACTTGGTGACTTATCAATTTGTTGGCCAACCACACCACAGATCTCCGTTTTTTATTAGTCAGAGAGGCCTAAAGCAGGAAAATAGGGCAACTTCCTATGACAACCTCCTAGAAGGATATGTAGCCGCCCTTACTATAAAGGCAAATTGTATTAATGTTATTAATTTATGTCATTAATGTCTAGTCTGTAAGTGAATTGTTCACCTTCCGAACTGTGGTGCGCCTTTGCAGATTATTTGTATCAAAGTTTCCAAACTGAATCCTTAGAGGGTTTAATGTGAGATTAATTCAATAGTAATCATTACTTGTCTGGTAATCTTGTTGATTCATGTCCTCCTATGTGTGTTTTGCTGTGTGATGTAAGGTTGCCATAGCAAACAGAAGATACCATGACTTGAGATCTTACTATAACTGCAGAAGGTTTTCCCAGACTATTGTACTGTGAGCTGACATAGCAGATATTTTCTCTCACAATCATATTTTTAACATTGTATACCACGTGTAAATGTTACAGCTTACATACCCACAGCAATGGAGGCGCTTGTTGAGAGGAAAAACATATTTTCATATTTTCATGGTTTTATATGCCCAATTTAATTGAACAATAGAATACTTTATATGCAAATGAACAGTACAGGCTTGTGGCAAAGATAAAGCATGTCTAGCCCATGTCCTTCAACCTTGAACACCATATAGTGTATCATCTATGATGGAATTGTGATAACAGAAACTTACTGATTACCATATGAATAGTAACACCTTATGATCAGAAAACAGGTTGGATTCATTGGCTGATGCAAGAAGGGCATATGGTGAGCCAGACACACCTGCAACAGGGAAGTCACCATGAATGACTGGACCAAGTTCCTGACTAAGAGCAGAAGACAGTTTCGGCTCTGACTGGCACTGCTTCTCTTTTCACAAAAACTGTAACCAAAAATAAATATGTTATTCATTATATAATGTCAAGCAGTTTTAAATATATATTTAACAATTGATAGGCACACAAAATGCACTGGTGGGTATTATGTAAAGGCAAACAATGTTATGAGACATGTAGAGACATAACAAGTGTTTTAATAAGTTATTATGAAAATTGTGATTGTAAACTAGTCATACTGTGTATATATATGTATATATACACAGTATATATATATTTTTACTCACAAAGTCCATTGCACACCATTCCAAATATTCCAAGCCTGGTGCTAGCAACCAGCAGTTTCCATACAAAGCACTTTCAAAAGATGGTCAGCACTCCAGGTCTTTAAGTTAACAACTTCTCTTTATTCAAACAAAGTCAAGTCGACGTTTCAGTCATTGCTGACTTTCATCAGGACACAACAATAATGAACACTAACACTAAAACTATGTATGCCTTAGATTTCAAATTGTGTGGTTATCATGGAAGCACTTCCTGTTCTTAGGATCAGTATGATTAGAACTTAAAGAAGGGGTAGAACTTCAGGACAGGAATTTTAGGCATATATAATAATTTAATTATGGTAGAATCCGTGAAAGTAACAGATACCCTTTATCTCGCTAAGGAAGCTGCATTTAGGAGCCATGGAACATTTTATCTTGATCTCTCTTGAAATATGTTTTGATATATTCCCAGTATCACATTAATGTGGCCATTATCATTACCATGGGTGAATCAAGATTTGTATTGGTTAAAATACATATAATGCTGCTTACTTAGACCTGTGCATGATTCTTTAGCCATAATTCTAATATCTGAGTTTATTTTCTGCATTAAATGAAAGCTTGTGTCCACAGAATTGTGTGTTAAAGGAGGTCCTTTAAGGCCAGCTGTAGCATTTCAGTAATAATGACATTTCCCGGTGTACCTAAGACCACATTACATGATTTACTTAAATGTCATAGCAGTAAACTACACTGTATACAAGACATCATAGAAGTATATTTTTGAAACATATCATTATGTGTGCAATTGTGTGGTCTCCCCTTACCACACATAACTGGTGTTCCACTCCCAGTGATATATCATTTTACTCCACATGTCTCTTTTTTCATGTTTGCTTCAGTCCAGAGGACTGCTTTTGACTTGGCTTGATAGTTTCTATAACAGCCCGGTGTTAATAATTTAATGTTAAAAAAACAAATGAAGAGGAGTATTCTGCTTTTAGAAGGCACTTGAAAATAGAAAGATGTAAGCCAAACATTTATTTGTTTCTTACATGTTTTACATCTAAAAAGTGGATCTATTTTGTAAGACCTTATACAGATAAAGGACAGATGCAGATATTAACCTGTAGCAGCTATTGGTTCATCCTCTGAATAGGGTAAATTTGTCCTATACATGCCTGATTTTTGCCATTTACCTTTGGCATGCACCATATATCACAGGCCTAGTTGGCATCTGTAGTTGCTCGACAGATGGTCTCGCTAGAACAGATGGTGCTCCTTGAGGACACCAGAGGTGGTGTTACTTCACCCATGGAAGTAAATGAAAATGTAATATCCAAATTGTGATTTCTGAACACTCCGCATACGGAACAGGAGCAACCCTCGGCATCTCAGCTGAGACAAGTATACAAAAAACACACGCAGGAGGTGGATTGAACTCCTCACCGAAGAAACCTTCAGAGAAAAATAGCTTCTGCACAAATACGTTATTTAATGGTCTACCCTTCAATCAGCACAGTATATATAAACTATAAGTATTGGGACACACCTCTTATTTATTGGATCCAGGTGTGTCAATCAGACCCATTGTCACATGTGTATAAAATTAAGCGCTTAGCCACGCAGTCTGCATTTACAAACATTTGTGAAAAAATGGGTCGTTTTGATGGGCTCAGTGAATTCAAGAGTAGTACTGTGATAGGATGTCACCAATAAGTCAGTTTGTGGAATTTCGTCCCTGCTAGATATTCCACATTTAACTATAAGTTGTATTATTGAAAAGTAGAAACATTTAGGAACAGCAGCAACTCAGCCATGAAGCGGTAGACCACTTAATGTAATTGAGCAAGGTCAATGTGTGCTGAGGCGCATTGAAAGCGCAAGCTGCCTAAGCGGCGCCCTAATTGTCCATTGCTGGACATTAGTTATATAATAAGGGTCACTAAAAGGTCAGGATAGTTAAGGCATAAAGTTTTGGCGGGCTAGGCTAGCTAAATCTAATTCTAGGTTAATGGGCAGGCAGTTTATTTAGCGCAGCTGATTGGTTAATCAGCTGTGCTGCAGCACGAGGTTTGAGTGGGCATTCTGTGCGGCGGGAAAAATAAGCACAGCTGATTGGTGCAGTCAGCTGTGCTCACAGCGTGAGGCAACTGTAAAATAAATAAATAGCTGCGCGCAGGGAGATTAAATTCACCTCAAGAAAAATCTGCAAGGAGCTGTTGCTGAGCAAGCGTTCCAAACCCCCCTCCCTTTTGTTTTAAATGTAAGGTATGTAATATGTTATATTGTCGTAGTTTTATAAGGGGTAAAGGTCGCCTCTGTGTTGAGGTGGACAGAGGCTTGGTGTTACACAATCTGGCTGAGAAAGGGGCGGATTGTATTTGGTGTATTATATATAAGAAGTTATTTGGTTATTACGTTAAATGGTTTGTGTTGTTAATGCCTCTTATACCCTTTTAAATAAAGCTACGGCCAATTTTATCCAATTTACAATTCTGTGTCTGTGGTTATTTTATTGATTTGTTAGGGGTTAATATGTACATGCAATGGACATGGTGCGTAAAAGTTGCCAATGCTCTGCTGATTCCATAGCTGAAGAGTCCAATACTTCCACTGGCATTAATATCAGTACAAAATCTGTGTGACAGTAGCTTCATGTAATATGATCACCATGTACAATGCCAAGCGTTTGGTCGCTCGTACAGACTTTTAAATCCCCAATGCTGCAACTTACCCTGCAGATGCCACTGGTCTCCCTCCCGGTACAATTAGTTAAATGTCCGTACGAGCGACTTTATTGGTCGCTCGTAC